>ML675624.1:46015564-46159507 GCA_007922155.1 Mesoclemmys tuberculata
CACCGGGGAAGAGGCGTCGCAAGTCTTCCGTCCCCCAGCACCAGTCTTCATCTTCGTCTGCGTCGCCCAAGCGCCGGCACCGCAGGCGGCACCGCCGCTCCTCGGGATCGTCCAGCAGCAGGCCCTGGAGCAGCTCTTCCCAGCAGCACCGCTGCACCGTTCACCCGGCTTGGGATCTTGGACCCGGTGCTGGGAGGAGGTACAGGCACTGGCACCGAGCTGGCCCCAGCCCCCATGGCAATGGCCTTATTGGGGGCCATGGGCAGCCCAGATGGGGCAGGGAACTACGTCGGCCCCTGCCTCTGTGACCCAAGTAGCTTCCCCAACAGGCACCTTCGGTGCAGGAGAGGGACCACTCCTCGGAAGGAGAGTCGGACCCTGGGGAGGGCCCTCTGCAGGACCCCGCCACCTGTCCTCTTCTTCATCGCCAGATGAGGCGGCCTTCAGGGACCAGGGGGCCCCTCTTATTGATTTCAGAGCCCATCAGGAGCTGCTGAAATGGGTGGCCTCCAACCTTGGCCTGGAGGTCAAGGTACTGGAGGAAGAGGTGGACCCCCTCTTCGGGCATGTGGGGACTCAAGGATCATCCAGGGTAGCCCTCCCCATCCATGAAAGGGTGCTGCGCCTGGCCAAAGCCGTTTGGCAGACCCCTTCCTTGGTTGCCCCAACCTCCAAGGACGCTGAGAAGAAGTACTATGTGCCAGCCGAAGGGCATGAGTACTTGTACATCCACCCGGCCCCAGTGACTCTGGTTGTGGATGCTGCCAACCAGAAAGAGAGACAAGGGGCCCAGAGTGCCACTCCTAAGAACAAGAAGGGTAGGAGACTAGATCTTTTCGGCAGGAAGGTCTACTCCATGGGGGCACTCCAATTCAGGGTGGCTAACCACCAGGCCCTCTTGGGCAGGTATAATTTGAACCTTTGGGACTCGATGCGAAGGTTCGTAGAGTCCTTGCCCCAGGACCAGGCTATGGACCTTGCCACGGTCCTGGAGGAAGGACTGACGGTAGCCAGCGCAGCCTTGCAGACTGCTTCGGATGCTGCGGACGCGGCCAGCAGGGTAATGGCCTCCACCATTGCCATGCGTTGTGCAGCATGGCTCCAGTCCATGGAGGTGCAGCACTCCATCCAGGACCTGCCGTTCGATGGAGCCTCTCTGTTCTCGGAGAGGACAGACGACAAGCTGCACACCCTCACAGGCTCGATGGCCACCCTCCGCTCCCTGGGACTATATACCCCTCAGGCGGTGAGATTACAGACTCACCAGCAGCCGCAGCGCCCGCGGCAGCAGCAGCAACCTAGGCTACCACCTAGGCCCTAACCCCCCCCCCCCCCCCGCAAGGGGTAGGGATAGGAGCAGGGGTTTCAGACGGTTTCAAAGTTGATCTTGCAGTGTATAGATCTTTCCTACCATCTACGCAATTGACAGTCACCTCCTGGAACTAAAGCACATTCCACCTGCTCGCTCTCCACCGCTATTGCTTTCCTCAATAATAGACCGTTGACATTTGTAAGGCAGCGACATGGGCATCAGCAGACACTTTTGCCTGTCACTATTCAATTACTCAGGACACCTCAGTAGATATTTTACTAGCACACACTGTCCTATCATCTACAGTAAATGCCACTCTGAAGCCTGAGCCTTTCAGCTAGGGGCATCGCTTTGTAGTCACCCACAGTGGAGCACCAACAGGGACATCACTAGAAAAAGAAGAGAAAGTTACTCACCCTGTGCAGTAACTGAGGTTCTTGGAGATGTTTGTTCTTATGGGTGCTCCACTACCCATCCTCCTCCCCTCTGCTTTGGAGCTGACACATAGGTTCTGTGGCAGAAAAGGAACTGGATGGGGGCGGTCAGGACTGTGCAGTGCTATATATACTGTGACGGGGTCAGGCCTAGCGGCTATGCAAGGGTCCTGGAAGACAGGTATGTTAGCCCCAGACTTAGCCGAGCCTTATTTCCTGGGTGACTCAGCAGGGGCCTAATTAGGCAGTTGGGCCAGCTGGGGGCTGCTGAACCAGTTAGGCCAGCTGGGGCTGCTCAACCAATTAGGCCAGCTGAGGCCAATTAGGAAGCCCCGCCCCAAACTCTCAAAAAGCCTGCCTCAGCAGACAGATACTGTGGGTTGTGGAGTAAGGAGCTTGAAGCGTGGAGGAGTGGAGGTCGGAGATTGGAGTTACAGGTTGGAGGGTTTGCAGAGTGAGAGCCAACAGCGGGGGAGTTGGAAGAGTGGGGTTCGGGCAGGCCGCCGCCTGCAGCCTACAGAGGCGAGGGGCTTCGCCTGCCGTTTCCCCAGCACTTCGGGGCAGATCGGGCCCATTCCCTCCCCGAAGCCTCCCCGGCTGCACCACCGGCCGAGCCGGGAAAGCACGAGACCCACGGGGGGTGGACTACCTCTTCCCTCCCCCCCCCCCGCTACCACCCTACCACAATACGTACCACTCATGGTACGAGACAGGGAACGTGAGCATTTGTGGTCTGATGGGCACCGTTGATGAAGATCTCTGATCCCAGGCACAGGGGGTGCTGTCTTACCCACAGTGGAGCACCCATAGGGGGACACATCTTGAAGAACCTCATTTACTGCACAGGTTGAGTAACCTTCTCTTCTTTGAGATATGTCGTCCCTATCTGTATTTCACTACGCACCCTCCATCCCCTTTGCTGTGGCCTGGACTCCAGAACAGTAAGAGAGAGACTGGAGAGGTGTTGACCTGCACTACCTATTATACCTTTGGCTGTGAGTATGAGGGGACACCCTATGCACATGCGGGTCAACAGACACTACTAACAAACAGTTCCAGATTCAGGCACACAGTGCACATACTCATCCCACATGTGGAATACAGATAAGGATCACACATCTTGAAGAACCCTCAGTTACAGGTAAGTAACCTCCTTTTAGATTACTGCTCCTTTAGTTGCCTGAGGAAAGTCTGTTAGGCGTTTGGTACCTTGCCAATATTAATTCTTTTGTTGTCCCTGCCTGAAAAGCTGGTGTCTTCAGTCATGGAAAGCAGTGCATTGAAATACTTTGTACTGTTGGGGTCATAATAAAAGTAGACAATTTTCTGCGTTGCATAGGTAAAAGAATAATATTGTGCTGTTTTAACTGATGGGAAAAATATGACTCTCTCATAGTTACAGTTGTAATGTGTATATTATGCAGATGTGATTTAATTGGGCAGATAGAGAAGGTGAAAATGGGTCCATACAGAAATACATTTAAACTCTGACTATATGCAGTTAGTCACAGAATTATTGTTTCTTTCAATTTTTGAGGTTTTCAGTAAAATGTTCACATAGACACCAGTTCAACAAAGCACTTAAACATGTGCATATCTTTAAGTTCTATGGTATAAAACACTACTTTCTATGCAAGATGTGTCCCTGACAAACAAACAGTGCAGTTTAGGTAAGTGTCTGAGACCATAGAAATGTCTCAGATTAGTTCTTTTTTCTCATGCTAGATGTTCCTCCAACTTGCTGTCCGCTTTTCTGGCACTATTGGAGAATCCTTTGAAGGGAAAGTAATAGATTTCTGTTTCTTTTAAAAATAAATTATCAAAGATAGATTTCTCTGCTCTTGAGTTTAGAATTTAGAGTGTGATTTGGGAATTATTACTAAAGATTTGAGAATTTAGAACCTTCAAACAAAAGTAGGTCATTAATGAGCCAAAGGCTGAATATAAAACTGGATAGCTTCTCTTGGCCAATTCATTTTTTTCTGAGAGGGTGAAAACAGATTAACTATATATTGATGCCTCTAGCAGTTTTTTGTATAACAAAATTAATAATAATCTACCAGTCTATTCACTGTGTGCTCACTTTGATTGTGATACAAATAAAAAAATTGACACAAATATTAAATGTTTGTTTATTCTGTTTATGTACACAGACTACTTTACTGTATTGCCCCAGTTCAATAGATTTGCAAACATTAGCTGACTGGAGCTCCTCCCCTATCAGCCACCAGTTTGATGTGGTCAGTCCATCACATATATGGATATTTGCGCATGTGACCCAGGGCCAAGATCCATGGATTATAAGCCTCTCTAGTTTTATGAAACAGGAAAATCTTCCGAAACACTGCCCAACAGCTGTAAGCTATGCTTGGATGTTTGCTTACACAAGACTCCAACTGTTGTCTCCACAGGTTGATATTAAGTAAGTGCCTTTCTTAAATTAATTGAAAATACCATAGTATATTAAACCTCTTTTTTAAACATTTATTTAAATTACCCATTAAATTTCAATAATATTTAAATATGCAGCACTATTATTTCCTGTGGTTTAATCCTGCTTTAATATGTTTATCTGATATAACAGAAAATTAACTAAAATGGTTGGTTTTAGAAGAAAAATAGTATGCTGTAAAGCTTAATTCATGCCTTTTAGACTGCTTTGTACTTTAGCAGTGATACATTTCTATAGTTGAATTTGCTGTATAGTATCAGCCTTCAATAATGAAATCAGAATAGAGAATACAATGTTAAGGATCATGCTTAAGGACATATACAAAATTAAAAAAACAAAATTCAGTGGGGAATAAAACAAGGTGTGTAAGTTGCATTTTCTAAATTCATGTTATCTTTCTACCTATTTTTTTCTTTTTATAGCAGCCCTATCAATGCCAAGAAAGTAAATACTACTACAAGTAGTGATTCCTATGTTGGGCTCTGGAGAAACTACCTGATTCTTTGCTGCAGTGCAGCAACTTCCACATCCTCTTCCACCTCTGCAGGTTCTGTGAGATGTTCCCCTCCTGAGACGCTGGCGTCGACTCCTGACAGTGGTTATAGCATTGATTCAAAAGTAGGTTCTTCCGACATTTTCTGAGTAGCTCTGAACATTTCAGTAATGTAGAAATGTTTAAGACTCACGTTTTTTGATTTGTATGAAACAATAATGTTATGCTACTACCACTTTACTTTTGTCAAACAAAAAGGATAAACTGGGACAAATCAGCAAATTATACTTTTTTTTTCTGCTTAACTTCCCTTAATGTGAAACGAAATCTTGCCAAAATTGTCAGGAAAATTTACCTGTCCAAGCATAAAATCTGCTCTGATGATGATGAAAAAAGTTAGCATATTATTTATCATTAAAAAGTTCCATCTTCAAGCAAATGGGCAGGTAGAATTCTGCAATTTTAAGATAATAGGATGGTGGCTGTCTCTTCATCTTATTCCAGTGATTGAATCAATCTACTTTTCAGGATTTTGACAGTTTTCAGTGCTCTCTCTAACCAGAGAAGTCCATCTTCTTTTTGTTTTTCATCAGATACAGATCTTTCTGTTCTTAAGAGTTTTTCAACATGATGGCTTCCCCTAAAGAAAAGAGGAGAGGAAAGCAGTTGGTGGACTGTAGAGCACTTTTTTCCCCTAGCAGGGAGCATCTTATTTTGTTCCTTCTGTTACCAGAACTCTTCTCTAATTATGAGGAGGGCTCCCATAGACAGGAACTTCAGTTTCTTTGACACTTAACATTGAGCCAGAGCATAGAACTCCAGAAGGTTTCTCTTCTTGTTCTAAAAATGGCAAATACTCTAAAACATCCAAGGCCCTCTTAATCCAAGCAGTTTGCCTTGCAGGATTGGAAATTTTTCATAAGTGAAGTTTAAGGTACTTTACTTAAAACAATATCAAAATGAGAATTGGAGAGTCACCAAAACTCCCAGAGCAAATTTTCCCTCCTAAACGAAAAGGTAAAGAAAATGCTTCTTTAGCCATAATGACTTGGAAATCATTGTGTAAGAGCCCTGAATACAGCTGCATTACAGACCAACCATTCCCAAAGCTATCCACAAGTTATGTAGGTTGTCAAAGGAATTGTTTGACTGCTGATGGACTCTGCCATGATCTCAGTTGTTAAACAGACATCCATTACAATGGATGAACAATAGCTGTAAAGGTTCCATTTGACAAAATGCTAGAGTACAGTTTGAGAAAGATTGATTGACAGTTTAAGTTTATTTTATCTGATACTTTGTATTGAGAGCTCAGTAACTGGCTGGCAGATCTAGGGAAAGTTCTTCCTAAAAGTTTCTGAATCACCAGGAAAAAACAGGAAATCCTAATGCTAGCTTCTAATTTTCTTTAATGCTTGAACATTATCTTCAATTTTCTTGACAATCAACATAGTGAGCAGAAGAGTCTTGTGGTTTGCTATGGAAGTTTCAGTTAGTTTCTGTGGTGAGTAGGCTGATGTAGGGGATATCAAAATCCTGACATAAGATGATCCAATTAGCTGGATGAGAGAAAGGGAGAAGAAGCCAGGGTACTTCTTTACAGAAATTCAGTTTTCTGTTAGGCAAATAAAATAAGTTTAATTGGAAATTTTAGGAAAAAGATGCATACAGTGTTACCTTAAAGGAGTTTTAACATGTGCTGTGAGCATTTATTTGTTATAATCATGGAAGATATACTGACTTGAACTTTATTATTTATCGATTTCTTTAATATAACAGTAGTTCTGCTTCCTCAGAGGTGTTTGAGGGAACAGTAGAAAACTGACAATTCTTCTTCAAATTCTTGTGCATATATATTTCACTGTTGCATTGCATGCTCCCTGTGCCCTCAAGTTTGGATTCTGTTCGCCAGCAGTGCTATTAGGGGCCACTTCTGCAGCCCTGAGTGTGCTCCCACCCAAAGACTTAAAGGATGGAATGACTTCAAACATCCTTCAGTTCCTTCCCACCATCCAGGACTATGAATCAGAATTTGAGGTGTCTGAGCTTCTCACTCACTGGGAAGTCTATCCATTTTATTGTATATAGTTATAAATAGATAGTTAGTAGGTCATTAGGTTTAGATATAGTGATATTTTGTATATCATTTCCTTTGTTCTTTAAGAAGAGGAACCCCCCCACCTGCACCCCCCATTTTTTCCCTGTGAGATTTTCTTGATACTGGGTCATTGTGACTAAGTACAAATTTTCAAGCTTTAAAAGTTGCTTTTCATGAGAGGCAATACAGCCTCCTAATGATGGACTCATGAGATATTTGCCAAACAGGTATGCCATTTGTAAAGAGTTCTCAGAGAACTCAAAAGGTCAGAGCATCACCTGAAGTTTTGTCTTGGAGAGTTAAGTTTCCTTTTCTGTCCTCATCAAAAAGTGTACCTGTTGTCTCCTGTGCTCATAGGTCTGTGACAGCTCCTCCTGAATCAGCAAATCATGAGAGGGTAGAAAAGGAAAGAGCGCTGGTACCAAATCCCTCCATTCATCTGCTGTGTATTCAGTACCAAAATCCCACAGTGTGAGGCCTTAGGGATCTCTTTGATATCATACTCATTGCTCTTGTTGATCATGAAAATACCTCCTTCGATACTGACTGCCACCCCTGTTCTAGTACAGAACATGTTGGCTGTACTAATGAGAGCTCAGTCTTAGTGTGCATTCAGGTGCTCCTTTGGGACTATCCATTCTCGTAAGAAGAGAACTCCTGTTTTGGCTCCAATAATAGCAGGGAGATTTAATCAATATGCTCCCTAGAGTGTAGGTATTCAGATCCATCCACCTCAGAGAGTGAGTCTAGGGCTTATTTTTATTATCCCAGAAATAGGGACTCTAACAGGAATACTACCTCTTTGTGTAACCCCCTTTATGATCCCCTATTCCATATGCTTACCTGTGCGCTTAGCCTTACTGGACCCCATGGGGATTACATCATGCCAGAAGAGAACAGTTTCTGCAACCTAACCCAGAGTTGAGTCCCCCTCCCTTCAGTCACAAAGGAGCATTTCCGTTGGTTCAAACTGCAGCTCTGCTGACTGAGGAGGATAATCAGTAGAGAAGCGCTCCATCCCAGCTCCAATCCTGTCATCATTTCCTGATGAACCTATTGTATCTGAAACATCTACCTGACCATCAGATGACTTCCAGACTTTCCAGGACTTGCTGTACAGGGTGGCTTATACTCTGGAGATCCCAGTGGAAGATGTCCAGGAGAAGGTCCCCCAAGCCCCTGGACATCTTACATACCTCCATGAGGGATGTCTTGTGGTGCCTATACCTTTTCCCAAGGCTTTGAGCAATTTGATATATACCCTAGTCCTGTGTCACTGGTTATTGTAGTGGCCAAAGAATAAAGTAGACAGAGAGTCAACAGAAAGCTACTACAAAACGAAGAATTGAAACATTTGATTTATTTGGTGGCAAAAATTATTCATCAACCCTATAAATGAGGATCACTAATTACCAGGCCTTGTTGGTGAAATAGGATTGCTTGAATTGGCACTCCATCTCCAAATTGGTTGATAAAATTCCTCAGCACAGCAGAGAGGAGTTTGCCTTTGAACTCGAAAGGACAACTTGTTTAATTTCAAGTGGCTCTTGATGCCACAGGCATGGCATCCAATGGATTTGGATACCTCGATTGCTATGATAAGATCCTCTTGGCATCACTCTTTCAGAATCCCTAAAGAGATACAAGTAACAATAGAGGATTTTTCCTTTTCAGGGGTACAAACTTTTAAATGTAAAGGTAGATGAGGCATTTTCTAAGGTAAAGCTTGAGCAAAGCTGAGGTGCCTAGGAGTCTACACTCCAACATCAGAAGGCCTCAACTTATCAGAGTAAGCCTTGCTACATTCAGCATACACAGCCTGAACCAGCCAAGAAACAACAAATTTGAGTGAAGAGAACAACAGCATACTACATCAGGAGGTGCAGTCACTTCTAAATCTTGGAACAGTGGAAGAAGTTCGTCAAGAACACACAGGTGTTAGTCGCATAACTTTTTACTTCCCAAGGATAAAAGGGACTGATGCCTCCTCTGGATGTAACACAACTGAATGCCTCTATCTACTAGCTCAAGTTCAGGATGGTAATTCTGGCCTGTTGATTTCAACCCTAGATCAACAGGACTGGTATGCAAGTTCTCAGTCTCCAGGATGCTTATTTTCATATAGCAATTCATCCTGTCCACAGAAAATATTTAGAGCTCCCAGTGTACAGTACCAATACAGGATCTGCCATTCAGTCTATTAACAGTGTTGAAAGTATTTACAAAATATCTAGTGGTAGTGGCAAATGACCTGAGGAGATGAGTACATGTTTCTCTGCAACAGGTGACCAACTCTAAATAGCAGACTCCACAACTTTTTGCCTCCCTAGGCCTCAGCATAAACAAAGAAGTCTTATTAATTCCTGTTCAAAAGATAGAATTTACAAGGGCAGTTCTGGATATGGCTTATCTGCCCCAAGAAAGATTCTAAGCTATACTAATAGATCTGATAAATAATGTACAAATTGATCATTTGTAAGAACCTATGTCAGGTATCTGGGCACATAACCTCCTGCACACATGTAACTCAGCTTCCCAGACTTCACTTTTATTGCATGATGGTTGAAGGCTGTGTATCAGCTCAGTGGAGTGCACTTGGATATGAGACTGCAAGCCTCCAAGACCTCCAATTGTCATTAAATTGGTGGAAGTACACTCTCAAAATTTGCAGGGAGTGCCCTTCTCTCCATTACTATCGTTGAAGACTTTGGTGACAGATGCACCCACTCTGTTTAATGCATTACTCAAGAAGCCCAGTTACTTGTATATGTCTTGAAGCCAAGGGCCATTCACTGAGCATGCTGCACAATATTCTTCCCAGTTCTGATCATGACAGACAACACAACAGTAATCTTTTATATTAGGGTTCTCAATTAATCACAGTTAACTCAAGCAATTCATTTGTTTTGAGTTAACTTGATTTAAAAAATTAATCCCAATTAATCAGTTTTAATCTCACTGTTAAATAATAATAGAATACCAATTTAAATTTATTATAAATATTTTTGGATATTTTTCTACATTTTCAAATATATTGATTTCAATTACAACACAGAATACAAAGTGTACAGTGCTCACTTTGTATTATTTTTATTACAAATATTTGCACTGTAAAAACATAAACAAAAGAAATCGTATTTTGCAATTCACCTCATACAAGTACTGTAGTGCGATATCTTTATCGTGAAAGTGCAACCTACAAATGTAGATTTTTTTTGTTACGGAGCTCCACTAAAAAACAAAACCATGTACATCTTTAGAGCCTACAAGTCCACTCAGTCCTGCTTTTTTAGAAAGCAAGTTTGTTTACATTTATGGGAGATGCTGCTGCCTGCTTCTTATTTACAATATC
Source organism: Mesoclemmys tuberculata (assembly GCA_007922155.1). Lineage (NCBI taxonomy): Eukaryota > Metazoa > Chordata > Testudines > Chelidae > Mesoclemmys > Mesoclemmys tuberculata. Next base: position 46,025,706 of record ML675624.1, read on the forward strand.
ACCTGAAAGTGAAAACAGGTGTTTGCATGGCACTGTTGTAGCTGGTGTTGCAATGTGTTTGCGTGTCAGATAAGCTAAACATTCGTATGCCTCTTCATGCTTGAGCCACCTTTCCTGAGGACATGCTTCCATGTTGATGACACTTGCTAAAACAATAATGCGTTAATTAAATTTGTGACTGATCTCCTTCGGGGAGAATTCTGTCTCCTGCTCTGTGGTTTTATCTGCATTCTACCATATATTGGATGTTATGGCAGTCTCGGATGATGACCCCGCACGTGTTGTTCGATTTAGGAACACTTTCACTCCAGATTGGCAAAACACAAACAAGGTACCTGTACGCTGGTGGCACGGTCCAGCCAGCGGCGTCGTGTCCCTTCCTTGGGCCCAGGCCCCGAGGAAGGCCACAACACCCTTGTTGAAGGGAATAAGCTTCTGTGTTGTTAGTCTTTAGCCCTATGTGGAGTGGGCTTCCCAGGCAGTCTGTAGTCCCCTGGCCCTCACGTAGGGCAGGGCTGGTAGTAGGCCTGTGGCTCCCCGGCCTTCCAACCGGCAGGGTGGGCCAGTAGTCTGTTGCCCCCGGCCCTCAGACAGGGCAGGGCACACAATGGAGTATTTAGGCCCCAGCTCGCAAGCAGGGCTTGAAAGCAGTCTGGTGCCCCCAGCCCTCAAACAGGGCAGGGCAGGTGAAGCAGTCTGTAGCCCCCGGCCTTCCAGTAGGTGGGGCTGGTAGGCAGTCTGATGCCCCTGGCCCTCAAACTGGGCGGGGCAGGGGAAACAGTTTATAGCCTGGCCTTCCAACAGGCAGACTGGCAACAGTCTAATGCCCCTGGCCCACAAACAGGGAGGGGCAGGTGAAGCAGGCTATAGCCCCCGGCTTGCAAGCGGGGCTGGAAAGTGCTATGGTCTGGTGCCCCCGGCCCTCAGGGCAGGGCAGGTGAAGCAGTCTATAGCTCCTGGCCTTGCAGTCTGGTGAGGCTGACAAGCTCAGTCTCCTCCGGTCAGGAGTGCAGAGGACAGCAAGCACTCCCTGGGTAGTTAGAGAAGTGTGGAGGGGGACGCAGCCCACCCAACTCCACTGCGTCCCAGCGTAGGGCCCTATCAGTGTCAAAAGTGGTTTGCCACTGAGTCAGCGGGGCTCCAGCCGCAACATGCTGACTGGGATTCTCCCTCTGACTCAGCCACTTTGTATGGCTTTTCCTGGGCCACTTCCTCCCACCAATCCCAGGGTACCTGCAGCCACATCAGGCCCTCCAGGTGACTGGGGGAGGCGATGAGCAGGCGTCCGGTGAATCCCTCTCCATCGGCTGGAGGTAGGTCCAGGAACTCCTGAGGGTGGGTTGCCAAAAGTAGCTCCTCCAGGTTACAGGGCCACAGGGTCTCCTCTGGGCGGTCGGGGTCTCCCCACACTGGGGAGGGGTCATCCCACCAGGCAACTCCTCCAGGTCAGAGCCAGCCTCCGGCAGTTTCTCCCACCTAGCAGGCGTGAGTAGCTGATCTCAGCTACCAAGGTCCAGCGGCCCTACCCCGTCACTCGGGCTCAGTGGCCTGCTCCAGTCACTGGGGTCAGGCAGCCCCCTCTAGTCACTTGGGCCTGGCAAGTCAGGCAGGTCCCGCAGGCTCCGGTCAGCAGGTTAGCTGCTCCAAACAGTCCCAGGGCCTGAGTCAGGCCTAGGCCGCTGCCTCCGGGGTGACATGTCTGCCTCCGGCGGCAGCTTCTCCCAGACTTAGCTGCTGGGCCTGTCTTTTATACTTCCTCCCCTGGCCCTGGCCCCAGCCCTCTGCTTCCAGTTGGCTGGGCCTGCAGGGCCGAGTTCTGTCCAGCAGGGGCAGAGCAACCCTTCCTCAGGCCCAGGCTCCAAAGAGGGCCACAGTGTCCTGTTACAAAACCAATGTGAGATTTCTAAAGATACCTATAGCATTCAACCTAAGGTTTAAGAATCTGAAGTGCCTTCTAAAATCTGAGAGGGATAAAGTGTGGAACATGCTATCAGTAGTCTTAAAAGAGCAACACTCGGATGCAAAAACTACAGAACCCAAACCACCATAAAAGAAAATCAGCCTTCTTCTGGTGGGATCTGACTCAGATGATGAAAATGAATATACATCAGTCCACACTGCTTTGGATCACTATTGAGCAGAACCCATCATCAGCATGGAAGCATGTCCTCTGGAATGGTGGCTCAAGCATGAAGTGGCATATGAACGTTTAGCTTATCTGACATGTAAATACTTGCAACTCTGGGTACAACAGTGCCAATGAAAACACCTGTTTCCATGCCTCACTTCCACGTGACATTATAAACAAGTGGGTAGCATTATCTCCCATAAATATAGGACTGAGTGGACTTGTAGGCTTTGAAGTTTTCCATTGTTTTATTTTTTAGTGCAATTAGAAATTTTTATATAATTCTACATTTGTAAATTCAACTTTAATGATAAAAAGATTGCACTAAAGTACTTGTATGAGGTTAATTGAAATACTATTCTTTATTTTTTACAGTGCAAATATTTGTAAAAAAAAAATAGTGAGCACTGTACACTTTGTATTGTGTAGTAATTGAAATCAATATTTTTGAAAATGTTGATAATATCCAAAAATATTTAGTTCCTTGACAGCCCTATTTTTATAAATAAATGAGGAGAGTAAGATTCACCACCTTTGTCAAGAAGCTGAATGTCTGTGGGGCTACTGTATAACCAAGCTAAACCCACCATTGAGTGTCTGAGAGAGCACAAGCAGCTTCTACAACCTTCTTGAGAAATGTTCCAATAATAGTGATATGTATAGCAGCTACTTGAGGTTCAATACATATATTTACCCAAAAATACTCTATAGAGGCAGCATCAAGATCTGATGCCCGCATTGGGAAGGTTGTCTTGCAATCACTGTTCAGGTAGACTCTTGCACCCCATCTTCCGTGAACTAGGCCACTGCTTGTGAGTCACTGACAGTGGAATATATATATATGGACACACTTGGAAAAGAAGAAATGGTTAATTACCTTACAGTAATGATGATTCTTCAGGATGTGTTGTCCATGTATATTTGTAGTCTGCCCTTCTTGCGCACTACTACAGAATCCCACAACACCTGGATTTTGTATCGGGAGACACAAGGACACTTGGCATGCAGTTGTGGCCCCAATAGACTCTCCTGGCCAAAAGACTATGAATTCAAGTGCTTGGGGCGCATTTGCACTAACACATCTCAAGTAGCCAATTACAGTAAGGTAAGTAACCATTTTTTTTTTGTTTATTTGTACCTGGTGGCAAATGTGCCTGGTGGCTCACAAAATAGTCAGGCATATTTCCCTGCAGCAAAGAGTTTACAATCTGGAACTTAGATATGATACAGCCAGTGAGGAAAAGAATAAACATGATGGGCACAGGAAGAAGAAAGGACAGTTAAATAAATAAGATGATGCTGTGATGTTATAGTGTGTTCTTTCTGTTGTGAATAAAATCTTTATATTGGATGATAATGAAAATGAATATAATAATTTCGTATAGACTTTTCATCTGAAGTGAGAGTGACGCTTGCTGAGGATACTCACAGTAGTACGGCACCTCACTCTTACCGGTATTAGTGCGAAGAAGTCTTGTCTCTGCTTATTGTGGGTCAGTTCCCCAACACCTCCCATCTTTGGCAACACAAGCACTGCCTTCCAAGTGTCCTCAGGCCCCTCTCTTTCTTTAAAAATTAATAATGTTCACTCCAATCCCGAGTCCTCCGGACATCCCCCTCAAGTGTGCAGTGTCTGTTCCACTGGGTGGTCTGAGGATTCACAGATCTGGTACTCCCAAAGGAATAGTACACACCAGCTTACCAGTTTCACCTTAGGATCACCACTCCTCTCAACATAAAGCATTTTGTTATGTTTAAAGTGAAAACAAGAAGTTTATTGTCATCCCATTTTCACAAAACAAGCCACACTCTCAGCTTGTCCCCTTAGTACAGGATGCAGATTAGCTCTGTACCTTCACTGTCCTCATTTGTAAATAGGACTCCCTCCTGCTGGTTTATTTCTTCTTGTAAATTCCTTCTCTGGAAGATTTCAACCTCCCTTCATTCGCATTTGACTTAAGGACTGTAAATGGGTCTCCATTGTGAACTATACCATACTCAGTTTACATGCAGACAGATAGATAAACATTTCTTGCCTGAAAGAAACCTGTTTCTCACCTTTTGGTGACCTGCCCCAAATCACAGACTTTAAGAATATAAATTTCAGTATATGTATACATAACTCCTTACATATTATCCTTAGATAACATTTCACAATGATTATGAGGGCCAGCATGACACAGGTTTTCAGTAGAGACCTTAAATGACACACACTGGTGAACTAGTGTGTAGATACCAAACCCAGGGGGTCCCTGTAATCCTTATGCACCTTGTGCCCTCTGCCAGAAGGCACCCAGAGATGCCTGTGTTACAGTAAGTTTTTAGAGATTTGAATGAGGGAAGGGTATCAGTTTGACAGGTTTCTGAGGTGCTCTCCAGGCAAAAGGTGTAGCCAGGAAGAAGATATCAATATTAGGGAGGTCACTGAAAACCTATTCACCTCGCCTGGAATGCAATGCAATGAGAGAGGTTGGGCATTCCAAAGAAGTGGAGGAGAAGTTTATTTTGATGCTAATCTCCTCAAGAAAGAAGCCCTGATATAAAACCAGAAGCAGTCTGCAAATGGGAATGAAATTTGTACAAGGGAGGGAGGACAGAATATCCTAAGAGAGATACGAAAATATGATGCAGAGAAACTGTTGTTACTGATTTAAAGGAAAAGTTTCCCTTTCATTATGACTATTTCAAGTAATTTCTTAGTTTGGGAGTAATTTAAAATAAAATAAACCTTTTTTTTAATGCTACCAATTGGATACTATATAACTACCTTCTAGAAAAAATATTCTATTCTCTTTCCAGATTATCGGCACTCCATCCCCTTCGTCCTTGTTTAAGCACATAGTTCCAATGATGCGCTCTGAGAGCATGGAAATAACAGAATCCCTCGTGCTGGGACTTGGCAGGACCAACCCAGGGGCTTTTAGGTAATTTTTGTGCTCTAACCATTTTATTACTAATCGATCATGAAGTTATTCTGAACTCTGATTTCAGTTTAACTTTTTAAAAGAAGTATCTGACAAGCTTGAAAACAGCAACAAATAGATCCTATTCCTTAGTAGTTAGCAGTGTGACAAAGATTGCTAGATACTGAAATAATAGATATACAGACTGCACCTAGAGCCCAAATCAGACAAACTCTCAAGATCATTCAGTCGTTGTTGCTGTAATTTTGGCTTAGAATCGTACATCTCCTCATCTCAATGACATGGACTTACTGCTCATTCGTTGTGCCTCCTGTGATATTTGGGTTTATTCTTCATATTTAAATCACAATAAAAACTATTAATGTAAAAAACTCTTGGCACCCTAGCAATTAATTACATTTACATTTGTAAATGATGAGCATCCAGTGGCAAAAAATACTCATATATAGTAGTGAATTAACTAAGCCAATAAATCAGCCTCTTCTTCAAGTGATGCTCCCTGTGCATATTTCGCTAGAGGTGTGTATGTTCTCCATGCGCCTCAGACTGGAAGATTTTTACTAGCAGTGTCTATTTGTCTGCACCTCCTTGTACTCCAAATCGAAGACAAAAAGAGAGATGTGGAATGACCACCTCTTCAGTTCCTTTCTGCTGCTTGTGGTTTGAAACAGAACCCTTCCAATGTCTGCAGCTTTGCTAGCATTCCTGCTTTTAATTCAAGTTTGTTGTATATAGTTTTCCTTTGTCTTGTAGTTATATAATTCAGTTTTGGTCTTAGGGAGTCAGTGTTAGCAGGGGTCTGGGAGCTTTGGGGGGCTGTAACATGCCCAAGATCCCTGGTGTCAAGTCCTGCATGGCTTGCCCCTGGGCGTTCTGGGTTAGTGAGTTCCACGGTGCTTGTTTATGTTGGCCTTGGGAGAGTCATATTCCCTCCAAGTGCAATATTTGTCATTCCTTTCCCCCTTTAACTTGACATTTGAGAGTTCTGACTGCAAATATTCTTGATGGAGTCCTCTCTGAGACCCCAGTCCAACAACTCTGAGCTATCAGACCCTCCTGTACGTTAGCGGGGTGCTTTGATGAGTGCCACTACTCCCTGGCTGTGGATCATCGGTAGTCACAACCAAAGACCCCCACAGACAAAGCAGATGGAAGGAGAGCATGAGCAAACACTCGCATAAAAAGCAAGAGAAAAATCACTTCCAAGTTCTCATCTAAGAAGAGGACTTCATCCCCTACATCCAGATCTGGTGAGACTCCATGTCCCAGTAGGGGAATGTAAGGAACAGACATGGAACATGGTTCTTCACTGTTAGTACAGAGAGCCAAGAGTGCTCTGAAATGAGTGGCCCTAGCAAGATAAAGAAGGGAGGGACTGCTGACCATACCAATAGTACCATCTCATGGTAAAAGGAGGATTCGGCAGTGCCAGCTTCTGTTATCTGACCTAAATAGACACCATTGGATCCACCAAGAGGCAGAATCCCTTCCCACTCCCTATCCTATAGACCTGGATACTACATCCTAGATAACTTGGACGTCACTGATACTGCTGGAACCAGTGGTCACTAGAGATGTACCCACTCCTTTGGTGCACTATTCATTGATACCATCAACTAGCTAAGGTTCTACCATGCATCTGGTATCATTAGCTCCAACTAAGGTATATGGGGATACGTATTCCTTGAATGAATTCAAGACACAGACTCTGGCTCCCCTGCCTGCACCAAGGCACAAGATTAGCCCATATAGGGGTTCTGGATTATCCAGGACTCCTCTTTACTCCCCCAAGACATACCTAGTGCATGTCAATTGGCATCCTCCCCATGGGGCCACTTCCTTTCCCATATGATCCCTCCTACTCATCCTCTTAGAGTTCCTGGACCTATAATTGAGACCCCTGAATTCAGAAGATCAGAGCAGGAGTTCAAAGAGAGGTTGCCTCATAGTGCAAAACCACAGTTCTCTCGGAAGCAATATGAGGAGGAGGAACAGATACCATGTGGCACTGTCATCCTCATCTTCTGATGAGGCAGTTGTACCAACCTCACCATTGCCACCATATGAGTATAAGCAGTTCCAGGACCTTCTGAGAAGGATTGTGGATGTACTCCAGATCCCTCTGGAGGAAATCCAGGACACCACTTATAAATTACAGAATATAATCCAGACTGCCAGCACTAGCAAGGTGGCACTTCCTATCAGTGAGTCTGTATTTAGAGCTAGCCAAGCTAGTCTGGCATACTCCAGCCACTTGCAACCCCCACTCTGCAGAAGACAGAGAAACAATGTTTTGTACTATCCAAGAGGTAAACTAAGAGCACCTAAGCTAACAGAATGTGAGGAACCATTAGGAAAGGGATAGTTAATAAGACAGAAAATATTATACTACTACATAAATCCATCGTACGCTATAGTACCCCCACACCTTGAATACTGTGTGCCTATCTGGTCACCCCATCTCAAAAAAGATAGGTTAGAATTGGAAAGGTACAGAGAAAAGCAACAAAAATTATGTGGAGTGTGAAACAGCTTCCATATGAGGATAGATTAAAAAGACTGGAACTGTTCACCGTACAAAAAAGACGACTAAGGGAGGATATGCTAGAAGTCTATAAAATTGTGAATGGTGTGGAGAAAGTGAATGTGTTATTTACCCGTTTTACATAATACAAGAACAAGGGGTCACCAATGAAATTAATGGGCAACAGGTTTAAAAAAAACATAAGGAAGTACTTTTTCACACAGTGCACATTCAACCTGTGGAACTCATTGCCATGGGATGTTGTGAAGGCCAAAAGTATAATTGGGTTAAAAAATAATTAGATAGTTCATAGAGGATAGGTCTATTAGTGGCTATTGACCATGATGATCAGGGATGCAACCCTGTGCTCTGGGTGTCCCTAACCCCTGAGTGCATGGAACTGGATGACTGGATGGATCACTCGGTAATTGCTGTGATTTGTTCATTCCCTCTGGAATGTCTGGCATTGGCCACTGTCAGAAAACAGGATACTGGGGGGATGAACAATTAGTCCGATACAGTATGGCTGTGTTTATGGAATTAAGCTATTGTGCAAGAAATTCTTGTCTTAACCAAAGGTTACTTGTCTTCAGTATTATATCAGTTTGCAGTGGAAAGTCGGCTCAATGCTTCTGGATCAAGAAGGCATGACGTTTTGGAACTCATGTCCATCACTATGTCATCCTTGCAATTCTTCATCTTCCAGAAAAAGAGAATATTAAGAATTGACAACGACCAGTACTCTGCTTCCACAGTAGAGAGCCAACAGAATTGATTTGTTTGCCACAGAACACAATGCTAAGTGCAAACAATTCTGCTCCAGGAGGGAGAAGTCTGAACTCTTTAATAGCTGCATCCCTCTTGTCAGATATTTCTCTGCATTCCTTCCAATATTTCTGAATTCCAAGTTGTTGCAGAAAAGCAGATGAGAAAGTGTCATGGTGCATCTTGTAGCCTGAGCATGGCGCTTTCATTTATGGTACTTTGACTTTCTTCACTAGATTGTCAGTCCTTTAGTGTTTAGTTCCACACAGCCCAATAGATATCCTGCACTAGGAGTACAGCCAGATTCTGCATGCTGATTCCTGAGCTGAGAACACAGATACTGGCTGTTGAGCAATTTGGACCATGATTGAACTGAGTAAGTCCAGAAACAACTTCTGGAAAACAGGAAACCTTCCACCAGAAATTCCTACTCTTTGAAATGGAAGTAGTTCTCCATCTGGGCAAGACAGTAAAGATCAGATTCTTGCCAGTCTTCTCTTCCCTTTGTTATAAATACTTGCCTCACCTTGGATGACCTGTTCTGTCTCTCAGCTCAGTGAATGTGTATCTGGTTGTGATTTTGGCCTTTCCTTCACAATGACTAGTCTCTAGTGAATTATTTTATCTTATTGTGACAAGAGTTTCTAAAGAATCTATTTCATGTATTTATTCCTCTTTGGGAGCCTGGAGAGCTTGAGAGATCCAGGCACTAATGGCTGGGGCATTGTTTACTATATTCCATAAAAATGAGGCCATAATTTGTCATCATCCCAAATTCTTGTCTAAGTACATCCCTGATTTCTTCCAGAATCAGTCAGCTTTCCCAAACTCCATTCACAACCAGGGGACAGTTGGCCTACAGTCTATATGTTAAAGTTCTATGCTATAGTCCGAGCCAGGATTAAGCCATTCTTCAAAACCCCTTCCTAGATTGTTTGTAGCAGAATAGAGGTCAGTCATTTTCCATTCAAAGGACTCACAAAGTGTATCGGACTGTCCATATTCTCAGTGCTATGAACTAGTGGGGATTCCATTAATAACAAATATTCTGCCACATGCTACCAAATCTGAAGTCTAGGACTGCTTGTTATACTGTGATGTCTCAGATACCAATGTTGTAATAGACCGTAAATTCCTTTTCAGTTATAATTACTTTGAGTAAAGTCAGTTTGATGCTCTGTCTTTAATATTAGAAAAGTCTGTGTTTGTCTTTTAAGTATTGATTTGTTTCTCAAAGTCACTGTCAATGAAAGGAAAATTGAATATATTTTCATTTTTAATGTAAAAATTTTAAAACATTCATTTCTGTGAGACATTTTGCATCTTTACTATTAATTCAGTAATTGATCTATCATTTTTATCCAGGGAATTAATAGAAGAATTACATCCTATAATTAAGGAAGCACTTGAAAGAAGGCCAGAGGTAATAAGGATATTTTTATGTGTGTTCGGGATCATATTATAGCTATTTTGCCACAAACAGCAGTAGAGAAATATTACTATCTGTTCTTTAATGGCTATGGCTAACATACAATAATGTAAATAACTAAAATTTGTCAAAACCATTTTTATTCCTTAAAACATTATTTTATTCAACGTAACTAGCATATATGTTAAAATAAATAAATAAAATATAATAATTATTAAACTATTAACTTCAGAACCATGCACCGAAAACCCCTCTTGCCACAGTAATTCTGCTAGTAATAGCTATTCATTTAACATATAAATATTTTTCCATCTTGTTGTTTTATGTCCTGGTTTCAAAGGCAAATGAAGTCTGTTTGCTTCTGTTCAATATGCTGTGTTGGTGACATCCCATCAATCAGAGAAGCTCAGTGTGTACTGCACACAGGAGTGAGAAAAATGTGGTTTCTCTAAATATGAGAATTTTTGGAGAAAACATTAACTTACCTGACCACTTTCAGCCCTATAAACAAGGCTTCTCTGACAGGTAGTATATCACCAGTATATATGGCGCATGTTGAAATGTGGAACCAAACAAGATCTGTTAACCCACAACGAGCCTACATGTGAGTACAGTCAAAGGAAAACAAAAAGCTGACATAAAACAGTTCATTATTTGTTTCATGGTAGCATCTCAGGGCCTCAAAAGGACCAAGACCGAAACTCTACTATTCTTATTCTTTAATTGTATTTTAACATTTGTCTAATAATTTATGGCATATTATTACAAGATACCCATAACTGAATCACTGGAGCAATAGATTTCCATTGTACCCAGTTACAGAAGTAATTAACAGTGCTTCAAGCTGTAGGCAGTTGTTTCGAATTATTATGGAAAACTAAAGTCAATGGACCAGATTCATCCATGGTGTTCTTCATGGAAGTTTGAGAAGATACACAAGGAGAGAATATGACCTATAATCTATTCCATTAAAATTGTACAGTAAAGTTGTTAACTGTTTGAATAAAAAGTCTGTGGCTCACTATTGAAAACTGTAGCGGTGCCAACAGGAGTGGGGTTATGACTATGTTCCGTGCCCCATACAGCACACTGATATTATCCTTTTTCATTCCACTGCTCCATATAATTTTGTATTATTCCATTGAACAGAATATGAAACGACGCAGGCGTCGAGATATTTTACGAGTACAGCTAGTACGAATATTTGAACTGTTGGCAGATGCTGGTGTCATTAGTCACAGGTAGGTGTGGAGTTGCGGAGAAAGTATTGTTTATTTCCCTAATAAACTTCTGAAATAAGAGACAATAGTTTCTCTATACACTTGTCCATTTCACATTATTGTACAACTGAATAAACACTTACAATTAATTTAGAACAGCCATAAGGGATTATTCCCATTAGTTTTATAGGAGGATTTCAGTGACACTAATATTTCAGTATTGTAATAGAATAATGGAATAATCAATATTTTGCCTTGTTCCCTTGTTTTCTTTGAAGACCAAATAAAGCAAACAAAAATCTGCAAGGCGTTTGTAAATACTAATTTAAAAAACATAATAGATATACAGATCAGTATCTATGGACTTATATCTGTTAAGTTTCTAAACACTCTGTTTTATTTGAAATGCCGTGGACCATCTTACATTTTCAACAAGGTGTGTCAGTGTGTGACACACGTATGTGTTTGCACGTGTGTTCTTTATGTATAGAACCTTGTATGTGAGGCAGTAATGAATGAGCTAAATTATAGGATCAAGTATAAAGCCCTTAAGCTACTTTTACAGTTGAGATCCCATACTGGAGACAGTGTAACTGGGCTCTTTCTGCAATAGCATCCTGATATGGTGAGGTATGAGCATATGATGAGTCCTGTGAAAAGAAAATAATATGATCTACTAATACTTAGTCCATTTGGTGATATTTAAAAGAAGACATTAGGGGGAGTGGAGGTAGAAATATAAACTTTTGTTAATCTAAAATGTAAGGTATCACTTTTATGGAAGTCCTTTTTTAAGATTTATAAATCAAGTATAATTTTGATAATAGTGTCTCTTAAATTTTGAGTATTGGGAGTGGAAAAAAGTGAAAGGATGAATGTATCTGCTATTGTTATTGTGTAACTTTATACCAAATAGTTTGAATTTTGATTATGAGGGTTAAAGGAGGAAAAAATCCAATAAAATATTGTGTAAAATGAGGGGCACTTTGGTCTCAGTCCTGCAAAGAAATGTGTGTAGCTCCTTACTCCATCAGGATTCCAACTGAAGCGAATCAGACTGTGCACAGGCATAATGTACCATGTGGGTGGATGCCTTTACAGGATCATGGCCTTCAAAAATTCTCTTGCTAAAGAATTACATTGAGCATGGACTTAAACTTTTCTACACTACACTGTTGTACACTTTAGCCTCTGCACAGTATAAACATTGGCAGCTATGAATCTCATGGGTGCTGCTGCTGCTATTTAGGAGCTTAGTGTAAGAGTAAGAGCTACTAAACTACAAACTGAATTCACCATTTGTGGGTGTATATTTCATCAAAGGAGACTGCGCTGTGGCTGCAAACACTTTACACTGTTTTGCCCTCTACCCAACATCATAAACTCTGTCTTGGTCAGGTTCAGCTTCAACCATTGACCTTAATCAGCATAGCCAGCTGATGGTCATGTATGTTAATATGGTAAACAGTTGTACTCTCATAATTTGTCAAATAAATGTATTTTCCCCTTGAACTGATGTTGCTGAAATGTTCAGTACCTGTCACTTTTGCATATCTATTTTAATGATCCACATCTAATTTTATATGTTCACCTGCACTGTAAAACCTTCTCTCATAATATGGTGATGGCATCAGCCCAGATGCAAACAACCCATACTTTTTCTTGACTTTTTTTTCAAAAGCTTGGCTTAGCTGCAGATACGTCATAGCCCAAGAGGCATGGGCCCCACTCAGTTGTGCACTCTTGTTGTGAGCATTACAAAGACCTCATGCCTTATCCTGCAGTATTCTCAAAGCCAAGGTAGGCGCCACCATGTGGAAAGTTTCCATGTCATTCAAGCAGCCCTGCTGCAAGCTTTAGACCAAAACCATTTCCAGGTGGTACTGGCAGTTGCACAGCAGCTGAGCACAGTGGACTGATTTCTGATCCTGAGAAACAAGCACTGACTGGTGGGATTGCATCGTTACGCAACTATGGGATGAGGAGGGGTGGCTGCAGAACTTTGGAATGCAGACGGCACTTTCCAGGAACTTTGTGCAGAGCTTTCCCCAGCCCTGAAGCACAGCAACATTAAAACAAGACCTGCTCTGGCAGTGGAGTAGCGATCGTTCTGTGGAAGTTTGCAAAGCCAGGCTGCTATTAGCCAGTGCGGAATCAAATCGGAGTTTTTCGCCTTCCTCCGCAGCGTGGGGCATGGGTCGCTTGCTGATGGATTCCCTGCAGTTTGAGGTCTTCAAATCTCACTTTTGAGGATTTCAATAACTCAGTCATGGGTTCGGGGTTGTTATAAATGTGTATGGGTAGGGTTTTGTGGCCTGCCTTGTGCAGGAGGTCAGACTAGATGATCATATTGGTCCCTTCTGACCTATGAGTCTAAAGAAAGCTCGTTAATCCTCTGTGGGAACTGTTGTAATCCAAGTACACAGGGCCATTAATTGACTAAGGTTATGAAGGGTAGTGACTCTGGGCAATGTTCAGGACATAGTGGATGGTTTTGCCAAGATGGATTTCCCTAATTGCAGGGGGGTGATAGATGGCACAGGTATCCCTATCTTGGCACCAGACCACCTTGCCAAAGAGTACATAAACCAAAAGGGATATTTTTCAATTATATTGCATGTACTGGTTGTTCATGGGGTATTCACCAACATAAACGTGGGATGGTCAGGAAAGGTGCATGATGCGTGCATCTTTACGGCCACAGGGCTTTTCTTTCCAGATTGCAAAATAATCACTGATGATGTTGAAATGCCAATAGTGATCCTGAGAGACTCAGCCTACCCCTTGCTCCCACGGCTCATGAAGCTGTACACCAACCACCTGGACAGCAGTAAGGAGTAGTTCAACAATAGGCTGAGCAAGTCAAGAATGGTGGTGGAATGTACCTTTTGGATGTTTAAAGGGTTGCTTGTGCAGTTTGCTTACTGGGTTAGACGTCAGTGAAGACAATATCCCTATTGTTATCACTACCTGCTGTGTGCTCCATAATATCTCTGAGGCAAAGGGAGAGAAGTTTCCGCAGGGGTGAGTCATGGAGGCGGATAAGTGGTTAGCAGCTAGATATCAGGGCAATAGTATTCCATTCATGAAATGTTGACTTTTATTGCACAAACATCAAGAATCTGAAATAACAGGAAAATAATTTAACCTTGAACAAATGGTGTGATTAAAATTGGGAGGGGAGAAACAAATGCAGCCTGTCTTTGATAGCACAGAAGTCTTGCCCATCAAAGGTCTTTAAATGGCCATCTTTTGTTCTTAGTACCCTCCCCTGGTGTTGAGTAGAAAGGATGGTCACCTTGGACTTGCAGATTCTGAGGTCAGTGCCGATTCCTGCTGACAAAACCACCAGCATGTTAGGGAAACCATGGCTAAGGGACCTGGAAATTGCCATGGGTGGGGGATCACATGCTCTATTGTTTCCAGTACAAGCACTTATAATGAAAACTTCCACCATCTCCTTTACATGATCCCTTGTGATACTAGTATCCTGAGGGTAACAGAGGCGGCAAGAGAGCAAAAGCTGCAAACATCTGGATACAGACCTGGTTCTTATGTTGCTATGCTGTATACTGTAATGATGCCAGCAGACTTAATACTGGCGTGAAATGGGAAAGTGTCCTACTGTGGTGGAAGAAATAAGGCAACCCTCCCCAGAAATCTTCTGCATAGGATTACAGAGTACTTCCAGGAAAATTTCCTAGAGATCTCCATGGAGGATTCCTGAGCCATCCCTGTGCACAGTGATATAGCAAGGGCAGAGGGCAATAGGAGAGTGCTATAATGGCGGTATGTAAGCCCCAGAATGATCCGGGCTTTATTCCCTGTAGAGTGGCCAGAGTCATTAGAGGGCAGTTAGGGGCAACTGAGGCCAATTAAGGTCCAGCCAGGTGCTTGATAAAAACCCTCTGCTTCTGAGAGACAGTGCATGAGCTGGAGGAGTAGGTGAGCTGTGTTACGGAGCAGAAGGGTGAGTGGAGTTGCGAAGAGAAGCAGAACAGAGTACAGTGGTGTGTGGAAGAGCAGCAGAGTCCTGAGGAAGGTACTGGGCTCAAGAAGCCAGAAGGGCAGAGGGGGGAAAGTAGCCCAGGGGAAAAGACTGCAGCTGCAAGTACGGTGTCAGCAGCATATAGCTGCTACTCCTAGGGCCCCTGGGCTGGGACCGGAGGAGCGGGCGGGCCGGTGTCCTTACCCCCCTCCCTGGGGAGATGGGGTAACTGGTGATACCCTGGCCCACTTCAAGAGGCAAAAGCGTGAGACCCACTAGGGTGAAGCTGGCCATTTGCCACAGTACATAAACAGTCTTTTCTGAGCGGCACCCTCTGTGTAACTGGAACAATCACTGGGGAAGCAAATACTCACTGCACCACGTTTTTTCTTCATATTACACATAAAATATAAGAGCATGTAGCCCCCTACAGTTTGATTGGAATTCAGTATTCACCAGAGGTACCTGGTGTCCTGTACATGCTGTCCTGTGACTAGCTGGACTGCTCCAGGGTTAAAAATAGCTCCTGGCTCTTGGAGAGAGTGGATCCCTGCTCACCTGTCTCCCATTCTCTACTTCCTCTTCCTCGTCCAGAGTATCCTCCTCATTGTTGCCTGAGGAGGCCCGGGACTCAGACTCGTGGGAGGTGTCCATGCTGCATGTGGGGTAGTGGTAGGGTTGCTGCCAAGAATCGCATGCAGCTCATTGTAGAAGCGACATATCTGTGGTGCAGAACCAGAATGACTGTTCACCTCCTTTGTCTTCTTATATGCCTGCAGAAGTTCTTTGATTTGCACACACTATTGCTGCATGTCCCTGGTGTAGTGCTTTTCCACCCTGTCCTGCATGATCTTTTCATAGATGTTCACGTTTCTTCAGCTGGATTGGAGCTGTGCCTGCACAGACTTTTCTCCCCACACACCAATAAAATCCACAACCTCCGTTGTACTCCAGGCTGGAGCATGTTTAGGGCTTTGAGTCACATGATCAGCTGAGCAGGCGAGCTCTCCATGCTGATCAAATAGGAAATGGGAATTCAAAATTTCCTGGGGCCTTAACAGGGGAGGGGCCGTTTCCTGTGTACCTGGCTGCTGTGCAGTGGAGCTGAAAATGATCTCCAGCGTGGTCATAGTGGAGAATTATGGGACACCGCCTGGAGACAAGTTCAATGAACTTACTAAACGCTGTGTTTACACTGCCTCAAATCGATCAACATTGATTTAAGCGCTATACCTCTTGCAGTGGTGGAGTAATTAAGTCAATGTTACAGGCGACCTAGGTCAGCAGAATGGACCTAGTTGTATAGATGCATAATTATTAAATCAACATAAAGCAGCTTCCGTCTTCCTAAATTTGTGGTGTAGACCAGCCTGAGGGACTAGGAGACTGTCCCATCCTGATGGACGATGACCTGCCCTCAGTGATAAATTCTGTTATCTCCCAGCTGGACTACAGCAATGCAGTATGCCTAGGTATGAAGCCATGAGCCCTTAAACTTGAGCTAGTAGAGGATGCTGCAGCACATCTCCTCAGCAATACCAGCTGTTGCCAACAAATCTGTCCTCCACTCTCTACACTGGCTTCCTGTAGAATAGGAGTAATAGTCCGGTCTCAGTTCTTATCTTCAAGGTACTCAATGGCCTTTGCCCACCTGTCAAAAAGTAGCCTTAAGCTCCAGGATGAGGACTGTGGTAGACTACTGTGTTGCTTGTCCATGCAGAAGACAGAACTTTTTCTGGCACCAGTCTGAGTCTTTGGAACAAACTCTTACAGGAACTAAGGATTATCGCAAATTTAAGTGCAAGACATGCTTCTTTGATCTGCTTTCTCTAACATAAACACATCAATGTGTACATTTAAAGAAAAAAAATCCTAACAGTACAAAACATTCCATTACATGCACGATCCTCCTCTAGAGGAGAAGATGAGAGAGCATCAACCACATGTGACAGATGTTACTCACGTCACTTAATGCACTATCCTCAGATGCCACATGATGAGGATGGTTGAAGAACATATTTAGAACAGAATATATAGCTGCTGTTTCCAGTTAGCACTCTGCAGCGTGGCAGAGACTTTTGTCTCTGGCTCAGAAGATAAATTACTTAATTTAGATGTGCTTGGTCAAAAAGTATCCATTTATTTTCGGTGCATATCTTGTCCATTTATAATGTTCAAGATGTTTTCTGATTTTTTTTCTTTTTTTTAAAGCTGTAACCCTGATTACAAGAAATTATGATTGTATGGTAGTTTTAGAGTGGCTCCTGATTTACAAGGTCAAGTTATTGGGTTCAGTTTCATTAGTCCTTTTCTTGCTAAGGCAGCAAAAATGTGGCAAGAAAGGGCCTCAAACTAAATACTGGTAAAATGACTTGGTTTAATAACAAGTATTTCAAAAATTCTTGAATTTTGCATATGCTTTGAAGCTTTTTAAAGAAATATATAGTATGTCTTTACTTATAATAATACTTTAAATATTTTATTTTTAAGTGCAAGTGGTGGCCTTGATAATGAAACACATTCCCTCAACAACACTTTATTGGAGTATGTCGATCTAACTAGACAACTCCTGGAAGCAGAAAATGAAAAGGACTCTGACACATTGAAAGATATCCGATGCCATTTTAGTGCCTTAGTGGCGAATATCATTCAAAATGTTCCAGGTATGCTCAATACACTTTAATGGGATTTGATTCATTTTAATATGCCAGACACAAATTGTTCTTCCTTTTTATAGCCAAAATGATTTTCTTTCTGAAGTTATAGAAATGCTTCTTTAAAACTAATTTGCTATGCTAAAAATGGTATTTAAAGCTGATAATATGAACTTTTCAGAGGTGATCCCTGGTCGCATTTTTAATTCTAAAAATTAAATTTCTGTTATTAAAATACTTGATTACCAAGTTTGAACAAATTTCTTCCCAGACTAATAATTGTTAAACTCTCTTTGTATACTGCTTCTGTTCTTTCATACCAGTGATATTCATGCAAGCATATAGTGAACTTCTTTTTTTAAAAGCCGTTATGCTTTTGAACCTTTGCCTTTATAGTACTGTGCTTGTTTCTAATTTGTTTGGGGAAGCATTGGGTAATTTTTGTTTTGTTTTTTTGTCTTATAAATTTAGTGTACAAAAACTAGTGAAAAAATGGGTCGAAAACACTATGTGCTTTTCTTACAGTGCACCAGAGAAGAAGTGTCTTTCCACAGCAGAGCCTACGTCACAGTCTCTTTATGTTGTTCAGTCACTGGGCAGGTCCATTTAGCATCATGTTTACCCCCCTGGATAGATACAGTGATAGGAATATGCAGATAAACAGACACCAGTACTGTGCTTTGAAGGTATTTTAACACTATGAACTTAAGAAATAGCTTCTCTGTATTGTCATATAGTTGCCAGTTTACACTTTCTTGCCATTAGTCCAAGCATGGAATTTTCTTTTCATGGCTGATGTAGTCAGATTTTATCTTAGCCCAAAATTATTCCTAGATTAATTATTTATGCATTCTAATCAGAACTTCTCCTTACTCATTCCCCCTACTGTAATTTCAGCATGGTCCTGTAGCAAATATAAGTTGATACTAGTGCTAAGCTTCCTGTGCCCTCATCCCCCAGTTGCTTACAGAGAGAGAATTTCAGTACTGGTCAGATCATTGATCTTCTGTGTAACAGTGCATTACAGTATACCACCAGTCGAACTGATGCTCTCTCTGTTTCTTATGGAACAACTGTAAACTTTTCAGAACAGATAGATCTTCCTGTCTCGGAATTCAGAACTGTAGGATTGGTTCTGCTATTCCTTGAACAAAATGTTAAACTGAGTTCCTTGTGGCCTTGCTCCTGGCAATGGTCTGAATGGATGTTAGAGTTCTCTGTTAGTATTTTAAAGTATTTTGATGTTTGTTCTGTTTTAACTGCACTAGCCCAATCTGATTATTCAAATGTGTTGTTTTTTCAATTACTTTCTAAAGGCTATGTCTGCTGTACTGTGTTGTGGCCCTGTTGCAGATAATGTAGGACTCTCATCAGATGGCTATTTGTACAAATGGCTGGATAATATTTTGGATTCACAAGATAAAAAGGTAACATAGGAAGCATCAGTAAATGTTTTTAACCATCAGTGTGTGATTTTACGAGTCTTGAGGTCAAATTGGCACAAATGTTCTAAATCAGCTTGAGCCTTATATATCTTTATTATTATCTATTATTATTATTTATTTATTAATGCATTTATTTACAGTGGTGCTCACTATGTACTGGGCACTATCTGATCACTGAAGAGAGATGTTCCCTGCTCCAAGAAGCTCACAGTCTAAGAGCGATAGACAAGTAGACAGAAGTTAGGTGAAAGGGAACAAGAACAGCAACTGACAAATTATATACAAATCAAGTTGATCCACTATATGCAGCAGCATAATAGTAGTGAGTCTCTGAGAGAATTAAATATTGCTGGGGGTTGGGGCTTTGTGCATAGGGGGCCATGTGGAATTATGAAGACACCACTTTTCAAGTCTGAAAGGAAGATATTGTTGCTTTTATTTCTCTGTATTACAATAACACCTATGGGGCCCATTGTGCTAGATACTATGCAGTAGATAGAAAGACTTGATTCCTATCCCAAAGAGGTAATGATACTATGCAGTCATATGATCCAGTAAAGTGCGCAACTTAATTCTACAAAACTGTTACATCTTTGTCTACTTGAATTTTTAATGTTTATGCTTTTTTTTATTTTTAAAAAAAATTAAATCCTGCTTATTGCAACTTGTTAGTTTTAACAGTCAGCCTGTTCTTATTAAGATCATTTTGTAAACCGTTGCCTTTTGCTGCTTTGTTTTTTTTAATTATTTTTTTCTAAACTATAGGTGCATCAGTTAGGCTGTGAGGCAGTTATGCTGCTGTTGGAGCTCAACCCTGACCAGAGTAACCTCATGTATTGGGCTGTGGACCGATGTTATACAGGTTCCAAGCGGGTAGCAGCTGGCTGTTTTAAAGCCATAGCCAGTGTGTTTCAGAACAGGTACAAGAGAGATTTCCTAAACAAACAGCTCAGATTTCCAAACTGCAATTTTAAATAGAATTAATTTTTTGTTTTCTCTTAAATGGACCATGTTTTCCTTAAACATTTCAAAGCATTGAACTATATTGTCCTATACAATACTTAAAATAAATGAACTTATTTTTGCTTAGCTAGTTCAAAGTTAAAAAAGCAACATATATTTTTTAAATGTTTGTTTAACTGATATTTATAATCCTCCTCTAGGGATTACCAGTGTGATACAGTGATCCTCCTAAATCTGATACTGTTTAAAGCAGCTGATTCTGCTCGGGCTATCTATGAAATTGCTATGCAATTATTACAGGTTTGTGAGCAAATTTCATTTTAAAATATTTTATGTTTAAAAAGAAAAGAATTTCTCTTGTATTTTTAACAAAGATATTTTGACATCATTCAGCTTTATTTTCAGCAACGAAATGCAGAGTGCATTATTTTTGTTACATTTTTAGTAAAGATTTAGGCCAGATTGTCATCTGTTGTAAATCAGCACAGGTACATTGACTTCAATGGATCTATCTGGCCATTTATACTAGCTGGACATCTGTGCCATATTGTTTCTTAGTATCTTTTTAAAATGTAAAAGCTAGATTAAGGTTTTCAAGTTGGCCCTGTGAAAGAGATGGTGCATAGCAGTGTCATTCCAGGATTACCACAGGGAAAGCACAGTTCCTTCTCTGCACCCCATTTTCTCCAGCAGGATAGTAGTTTGTTTCAGGTCCTTACCATAAGGGTCATGGCTTTGCCTACTTCTCACTCATCTAATTGTAGGAGGGAATAGTGTGGAAAGTATCAGCATCTACTTACCCCTATGCTCCCAGTCCCAAGGTCTGGGGAGGCAGTACACCTTACTTTGTCTTACGTCTCTGTGTAGTCACCTGGCCCAGGCCACAAATGGGTGGGATTTTTAAGAGTGCTCACTCATTGCTAAACTCTTCTCTCCTTGAATTAAATGGGAAATTTTACTGTTGACTTCAGTATGAGCAGAGTTAGGCCAACACTGAGCACATTTGACATTCTTCCCTTTGTCCCTATGTGAATGTCACTGCTTAAAATCAACCAAAGCACTAGCTTTACCGCTTGAAACATGACCTGCACTGCCCCTGAGAGTCCTGTCCTAGGCCTTTTCAGAACAGGAATGATATTTAGTCATGGAAAAATTGTATGGTAATAGTGATCTGTATTACTTCAACCTTCACTTACTTCAATAAAAACTATATATTAATGTAATAGTATGAGAAAAATGAACTTTGAAATTGACAGCGATGACTGGCTTTCAAATGGAGTAAGTCCTAGACTGCCAAGAATTTGACTCTACTAAGCTGCAACACTTTAAATGGTGGCACAGTATATATTATGTTTCCTCAGAAGATAACCATGTAAAGAAGTTTTTTATCAGAGCTCTGTATTTAGCTTCAAATATCTGAATTTTATTGCTGCAGATCTTGGAACCTAAGATGTTTCGCTATGCTCACAAACTGGAGGTTCAGAGAACTGATGGGTTACTAGGCCAGCCTTCTCCATTGCCACACCCGTATTCTGTGTCCTATTATCAACTGTCAGAGGAATTAGCAAGGACATACCCTGAGCTAACTCTTGCTGTCTTCTCAGGTACAGTAGAGCACTTAACCAGGGTGGTAGTAGTCCTTAGAAACTTTGAATCCTTGTTTTCATTAAACTAATTACAGGTCGGTCACTAAGCCTAAACCAAAGAACTACAAATGAATTTTGGGTGGAGGAGACTGAATTTATTATGTGACTATTTTTTTTTGTTTTATTCAGATTTGAAATGTAATGTTTTTTTAAAGTGAAAATGGAGTGAAACCCTGTAAATTATTCTAATTGCCCCACTAGCCAGTCTGTGAGGGATCACTTGTCACAGACATAAGTTTTAACTGTGTTTTTAAAACTTCTCTCTCTTCTCTGCCCTTAGCCTATCTTAACATTTCCTTATTTTCTGTAGCTATCCTAGAACACATCGGTTTGTGACTTCTTAGATACAGTGGCTTGCATGGATTTTAATGATATTGCTGGTACTTCAGGTCACAGAATGACTTGTTCTTAGATATCTAAGCAAACAAAGATATATTAGGAGGATATTGGTAAGAGACAGAATTTCAAACCATTAGTTATTCAGCATAGAAATAATTTTAACTCTTATTGATCTAGGTGGAAGAGTCAACACATTTTTCTAAAATTAAAAAATTTTAATTTAGGTTTTCAATTCACTTTCAAGTGATACATTAATTAATGGAACACTATTAGAGTTATTAAACTTAAACAATGACCTTTTAAAAGTTTTTCTACCCTTATGGATCTTGTTTTTCAGTTTGTACTGAAAAACTGCTGATAAAAAACTGATTGTAGTTGAACCAAATCAGTTTTAAAAAATAAACGCTGAAAAAACATAAAATGGCAGGTTTACTTGAAAGGGCTTTACAAGAGAATTCACATGCTGATATATTCTGTTCACTGTAAAGTATAGCCCATGACACTTCCTTTTCTCTCACACTGTGGTTCACTTCTTGGTAATGCAGCAGTGTAGTAAATTGTTGATTTTTTTTTATGTGCTTTAAATTAGTTTAGTAATAAATGATGCATATCATAAACAAGTCTCTTAAAACTTTTGCTTATTTTTTAAAACTTATGTTTCATTGTTATTGAAACAACTAATGTTGCTTAAATTTATACAATCAGAATTTACCTTATAATGTTTTTAGACAATTATGTGCTATTGATTGCAGTCAAAATTAAACACCAAAATAAATACAATAAAAACTGAAAACCAAAATTAAAATCCTTTTTTATTCTATAGTTTTTAGTTTCATAATAAAGTGAAATATTTTATAATAATCTGAAGTGAGATGAAAAGAATCTTGATTCTCAGTTAGCATCAATATGAATAGATCAGTACATGAAAAATATTTCTGTATTCAACCCAAATCCCACAAAAGAATCCATCGGTGAACATCTTTGAGAAGACCCTTAACTTTAACAGAACTCTGAAGAGATATAAGGGTACCTATGGATGGCCTAAAGAACAACAATCTGCATCCTGCCTACAGAGACATTACACGCTTGACTGGCAGCGTTCTAACCTCCACATTATGAAACTGGACAGCTCTCAGTGCTGAAAGCATGCTGAACCATGGACCTACTAATAACTATTTAGAGCTACATAAGCCTGGCAAACCACGCATCTGCAGATCCAGGGACGAGCACCAATCCTCCAACACTCGAGGAAGCACGAAAGGTCATCCAAAAGTTACAGACTGGACATGCTGCTGAATCTGATGGTATTCCATCCAAGTTATTCAAAGGTGCCTAGGAACCAGTGTGCATCAGCCTTCATAAACTGTTCTTAGAAATGTGGCATCAGGCAAAGTATCAGCAGAATGCAAAGAAGGCATCATATGTCCCTATAAGAGGGCAAAGGATCTTGCACTGAGCATGCAGCAACAGGCCAGTCTCATTGTTATTGGTCCCTGGAAAGATTTTTGCCCATGTTCTGCTTGGTATGATGCAGCCACTCCTTAACAGACATTGTCATCCACAGCAATCAGGTTTCACTTCAGGGGATCAACAATGGACACTGTCCTTATCCTCCATCTTCTGCCTGAGTTGCATGGATAATTTAACCGCTTGCTTCATGTGGCATATATTGACATCAAAGCAACTTTTGATTTGGTTGACAGGTCAGCACTTTGGCTTGCACCATCAAAGCAACTTTTGATTCAGTTGACAGGTCAGCACTTTGGCTTGTACTGAAAGGAGTTGGTGTTCCAAATGTTCTGCTAAATCTGGTGTATGATCTTCCACTGATACATGTGCAAGAGTACGCATTGGTTCACCATGTTTGCTGCATTTCTACACACCATCAGGAGTGTGGCAAGGATACATTCTCGCCCCTGCACTATTCTTTTGAGCTATTGACTGGATATTAGGACTTTCCACTCCATGTGTCAGAATCAGGCTTAGTTAAGAAGTGTTTACCAATCAAGACTATGCCAATGACATAGTCTCTTGCTTGTGGAGAAGTTGGAGAATTTCAGCCCTGTGGTCTTAGGTCTCCAAGATGCCACCCACACTATGAGGTCAAACATCTCATGGCAGAAGACCAACGTCCGGAACCTTGTAGTTTGGCTACCAGAATCTGAAGTGCAGATGGGACTGAGTACCATGGAAGATGCTGATGAGTTCATCTACCTAGGCTGTGAGTAGAATTCAATAAACCGGATGTGCTTCAATCAACACACTCTGATGGTGGGCTCAGCTCTGCCTTATTCAGCAGAAGCTTAAGCCTGGCCTCCTTGTCTTTCTTGGTTCTAGGCTTAAAGTCTCTGCGAATTTGACACTGAACTCTTACATGAGTCTCTCCAAGACACTTCAGGCAGCTCAAGTGTGGTTCATTCACTTGTACTGGCTTCTTGCAGGAGAAGCAGGGATTAAACACTGGTAACTGAGGCATGCCCCAGCAATGATACCAGTACCCAGGAACAGGATGTGAATTGTTTGATACACTTAAAAAGAAAACTTTTATTTATAATTAACCAAAAACAAACTACTAAAACAAGTACAAATTATATACAAATAAAAGGAATTTTTTTTAAAAGGATACGTACTCTAACAACTGTCATGTAAAAAGGAACTGAAAGGATGGTGCAGTCTTTATACCATCACTCAGTAGCATGAAGCAGCAGAGGGCACTTGAGCTGCCCTGATAAGGTACCAATGAGGGGAAAATCTCCAACAATTGTGTACTGGATGTGCCCATGCCTGAAGTAGAATGGATATGTGCAACATATTTTGAAGCAAAGTAGTTACAGAACAGATTAATAACTCTTTCTTCTTCAACTAATAGGTCTTGCTACCTCCTGAATAAAGTCCATATCTCACTTATAGATGCAAAAATGCTTTTGTCCAGAGACATAATTCAGGATCTGTCAAACCTGTGTGCTACCTGTATTGCTGTATGGGTCAGAAACTGGACTCTCTTACAGGGAGACTTGGAACAACTAGAGGCGTTCCATATGTGCCGTCAGTGCCAAATCCCAAGCACATAGTGGTTTGACTTTTTTAAAATGTCGGTCTTGCAATGATCTGGCCTTTCGTTAGTCGCTCATTATATTAAAAAATGGTATTGCACACTCTTTGGCCACGTCAACAGGATGAACAAAAACACTCTAGCACACTGTACACTCCAACTCTTCTCAACACATGAAGATGTGCACACCTTGATTCAACCTGGCACAGCCCACAGAGCTGTCCCAAAGATTCATAGTTACACAGGGTTGAGCCAGATCTGGAAACTTGACTACACAATGTTTGGTGCAACACCATCAACTATGGTTGCTCTGGCTGGTCCTTAGTAAACTCTGTTTGCTGGGCAGATTTCTTTGAAAGATTGGGACCCTGTACAGTGTAGCATTGTTTTTGTTTCTCTTCTTAATATATTTTGGGCTACAGCTGAGACTGATAGTGATGAGGGTTCTGTGGTTAGGCTTTTGTATTTAATGGCTAACATCATAAAGCTGTAACCTACTCAATAGAACCTGATCCTGCAAAGATTTAAACATGTGCTTGACCTTACGCACTGAATGAAGTCCTGGCCAATCTAGAGTCAATGGAAGTTTTGCCATTGACTTCTGTTGGGGCCAGGATTTCACTCTGTGGCTTCAAGGACAGAAGTCTTTGCTGGATCAGGGCTTTAGATAATTTTAAGATACTTTAAGTAGCTTCTTTTCACCAGACAATTTTTGAACTGATACTTTTACTTTATAACTGACTATCTTGTCTGTTAGATTAGTAAATATGAAATATTTAACGGTAATACACTTTAATTGGTTTTCAGTTTAAATTGTCATTGAAATTGATACATCGTTAACTCTGTTTTTAATAAAGAGAGGCTCTGTGTATGGACTCTTTTTTCATAATTTTGCCAATTTAAGCTTTACTTAATATTAAATATGAATGTATCAGTTGATACTATCTTCAGCATTCCAACTCTGCAATATAATTTTGTTCAGCAAAAGGCCTATTCAGTTGAAATCTACATCTCTCCTAAGGACTATGAGGACAAATTTGTTCTCGTTTAAATAAAAAATAGCTTCAATAACATTATTAATTTATTCTTGTATGAGATATTAAAACTATAAACATACTACTACAGAAAATTTTCTAGGAATATTTATAGATTTGCATTTTATGTATGTATTTATTTTTGAATAACAGAGGTAAGCCAGAGAATTCAAACAGCACATCCTGCTGGGAGACAGGTGATGCTGCACTATTTGCTACCATGGATGAATAATATTGAGTTGGTAGATTTAAAACCTTTGCCAACAATACGGCGTCAAGATGAAGATGAAGAAGATTCTTTGAAAGACAGAGAACTAATGGTAACCAGCAGGCGTTGGCTACGAGGAGAAGGCTGGGGATCACCACAGGCTACTGCTATGGTTTTGAACAATCTGATGTATATGACAGCAAAGGTAAAATCTGATTCTTAATATCTCTTCTTGTTTGATTTAATGGATTTTTAAATCCAGAATAGGAGGAGACACAGTGCAGGGCTATTGATACCAATTAGAGAGCTTTTATTAGCAAGTTGTTTTAGGCAGTATGAAATTCTTAATTAGCCTGGTTGTCAGCTTATGTTTTCAAATTTCACAATTTTCAAAAGCCAATTCTCCAAATTACTTGTGAGTCTGGGAGCTACTGAATAGTTTAATGAGCATTCTGGGGAATATTAGAGGGAGCATGTGGCATACTATTGATCCTATAGAAATAGCAACAGGTTATTTTTAATAAGAATATCTTAATGATCACAGGCTCAAAACTGCTGTCCCTTAAAATAGATATCTAGATTGTAGAAAAAACCCTTGTGTAACTGTTAAAAAAAAAAGAATAAAAAAGAAAAGAAACACCCAGCAAACCTACTTCAAAACTAGTGGTGAGAGAACCTCAAAGAGATTGCTCAGATTGTGTCGTCTGTTTCCTTATTCTCTCTTGTTGATTTTTTTGTTATTCTCTTTCCTTCTGCCTCCAAGTAAATGATAGATTTTCTGTATGTCCTCCCTACATTTAGTAGACTACATTTTCTCCCTGCTTTTATCCCCCTAGAAACCCTAAATTCTGATGGCATTGTGGGAGGGTGGGATGCAAGAGAGATGGTGTTGTGAAGCTAATCTTGTTGCTGGTAGCTGAATGAATGCTGTCCTTGATGGAAGAGATTTATATTATTGAACTTTACAAAATGGGTATCTTAATTTTGTTTTCTAGTATGGTGATGAAGTAGCATGGTCAGAGATAGAAAATGTCTGGACTACTCTAGCAGACAGCTGGCCAAAGAATCTGAAAATAATTTTGCACTTCTTGATCAGCATTTGTGGCGTGAATAGCGAACCCAGCCTCTTGCCTTATGTAAGTGCTTGGTACTACTGTCTTCCCTCACTTTCTTATATCTTTCAAATTTTATTTTGTGTTTAGCAATTCTTCATTGAAGGACCACTAAATAGATAAATAGTAACATATAAAGCAGGGATCTCAAACTCAATTGCTATGGCGGGCCACATTTACGTTGAGTTCAGGGGGGCCACGCATAACACACACTTCTCTGCTCTACCTTTCATGCTCTACTCTCCGCCGAAAAAATCTCCCCTCAGGGTACAATTCGGCGGCACAGTAGAAGAGGGAGAGGCTCTCACAGGGACTTGCAGACTCCACTCTCCGCCGTTAAATCTCCCTGTGGGGCCACATTCGGTGGCCATTTCCTTTTTAAGGCGGCACAGTGGAACAGAGAGAGAGGCTCTCACAGGGACTTGCAGACTCCACTCTCCGCCGTTAAATCTCCCTGTGGGGCCACATTCGGCGGCCATTTCCTTTTTAAGACGGCCACAACTTGCCTGAGCTCCGCTCTGAAAATACTCACAGCACAAGCCTGCGGCCGGATTCGGACTGCGGGCCACATGACACGAGCCCGCGGGCCACAGTTGGCCCGCGGGCCGCGAGTTTGAGACCCCTGATATAAAGGGTCATGATATCACATTCCAATACAGCATGACAGTGGCATACTGAGGGTCTCTGGTGCCCAGGGGCCAAACCTACATTTGCACACCCCCCAGGCCTCTCACCCCCTGCGCAGGGCAGGAAGGGTCCTGGTACTGCTGCTGGGGAGAAAGGTCTGTACCTACAGAGGGGGCAGAGGCTTGGGTGGCACAAATGCAGGCTGCCTCCTCCTCCCTGCATTTACCTGGTGCACAGTGCCCGCCTCTCTCGCTGCAGCCCTGCAGCCCGGTGTTCGCTTAATGCTGTGACCAATCTCCCATTTTGCAGTTCCTGATGTTGACGTGTATATTCTCTTTCAAATTATCTTCCAAAATGCAAATATTCTTCCAGGCAGAAGACTTGCTCTTTTTGGCATGGTTCTATATTTTTTAATGAATTCCTCTATTCAGAATTGCATGATTTTTAATACTATGTTGCACTCCCTCTTTCTTCTCATATCTTATTACCATATTCTGGGTTCTTGCACTACCATACTGTATTGTATCTTTCAAAGAAAACTCAATTTTGACTAAGAATGAAAAAGATGAAGTATTTTTCAAGACTGATAAATTAATAACTGAATAATGGAATACTGCAATGGCTGTCTATAGACTTATAGAATTGTGGAAATCTTCCAAGGATGGAGTGGTTATATTTGTGGGTGGACACAAGGGATTATGGGGTGAACAGACCAGTTTTACCAATGAATTTTGAAAGAAGAGCAGCACTGTTGGAATTTTGTGGAGTAATCATTAATAATAAGGAACTTGCTGCCAGTAATTCCTTCCTGTTTGTAATGAAGGACTTCCAGCTCAACCACCTCACATCACAACCCAGTATAATCCCATATGAACCAAAGTGATGACAAAATAACCCTGTGTGGTACCCTGCATTAGAGAACCTGTAGAGCAATTGTCTGCCACTAACCTGTGAGTTCACCCAGAAAAATCAGAATGGAGACACAGAGGATTGATTCTATCTAGTTTCCAGGATCTCTAGATGCCCCAAGATAAATTCAAGTCAGTGTTACCAGAAGCTGCTGACAGTAGTAAAAAAATGAGCAGTCATTTTATCCCTAGCTAGAATAATCATTGACTAATAGTCGTTTTTGTTTCTCAGCAGGAAGATGGAAGAACTTTTTTTTATTTCTTAAAGAATATAACTTATAATAATTTACTGAAA
Organism: Mesoclemmys tuberculata; assembly: GCA_007922155.1. NCBI lineage: Eukaryota > Metazoa > Chordata > Testudines > Chelidae > Mesoclemmys > Mesoclemmys tuberculata. Next base: position 46,054,967 of record ML675624.1, read on the forward strand.
TAAAATCTCAGTAAGATCCCACATTGACTTAATACGTAATTAATAATAATATATTTCTTTAATTAGTTGTTTAAGGTCTTGTTGAAACATATAAAGGACTCAGAAACATCTGGAGAGTTGAACATATGCTATGTTGCAATATTAGCACTTGAACAAGGAAAGTGGTTTGAATAATATCAGTAAAATAAAGTTCGCACTGTACCATCATCAAAAGGATGCTGTATAACGCAAAAGTGTGCATTTATTATAACATATTTTTACAAAACCTAATTGAAATGTTTTGGATTTTTTTAAAAACGTATTTCAATGAAATTGTTATTTTTGTTTAGATTTAAACGTATCTCTGCATCATACACAACAAACATGAGGTTATAGTAATGTAAGAGAATCAAAAAGTGAAACAGGCTAGAAATAGAATTCTATTCTTAAATGCAAGAAGTAAACAATGACAATACATTATGAAAATTGAAGTGTAATTTTTAAATATTTGCATTTAATATTAATAACGTAAGTGTTTTTTAATAACACTGGTAAAGAATTTTTTTAAACCTTCATGATATCTCAATAAAAATCTTATCTTTGTTTATATTTCTCAAGTTTACACCTAATGACAGATATATAAGCCTTAATAATTTATGTTAGAACTAGAATATGTTACATAACTCTTCACATGCAATGAGTAGTAAATGGTATGTATCTAAAGGCAAAGGATCTCCTTCTGTTTTTTCCTCATTTTTAAAAAACAGAAATTCAAACTCTCATTTATATTTCTGTTGTTAATGGCAGGTGAAGAAGGTTATTGTTTACTTGGGTAGAGATAAAACAATGCAACTTTTGGAAGAACTGGTGAGTGAACTACAGCTTACAGATCCAGTCAGCTCTGGAGTCACTCATATGGATAATCCACCATATTACCGCATCACTTCCAGTTACAAAATTCCTTCTGTTACTTCAGGTGAGAATTCGTTTGATTAGGCTATTATTATGTTTCAGTGGTTATTTTCTATTGTTATGAGTTAATTGGAAAATCTAAATACAGTGCAGTCAGAATAGATGTAATATAAACAAATAAAAAAGTTTTGTTCTTTTTAATTTTTAAAAAGCAACCATACATACTGATATCATTAAATGTCAGATTCGCCATTCCTTGTGCACACAAAGATCTCACTAATGTTAAAGAATGCAGGACTGATCTTCATACAGATCCCCTTTGCATGAGCCTGTGTGTATGTTAAGCTTTGTCTGCACTCAAAACTTGTACAAGTCAAACTAAATCAGTTTTTAAATCAAGTTAGTTAAACTGGTGGAAATTCTTAAATCAGTTTACACAGGTTTATACTGATGTAGTGTAAATTGGTAGCTTACTGATGTAAGCGAAATTCATATATGCCTGTGTAAACTTATGTAAGAGTGTCAAGACAGGAATTTGTACTGATTTAAATAAATAATTACAAACAATCTTAGTTAAACTGATGCAAGTTTTATGTGTAGACAAAGGCCTGGGGTTCTACAAATTAAAAAAACAAACAGCAAACAAACCTGAAGACTTAAAAGGACACTTTATGCCATATGCCTCAGTCCAGTAGCATGCTGAGCACTCACGCTCTTATCCAGCAAAACATGTAAGCATCTTAATTTTCAACACATAAATAGTCCCAGCGACTGCATGTACTCAAAATTAAGAACCTTGTAGGACTGAGCCCATGGATCTGGGGCAGATTCACCTAGTTCAGGCACTGTGGAAGTCTGCCTTCTGAAAAGGCCCTTGCCAGGTCCGTCAGAGGGCATAGGATAGGGACATGTCAGTAAAGTCACATTATGCAGTGCTGCAGTATTTCTAGGCAGTACTGTGGCTCAACTGACAGCCTGGGGAGTCTTCTATAACAAAGACAGGCCCCCCTAAATTATCCCAGGGTCCTATTCAGCCCCCAAACAGCTCAGGCCAATCACCTTTGATTCCTTCACTTTGGACTGCAAGTTCTGTATTCTGCCTCTTAGAGATGCAGCACAGAATCTACCTTTGTCTTCATGTCCATCAATAAAGTTACATTAACGTTGCCTAACACTTTCTATTACAGCCTGCAATTTTATATATTGATAGCAAGTTGGTTTTAAAAAGAAATAACTAATATTAGCTCCAGTACAAATATAATATTTTTGCATTCGAGTTTCTGGTTTGTTTATGTTGTAAATTAACTTATGTCAGACCCCACTGAAATCTACGTTTTAGATCATGTCTGCAGTTATGGAGGCATGTAGGGTATAAGTAGCTACACACTGCAGTGAAAGGCAGTCTGTTCCCACACTTACTGGGGTGTGTAGATACAAGCTGCAGTGAAAATCTCCAGAGGGGGGAGGCAGCTTCTGACCGCCAGCACCTTTCATTGCAGCGAGTAAAGGCTCTGATGAGGGAGTCAGCAGGGAAAGGCTCTGGTAGGGGGAACTGCCTGAACTTTTCCTTACCACAGTGAAAGGCTCCGGCATCAGGGAGGCAGTGGACGCTACATGGCTAAATATAGTAGTGTAGACATAGGAGACACTGCCTGGGTGTGTTAAGAGTTGTGCAGGTTATATACCCTAAGATTCAGGCATGTAGGTCACTCTACTTGCTTAAGCTGTGCTTTACTGTCTACACTGCTCTTTTTACCCATACTAGCTGGGCATGCAGTGTCTGTACTCTAAATGCTGTTGTAAGTGTAGACATACCCTTAGAGATGTGTGGAGCATACAGGAGAGTGTTGGTGGTCCTGGAGGACCCTTAGCCGAAGCCCCAGCAGTTTGGGTTTGAGCCGGGTGCGCAATGAGCCCAATCAGACACTGAGTCGGAGAAATCCTTGTATAAGTTGTTTGTTCAGGATCCCAAATGGCGCAGGGAGACTGTCTGTCTCAAATCAAGAGCACCAAAGCAGCAAGCCACAACTTTATTTATACCTTACTTAATTTCAACAGGGGGCTCTTCCCCCCTCCCTTTCCTTCCTTCAAGCAGCTAAAGCCATTACATGCTTTTGTTTTGTGGCGGGCCGACTGATCATGCCTTGCAACCAGCCCTGTGATTGGCTAGCAGGGATAGGGGTAGCCAATGAGTACTTTGATCATGTGGCAAGCAAGCACTAGAGCTGCAAACAGCATATAGCACCTGCACTGTATCTTATACTGATAAGCAAACCCAAATAATTCCAGTACAAGCCAATTTAATTTAGCTTATGGTAGCAAAACGGCATCAGCGTTACCCAGAAGATGAGAGAAGGTGGGGAGACGGCGGGTAGAACCTAGCACAGGAAAACTTCATCAGCACTTTTGGCCTTCCATTAACCTGAACTACCTAGTGCAGTGCCCCAACCCCCCAACAAAAGGAAAGAATACACATCTAAACCTTTTACAGAAAATTAACTTTCTATTAAATGCACATCATAAAGACTTGAACACAAATCTTTTATATACACAAACTAAACACGTTAGTTAGTGCTATTTGATAAGCATTTGTGATCTTACTATCAAAAATTTTCAGGTTCTCTGGTGTAATGAAAATATTTGAAGCAGCCCACATTTTTAAATTTAAATTGTAACTATTGTTTTTTAAATTTAAAATAAATACTTCTCAATTTATATTTGAACATATTGCACAAAATGTGATGAAAACGTAAGGAGTGTCTATACTGAAGTAAAACACCCGTGATTGGTTTGGGTCAGCTGACTTGGCCGTGTGGGGCTATGGCTGTGGGGTTATAAATTTTGAAGTGCAAATTTTCAGAGCCTGGGTTCCAGCCAGAGCACAAATGTCTACACTATTATGGTACAACCTTGCAGCCTGAGCCTCAGAAGTGCTAGTCAGCTGCCCCAGGCCAGCTGTGGGTATTTTACTGCAGTGTAGGCATACCCCTGAGGCTCTTATACAGTAGTATGTTAGTACACAGAAAATACACATCCAGTATTTGCAGATTATACATTGCATAAAATTTTCAGTTTTTTTAGCTATCCTAAGGTATTTTTCTCTTTGTCCTGAATTTACAGGTACCACTTCCAGTAGCAATACAATGGTTGCTCCCACAGATGGCAATCTTGACAATAAGCATACAAAAGATAGTATTGAAGAGAAGTAAGTATCTCCCCAATGATACAGCAACAATACTGAGTTCTTAACTACTGATAACTAAGGATACAATTTGGTAACAGATTCCATGACTTTAACAGACCTCTGTGACTTCTCTGTGACTTCCGGTTGTCAGTTATGCTTCCCTAAGCAGACCAGTTCTATGTTATAACAAAGCAAAACAAAAAAATGAATTTCAGGTCTAATGGAAGGGGCTGCCCGGAGGGCAGTTTGCACTGGACTCCACATTTGAGAGGTGTGACCTCACACTTCAGGTCACAGTGATACTCATGGAAGTTTTGCCACCACCTTTTACCCCCAGTCATGACAGGGACAATAGGGCCACACCTGAATAGTGCTGTGATCCCATATACTAGATAGCATCACCTGGAGGAGGGAACTGGGCTCAGCCATGGAGACCGGAGGTGCTGCTGCCAGACGAATGTGAGGCAGACTCATTCTCCAGCCCTCCCGCAGACCTTCCCTCCGTGTTTGTTTCTGTACACTTGATGGGGGGCCTCAGTTTCAGATTTTGCCCTGGGTCCCCAGAAACCTCTTTGTTACCCAGCTAAAGAAGAGCTCTCCAGATATTTTTGAAGAAGGCATTCTGTGCAAGAGTCTGAACTTTGATTCTAAGAGTTGTAGCACTGAACTTGCTGTCCAGGAGGAGGGGCAGCTCAGGTGGCTTTCAGACTTCTTTGCACCTTCCCAATCTTCAGGTACTCTGGGGATTGGAGAGGACTTCAGCTAACATAGACAGTTCTGGAGGCCTGTCTAAGTTCCAGCAGTCTTCCTGGACTGACTTCTGAGCTGCAAAACCGTCCAGAATCTCTGCAGGAGTGCATGCTGCAACCACACTCATAATACGCACCTGGCTTGCAAGTGGGGTGGAGGATCTTTAGGAAGCAGCCATATGGCTGTCTCCCCCAGTGCTTGTGCTAGGAGAAAAGGCTTGTGCCTGTACTGACTGGAAAAGGGGCTTCTAAGGCTCATTTATGCTGTTCCGGCCATTTTTCACAGCATTAAAAAAAGGGGCCAAAGTGGGTGGGAGGACGAAGATCTCATCCTGTGCATATCTGTGTCAATTCATATATTGACTAAATGTGAATGATAAGATCAACTCAAGAGTAAGCTCCTTTGGGGTAAGAACCATTTCTTGTTATGTTTGTAAAATGCCTAACACACAAGTCCTTGATAATTGTTCTGTTTTCCTTTCAGATAACTATTAACTGCATTTTCAGTGAATATTTACCTCTCTGATCAATAAGATATAATATCATGTTTTAATACAAAATATATTTAAATACATATAGATAAACATATTCAGTTAAATATTAATGCAGGTGTTCTAAAGAAATATATTCTTGTAACAGATTGTTTCATTGAGACACCTGAAGTGAAATTACTATACTGGAAAGTGCTCCTGATTGATTTACTAGAGGCTAATTGGTTCATTTGGATACAATATCACAAAAATGTATAATTGTCTTTGTAATGGAAATTATTTTGCATTTTATATAATTACATTGAAAAGGAATACTAGTGTAAAGCACTGAATTGGTATGTAATTTTACCACAAAACGTGCCTATTATTAACACTTGTGTATTCATTTGTTCAGCTATGTACATCTAGACATCTACAGTGGGTTGAATAGTAATTTGAATCGCCAGCATCACAGGCTGGAATCTCGCTACAGCAGCAGCTCTGGAGGATCATATGAAGAGGAAAAAAGTAAAATATTTTTTAAAATCTTTAAGTGATTATAGCCTGGAATTTTCATAACATTTAAAAACTGTTGGGTAAAGATTATAGGACAAATTCAAGTGCATTCAGAGAATGTGACCAGGGACTATAGGGGACAAGAGATAAGGTAGGCAGCCCAAAAGAGCTTTCCCCACTCCTTTAACCCTAATCTTCCAGTTCTAATGTTGCTGCTGAAGTTGCAACTAATAAAACAGACACTCACTTTCCACAGCAGGATGCAGGACAGGATAAGAAACCGGATATAGTAATGCTTTCTCCTCCTCTTCCTCTCCATGGTGGGCTGTGAGCAGCAGCTTTTGATTTCTCCTCTTCCCAATTTCTGTTTAGCTCCTTCTCAAATAGCCACCAATCAGCAAAGGAAGGTGTAGTATACCAATAATTTGGAGACCACTCAGGTTTAAATGCAAACAAGAATAAACTTTATTCCAGGGGGTCCTACTGGCACCCCTTCAAGGTTTATCTTCCTCATGATGCCTGAGCCCTTCCTGTTCCCTCTCCTGGCTCCACTTCCAGGTTTCTTAAAGAAGCCATGCCTCATAAGCAGCCATTCCCAAATACTACTATTTTTTTTTGTACAGCCATATGGTAACAAATTACACAATTTAAACCTCCAAAATTCTAGTAATTCCTTTGAGTGTTACACCATAAAGTCTTTCAGCCAACATGAGGAGCTCACAGGAGCATAAAGATCTATGCCGTCATCCTTGGGACACCAACAGCCAGTGGAGGTAGAGTTGGAAACAAAATTGGAGCCATTGCTGGAACAGACAAAGCCTCTGGACTTCTCTTCACATACAGCACTGCAGCTGCACCACTGTAACGGTTCAGTGAAGATGCTACTACACTGATAGAACTTCTCCCATCCGTATAGTTAATCCACTTCCCTGAGAGGTGGTAGCTATGCTGACAGGAGAAGCTCTCCCATCAACATAGCGCTGTCTACACCGGGGAGTTAGATCGGTATAACTAGGTTGCTCAGGGGCTTGGATTTTTCACCTTATACCAATATACGTCTCTAGTGTAGACCTGGCCTGTGTTGGGGCAGGCAGTACCCCTTCAGCTGCTGATGGTGCAGTGGGGATTTCAACACCTGCTTCCGCTGTGTTGGGCTTCTGTATCTGCACTAAATTACTGATACATGAATGGGATCCATCATGCAGTTTGGATGTTACCACTCCCAAACACTGCATAGCCTGCATTGGAATTGAAAGCTGTGATCCAAACTTGGACCCCCTGCATGATCTGTGTACATGTATCCATTGCTCCACTGCCAGGGTCTTCACCCTAGTCCTCTGTTTGTCATCAGTGTAACCTTTGGAACATGCCTGATACTTTGGATATGGTTGTGAACTTCCTGTGGACCTATGTTCTGTGTATCTTTAAGATAGGCATAATAAATTTAATGATAAGCACAACTCTTGCCCCAGCATCAGCAAAGCTGGGAACTGACCTATAGATCTCTGGGGAGCAGCCCAGTAATGCTGTAAAACTGAGTGGAGAATTTGAAAAAGGGCAAATCCTGGGACAGATGCCCTGAAGTCTGTTCTTCAGTGTGAGATTAAATCTCTCTACACCCCTATTAGCCTGAGGGTGGTACATGGCAGACATGCCAGCTTCCTTTATCTGCTAGGAACTGGGTGAAACAAGCACAAACAAACTGCAGTCTGTTATCAGTAATTATCAGGCAGGAATAATCCCACCTAGAGAACCACTCCTCCACTTGATCATAGACGATTTATGCTGCAACTAGGCTGCTAGTTGCTACCTCTGGCCATTTGGAAAAAGATTGTAAGCTACTAACAGAAACCACTGATGCTGTGGGGCAGAAGTTATTTCTCCACATATGTCTATCTGTATGGACTGCCACAGCCTACATGGCAGCAGGGTAGGGCTCATGGATACTCTGGCTTGCTTATAGTAAGTAAACATGGTTCAGAATTTCTGAACAACTCTTGGCGTGACTATCAATTCCTGGCCACCATACCACTGTGCAACACCTCTGCTTCATACATAGTACCCCAAGGTTCTCTTTGTGACTAGTGGCCAGCACATCTGGCCACATGGCTTCTGGTACGTCCACCTGGGAGTTGCAAAGTAGACCTTGATCACCCATTAGTGACAATTCATGCCTCATGTGAAAATAATCTAGAAAAGTTTAACAGCTATGACAAATATATTTGAGAAATTCTTGTAACTGTACATCCTGGAGCAGTGTCTCTAACAATGACTTGAGATTGTCGAAAGAGATCAGTCAAGGTATTATTATCGTCTTCCTGGCTCATAACCCCCCTTTTTGTGGATTTGTTAGGTGAAGCCCCCAGACAGGTGATCAGCCACCTGATTGAGTTTACCTGGATGGTAATTTACCTGAGAAATTGTACTGATGTAGACTATCAGCCCATCTGTGAATATGAAGGTGTCAGTGCCCTAGCCCGGATGGCGTTAAAAGTGTGTTTAATACTGGTGGTTGGTGCATAATGAGAAAGTGCAGCCATACAAATAATAATGCCACCTTTCACATACATGCTAGGGCCTCCTGCTCCCCTACCGAGTATTGATCCTCAACTGAGGAGAGCACTCGAGGTGAATGCCACTGGTTTTTCCACTCCCAGGTGGATCTGGGAGAGCACAGCCCTGAGAACTACAGCTGAGGCTCACATGTGACAACAGGAGGGGCTCACAAGGCAAAGTGTGCTAATTCAGATTTCCATCAAACCCAAGTCCTCCGGCTTCACTCATGGACATGATTTTTCCTTCTTATATCAGTTTTACTTTCAGGAAAGTTGTTTGAATGTGGTTCAATGCTATGCTATTTTCACACTGTTATTTTCCTTCTACCTTTCAAGTCTCCCAGAGACAGAATCTAAATTAGTGTTCTTCAAGTATGTCAGTATGGATCCCACTGTGAGTGTGCAAGCACCTCATGCATGCAAGACCAGATTATTTTAAATCACAGTATCCATTGGGACCACGCATGCATCCAAAGTAGCCATGACCTTCCTTAGTTTTTTCTTACCTCTCATGATATCAAGAAAAAACCTAGCTAGGATCCAACCACTATTCTTCTTAGAGTCTTTAAAACCTTAATAAGAAAGCTTTATCTTCAGATTCCCATTGAATTGGACGTTCAATAAAGAATAAAAGAAGGGGGGAGGGAGGGAGGGAGAAAAACTACCAGCAACTCCCCTGCACAGTGGGATGAAGTACTTTGTGCCAACTGTCATACTTATGGCAAACCCTAAACTTTCCAGGTTCAGACCTTGCTCATCCTGTGGGATGGACGTAGGTTATGTTTCTTTTGCCACACCTTGCACAGCTGCTCTGTGTGCAAGTTTTTTTCCTCCAGGACCTGCAGATAATCCAGGAACACTTGTTTTAAGATATATCTGCTAGAGAAATCCAGGCAGGTATGTTCAGACACAGAGGTGGCAGTGACTACCAGAGTAAGGCTGGAAAGCCAGCAACAGCCAGCACTTCCTTGGGCACACAACATACCAGTGGATCAGGCAGTGGAAAAAAGGTGAAGTGGAAACTGGCAGAGCTAGCACCAGTGACTTCAGTGCCAACTGCCTTCTCACTGGCAAAGTCTTTGGCACCATAAACCTCAGATCAGACAGACTCAGTACCAATGACCTTGGAATCAACTCCAGCTACCCCAGCACCAGCAACTGATGCCACACATAAAAGTGATGCTCAATCATTAAGCTGGACAGAGCCTAAATATACCTCCAAACACAAAGGGAATTCCTAGAAGGATGTCATGAAACATCACTTCTCAAAGAACAGATCCTCTGAATCCTCAATTAGCCTAGGAATGGCACAGAATTAGAGATCCAGTGCCAAGTTTGATGCCAGTAATCTGGAGGTTTGCACAGTGGAGCCTAGCAGGAACCCAAGATACCTCTGGGAGGAATCTGGACCATTTCTAGAGTTGTTTCTTGTATCTACTGCAACTGGCCCTGGAACCATATCACCCTAGAGCACCACTGTTTGACGAGGGAGGATATACTCCTCACTGTCACCAGTGTACTTTTTTCACCAGCGTAAAACAGAGATCCCTCTCCACTACCTTCAAAAATTGGCCCCAAGAAAATTAATAGGGAGTCCTTATTCAGCCTTGCATCCCAGATGTGGAGAGAGTGGCACTGGGCCAGCTAAGCCAATACCCATATGGTATGCCATCTTGATCAAATTGGCCTTCTAGGGGACTGTCATCTCAAATGTCCAGGAGCAGCTCCCACTCCTGTGTTTCCAGAAAAAGGAAATCCCATGCCCTGGTGGCATCATTAGCCAGGCTGACCACACTTGAACTGGACATAATCCCCCAGGAGTAAGAAAAGGCAGAGAGACTACAGCAACCTCCATCTCCACCCAAAGAGTCATTGTCGTTACCAGACAAAGTAATGACACCAGCTGCCATGCTGGCAATTGATATCTTCAGAGTTTTTCAGGACCTCTTGTCTCATATTGTGGAATCAATGGATATTGATACTACATTTATACAAGAGAAGGCTCACAAACTCTTCAATATTTTGAGAGCCACAATACTAGTCAGAATTTCCCTCCCTATTGAGTGGATCGTGCTATAGACCTGCTACAGATGTCCATTCAGCCACCAATTCATCTCCTAGACTGCCTGGACCTGATTTCATAGCACCACGGGAAGATACTCCATCCAGACCAACCTGGATGACAACCTGGATGTTGTCTGGGTAAGTACCATGACAGGGATTAGTTTAGACAAGTCCAGGACATCCTGATACAGAGTAGGAAGACATCTATTAGAAGGACTTATTCATCAAAATGGAAGAGGTTCTCAATAAGGGTGACCCAGTATGCCCTGGACCACATGCAGGCTTTGGCACCAAAGGCCCCCAAATACTTGCTGTATGTGAAACAGCATTTGTTTAGCATCATTAAGGTCCAAGCTGCAACAATCTCAGCTTGCCATCCATGGGTAGTCGTGTTTAGTCTTCTCTCACCCAGTGGTATCAAAGTTCCTGAATGGCCTGTTACATACCTACCAGTATACTGGTCAGGGAATATGCTCCTGCCTGGAACCTCAACATCATCCTCTTGAAACTCATGAAGCCCCTTTCAGAATGCTTCCTACTTCATCTGGCTCTGAAGAAAGTCTCCCTATTTGCAATCACTTTAGTCAGAAGAGTGAGCAAGTTCCAAGTGCTTGTGGCTGACCCTCACCCTACATGATATTTCATAGGGTTAACATGATGCTGAAACCTCACCCTTAATTAATCCCTACAGTGATCTCAGAAGTCTGTCTGAATTAATCATTTAACATGCCTTTCTTCTTTCCAGTAAAACCCTTCTTCATTGGGGAAAAAAGCAGCAGCACACACTGGGCATTTCCAGAGCCTTTTTTACTATATTGACAAAACCAAACTGTTCAGGGTGTCTTTCTATTTATTTCTGGCTGTATTCAGTCATTCCAAAAGCCAGGCCATCTCATCACAAAGAATATCTAAGGTGGATTATATAATGTAGCTCACTGTCTTTTCAGCTTAAGCGGCATCCTCCACCTGCTTCAGAAATGTGCCAGTTTCAGAGATCTGCAAGGCAGCAAGATGGAGTAACCCACTTATTTTTGTCAAACACTATGTGTTATTCTTAGCTGCCAGAGCAGAAGAACAATTCTACAATCCTTTTGGACTGATGCACCTCATCCTAGTGTCCAGAAGGAACAGTGGGATCTACACTGATACATACTCTAAGAAAGAACAGTTACTTACCTACAATGATTGTGGTTCCTTGGGGTGTTGTCAGTGTGGATCCCATAACTCCCACTTCATCCCCATTTTTTAAGTCCTCAGCTTCCACAGGCTTTGAATTGCAAGGGAACCGAGAGGGGGTTAGAATTGTTCTGCCTTTTATGGGCACACTTGGAAACATAAGGAGACACAAGGAGTGTACGTGGCCCTGACAGGCACTGTTATTCAAAAGATTCCAATCTTGTGCACATGAGGTGCTTGTGCACCTACAGTGGGATCCACATGGACAACTTCATTTTGAAGACTCACAATTACCGTTGGGTAAGAAACAGCTCTTTATTTTAACTTTTGTCCAAACTTTTTGTCTGGACACTTCTGTTTCCCAGGATCCACAGCTTCAAATCCTGGGCATTTTTTAAATTATTACTATGTAGAATGTTAGCTGGAAGATTACCATTAGTAAATTGTACATTTTGCTTGGATTGACAAATCAAAAAGTAAAAATAAATGTATTTTGATAGGTGATTCAATGCCATTGTATTCAAACTGGCGACTAAAAGTGATGGAGCATAATCAAGGAGAGCCTCTACCTTTCCCACCTATTGGGGGTTGTTGGTCACCACTGGTGGATTATTTGCCTGAAACGTCATCTCCAGGCATGTCTCTTCACAGGTAAATATTAACATTACATGAAAGTGACAGCAATTCAATTCATATTACTTTAAATTGAAATACTGTCTTCATGCATGTGCTGTGTAAAGTAAGAATAGCCTTTCCTTATTTGTAACATTTCCTGCGTTGCTTACGATTCAGCAAGTTACAGTGTCTTAGCTACCCTTTGCTTTGAAGGATTAAAGCTTTTCACTTTGGCTGTGTGGTTTATTGTGAGAGATGTATGTATTTTTGTTGCCTTGAAGACTTTCATAGCCTTAAAAGGGGATATTAGTTCAGAGTGTCTTTAAAAGTCTACAAGTCTTAAAAATGTAAATTACAGTTGTGTTTTAATCTCTTAACCATTTTTTTTCTTTGTCTTTAGGTGTAATATAGCAGTGATCCTTTTGACTGACTTGATAATCGACCACAGTGTGAAGGTAGAATGGGGAAGCTACCTACATCTTTTACTTCATGCAATTTTTATAGGTAACTAAATTCTTACCGAAATATCATGATTATTTTCTTAAATTGAGGAAGACAGCAGTTTGTAATCTTGGCTTTGACATTTATAGTAATTGAAAATGATGTAACTACTCTTTTTTCCAAGGATGACTGAGATTAATATTTTATTCTTTATTTATCAATAAAACCTTAGCAGAAAGTACAGAAAGGGTCTCTGGTGTATGAAATATTAGTCTTCTATGCTGTTGTGACAATCTGACTGTTTATAAACTGTCTTCCGATTACATGAAAAAGTGGGGGGAAAATACACTTTTAAAAAAAAAATTCCCAATCATTTTGGTTTTTATAAAGACAATACTAAGTGTCTTTTTTTTAAAAAAAAAAAATTAACACTGTGGATAAAATATAAAAGCGAAAACTTACTAAATGCCTGCAAGCAGAACATTTGGGCTAAATGCAGCCACTGTGTAAGCAAGTGCAACTACATTGACTTCTGTGAAGTTACACACACTTACACAAGAGCTAAATTTGATTAGTTATGTGATAGGTAACAAACTAGTGTGTCTCTTTTCTGCTTCCTCTTGTACTCTTTTGGTCATATTTCCATCTTATATATTCTATTGCTGTCCTTCATCCAGGCCTTTTTTGGGCAGCACATATCTGCCCTGAACTTGTATCCCCTGCTGATTTGGCTTTTTCTTTTCTGAGCAGGTATAATTAATCAGAAAAGTGTGCTGGACCAGAGAACCTTTTCATGTCCCTAACATTGCTTATTTCTTAAGACAAACATATAGGTAGGAAATACATATAGACACGAAGGTTTGGACTCCTTTAGAAAGCACTGTCCATTTAGGGCCACTTGTCCTTCCTCTTTTGCATAGAAGGTGCAATGAGCTTGACCCGGTCTGCACTTCCTCTTTTGCATAGAAGGTGCAATGAGCTTGGTCCGATCTACACTTACCTTCGGGATTCAGCGGCAGTCAAGGGGACATACACAAGTGACATAAATCACTTGCATATCTCCTGTCGACTTCGCGTCATCTGCTCTGCGCGTCGTCCACACTGCACTGTTCCCTTCAATGCAGCACTACGCCACTTACCAGGGTGGTTTTCCTGCGTCGCTTGCTGGATCGACAGAGCAATCGATCTGACGACGGCGAATTTGCTGCCGTCTGTGTAGACCCAGCCATAGTGTCCTCCGTGCTTCTTTTGTTATTCTCCTCCCTGTGTTTTCAGCTCCTTTGGGTAGTATATTTCAGTATGGCGAGTTTTTCAGTTTGTTTGAATAAAAAAATTTTTTAGAGTCTGTGCAATGACAGGAATCATCCACAGTATGGCCTAGTTGTTTTATTATATGAAATAAACATAATACGTTACCACATGGAGCAAGAGGGTGTTCATGTTTTTTAAAACAATGAAACCAGAAAGAGTTTTAATATATTGAAGTTATTACAGGAAAAAAAGAAGGGGAAATGGAAGGCGCATATCCTCTGTTTCTTCAGTTAGCCAACATCAACTCATTTTCAGTTGGTGGTGGTGAATTTTTCTTTACCAAAAATAGATATAATTTGTAGAGATTGTTATAGATCACTAGGACTTTGTTGCCAGTTTTAGATAGTGTTCAGTTAACTACATGTTTAATTGATTAACCTTTCTATTTTCTTTTTAATTTTAGGGTTTGACCACTACCACCCTGAAGTGTATGAGCATTGTAAACGCCTGCTTTTGCACTTGTTGATAGTGATGGGCTCCAACAGTAATGTCCAGTCTGTTGCTTCTGTCCTTCTCAGGAACAGGGAGTTTAATGAACCCAGGGTGCTTACTGTCAAACAAACTGCACATTTAGATTACACTTTCACAGGTAATCACAGATATGTTGTTAATGTGCCATTAGTTAAAACAATATGGAAAGTCATTTTTTATTGTATTTAAATATTAAAATCTCCCCTGTTTGAAAAACCCCTTCAAACATTGAAAATGAAATTTATTTCACTTCCAGGTTTGTCCAGTTGGTTAAAATTTCTCTCTTCCTTGGATTTTTCATTAAAATAAAATGAATAAAGATGTTAACATTTGTGTGTAGTCAGCAACAGTAGTAGCAGCAAGCTGAATATTAATTGCTAGTTTGCTGCTGCTGTGGAAACTGCAGAGAAAATCGTTAATTGGTCATATAAAATAACAATTACGTTTTTGTGATTTTTCAAGAAGAAATAGGAAGATATTTCCGCAACTTTCAATTTTGGAAATAAGCTATTTGATGTAGGATTTAATAGAATACCTCAAAAATAATACAAGATTTTAGCATGACTCTTGCTTGTAATGTTATACGAAAAATATGAGAAAACATATATCTGAAAGGATAATATAATATGAGAAATCAGTACATTTCACTGAAAACATTCTTTATGAAAGCTGCACTTTTGTACTTTGATTATACAATACATTTGGGGAAAATGTGGATGAGAATTAGTTTTGTTGACTCCTGATCTTTCATATTACCTTCAGCAGATGGCAGTACACTGCCATACAATATATTCATTCAATTTTGTTGTACCTGGAAAGTGGTTTTGTGTCACTTGGAGAAAAAAATATTTTGTAAATTCTTTTGTAAATTTGGTGGTCAAGAAGATGAGGGACTAAAATCATTGGGTAAAGCCTGGCATATTGTTGGCATATTTTGTGTATATTTACCCATAGAACTTCACCAAATGCATCTCAGCTCTGACCTATAAAGCCACTCTTTAGTGGCTCTTTAATGGAGGATTAAGCTAAGTATTATAATAGTGAAGTTTTTAACTTTGAAAATGATCTGATTAATTTAATAAAATATCTCATATAGTGTTACTTCATGAATCACTGGTACTTTCCATTTGAGTTTTGTTGTAGAAAGTTTTGTAATTTAAAAACTATATTAAGACTGAATCCTGCAAGCAGGTCTAGTAAATACTGGTTAAATAATTGATTAAAATGGCAAGTTTAACAATTTTAATAGATTTCATTATCTTTTTGATGAGATTAAGGCCCTCATCTGACAAGCTACTAAGTGTGGATAGACCCCTGTGACTGTGTGGAGCCCTGTTGGCCTAAGTAGGGCTCCATGTGAATTCAGGAGCTATCCACACAGAAGTACTTGCGGGGTACAGATCCTAAATATGTAGTTAAAGAATACAGCAGATACTATAAAAATAATAGTGACTGGAGAAATACTATCCATTTACGTCCCAAATCTCTTTCCGTCTGAGGAGTGCTTAGCATAAGCTAGAGGATACTAGGGAGGCTGGCTGCAAAAAAAATTTTAAGCTACCTTTGTTTCCCCACAGTCCAATCCTGCAGCTGTGCATGCATCAGTCCAGACCACAGCAAAGGCTGATTATCTACATCAGGTGCTAATGGCCCTCAGGGCTCCAACTGCTGATGTCAGCCAGACACACACAGGCAAACCCTGGCCATACCTCCATTTTCCTAGGCTCCATTACCTGTTACACCACTTGGGAGAATAATGGTATAGGAGCTATGCAGATTGCATTTTGGAGATGATTCTCATGTGAAAAGGGAATGTGCCAGTAGTCAGATTAACCTGGTTTTAGAGCAGCTTTATACATCTAGAGTGGCACAAAACAGCTCTAATTTACTGGCCCAATGAATTAATATTTAATAATTAAATTCAGTTATGATCAGATTACCTTTCAATCAAAATGCCAATCCGCATTATCAGGAAGCAGCTTGTCCTCTTGACTGCTGCTCTACAAGCACGTATGTATTGTAATGCTTTCAGCTTCAACTACTGAATCAACTTGTTAAAGATGTGATGACTGCAAGCACAGGGACTGATGGGTTGCCACTTCACCAGAATACTAATATAAATATGAATGGTGCAGTCATTACTGTGATTGTAGTTATGGACTGGGTTATTCCTTATTGTTTGTTTAAGGCCCCAATTATGCAAGGATTTATACATGCGCTTAACCTTAGGCATGAGGATTCCTGTTGACTTCATTGGGTCTCCTTGCATGCATAACGTTATCATGTATATGTTTAAAAGATTAGGGCTTTAGTGGTAAAATACTGTAAACTCTTTAATCTCTTTTGAAACCTTTCTCATATGACATTTTTTTAATTTTATTTTTTCAATGTTCGCATTGCAAACAGATACTGTGTTGGTGGTCTAGAAGATGAAAAGGAACATCCTGTATATTCAGTTTGAAAATATTTTAATTATCTTAACCAAAATGCATCTTTTGAGAACCAATTCATTGTACTAATTAATGTTTTTAAAGTCTAACATGAAAATGTTAAACTATGATGTAATCATAGATCTTTTTCTTTCAACAGGTGTTAATGATTTTATACCTGAATACCAGCCCTCCCCAATGACAGACTCAGGGCTTAGTTCAAGTTCTACCTCTTCTAGCATCAGTTTAGGAAATACCAGCGCTGCCATTTCTCATCTGCACAATGAAGTTGACATTTCAGTAGAGCAGGATGAAAAAGTGAAAACACTCATGGATTTTATTACCTCAAGGTAAGACTTCAAGCTCAACTACAGTCAAGATGTATGTTGTGTGGAAACATGGCAAGATGGCATATTATTTTTCTATTCTGTTTATCCTCAATAAGATCATGAATCTGATCTTAAATACTCTCTTTAGCAAAGCTTTTGATACGGTCTCCACAGTATTCTTATCAGCAAGTTAAAAAAGTATGGGTTGGATGAATGGACTATAAAATGGATAGAGAACTGGCTAGAGCAAAGGGCTCAACGAATAGTGATCAATGGCTCCATGTCTAGCTGACAGCTGGTCACAAGTGGAGTGCCCCAGGGGTAGGTCCTGGGGCTGGTTTTGTTCAACATCTTCATTAATGATCTGGAAGAGGGGATAGATTGCACCCTCAGCAAGTTTGCAGATGACACTAAGCTAGGGGGAGTGGTAGGTACCCTTGAAGGGAGGGATAGGATACAGAAGGACCTAAACAAATTGGAGGATTGGGCCAAAAGAAATCTGATGAGGTTCAACAAGGACAAGTGCAGAGTTCTGCACTTAGGATGGAAGAATCCCATGCACAGCTACAGACTGGAGACCGACGAGCTAGGCAGCAGTTCTGCAGAAAAGGATTTGGGCGTTATAGTGGGTAAGAAGCTGTATATGAGTCAGCAGTGTGCCCTGGTTGCCAAGAAGGCTAATGACATATTGGGCTGCATTAGTAAGAGCATTACCAGCAGATCGCTGGAAGTGATTATTCCCCTCTATTCGGCATTGGTGAGGCTGCATTTGGAGTATTGTGTCCAGTTTTGGGCCCCCCACTATAAAAAGATTGTGGACAAATTGGAGAGAGTCCAGCAGAGGACAATAAAAATGATTAGGGGGCTGGAGCACAAGACTTATGAGGAGAGGCTGAAAGAACTAGGCCTGTTTAGTCTGCAGAGGAGAAGAATGAGGGGGGATTTGATAGCAGCCTTTAACTACCTGAAAGGGGGTTCAAGGGAGGATGGAGCTAGGCTGTTTTCAGTGGTGGCAGATGACAGAACAAGGAGCAATGGTCTCAAGTTGCAGTGGGGGAGGTCTAGGTTGGACATTAGGAAAACGTTTTTCACTAGGAGGGTGGTGAAGCATTGGAATGGGTTACCTAGGGAGGTGATGGCATCTCCATCTTTAGAGGATTTTAAGCTGCGGCTTGACAAAACCCTAGCCGGGATGATTTAGTTGAGGATAGTCCTGCTTTGAGCAGGGGGTTGGACTAGATGACCTCCGGAGGTCCCTTCCAACTCTAATATCTATGATTCTTTATATGCATTTTATGTATATATAATTGCCTCCAAACTGGTCACTTTCTGCATTCTAAAGGTAGTTGACTGGCCATCTCTCCACTTCAGACTTTAAAAGGCCATTGATTTGTGTACTCTCCACTGATCTGGTGATCCCCTTCCCCACAGAAAACTTTTCAGGGTATCAAACCTTTTCTCTCTTCAGCAACTCCTATCCCACAACTGCTGCCTTTAAAGACAATTGAACCATGCTCTGGGATCTGGTGGGCTGCAGAATGTGCTACATGCTTAACAGAACATTTCCTTCCCTGCAGAAGACACTTAAAGATCTGATCAGAGAGTGTCTTGAAGGCTTTTGTGGGCACCTACATTTGTATGGATCTTCCAGGCAGCCTGGAGAAAGAGTGGGCTTGTATGTTGAAAGAGGAAGTAGAAACTGATGGCAAAGTTCAGTTATAAAACTGGCAACTTTCAAAAAGTTTCTTCGTTCATATTATCGTTTGTTTGGTGCTTTATAGGTTATATAAACCTGAAACTCCAAGTAGAATTTAGTGATCAAAAACTTGGTTTTGGTTTGCAGAAACTATGTAAACCGAAAAAAGGAGTTTTTATACAGAGCTTTGCAGTAATGTGGTGTTCAGGTGTGATATTTTTGCAAATGCGTAGCATCAGTTGGAATTAATTGCCGTTTGGGTAATTACACATTCCCCCTCCCTAAATTCCTTCCGCAGTTTCAGTTGAATTAAATATGTTGCTTTTTTTGGTCTTAATTGTTGTATAGTATTGTTATGTATTTTTACACAGCTGCCACATTTCATCTCAGAGAAATATGTGTTTCAGTTGTGTGTGAAGTAACTCCTGTTTGTATAGTTGATAAAGTCTTCTGGAATTCTTCCACATGAAAAGCACAATATAAACGGATAATTATAATAGAGGTTATGTTTTATACTTTTATGCTATGCTGTTTTATGTGTTGGGTTTTATATTTCTAGGAAAAGAGGGCCACTTTGGAATCATGAGGATGTTTCAGCCAAGAACCCTAGTATAAAGAGTGCTGAGCAGTTAACTGTGTTTCTAAAACATGTGGTGTCTGTTTTTAAGCAGTCAAGTTCAGGTATGTTAGAAAAGGGTTACTACATTGTAGAGTTTCCATAAAATAATAATCTTTGTGAAATAAATAAGAACTCTTTAAGAAAATATGCCTAGATTTCCAGGCATTGATCTGCTTTCATCCAATAGATGTTGCACTTTAATGTGACACAGCTCATAACAGTGTTCAGATTTGGATATGTCAACATAACATTTGCTTGGAGAAAGAGAAAATATATATTACAAAATTACTGCAGATATTTATTGTTTAAATCCTGTATCTCTCTTTTCCTCTGTCTCATTTAATATTTAATACTTTGGTTTAAGTATATGGGCAAGATGTTTAAGTAATTGGATGGACCTTTGTGAGGGATTCCAGCTGAGGAAAGCGGGTGAGGGAGAAGTAGTAGTAGACAAAACTAGCTTAAAAGCCAACTCAGAAATGACTATAATAATCTTGTCAGTAGAAATAAAAAAAAATGTGTAATGACACTGGTGCAATATATGTTATAATTACAACTTTATTTTCTTTATTTAAAAAAAAATCTGCTGTTTACTTGGACATGCATTTTATTTCATAGCAGGATTTCAGTTGGAGCACCATCTTAGTGAAGTTGCTTTGCAAACCGCACTTTCTTGCTCCTCTCGACACTATGCTGGGAGATCATTTCAGATTTTCAGGGCTCTGAAGCAGCCTCTTTCTCCATCCACCCTTTCTGACATTCTCTCCAGGCTTGTAGAAACTGTAGGAGATGCAGGGGAAGAAGCACAGGTATTTTCATATTTTCTCTCTGCTGCAGTCATCTCACTTAAAATTTTCCCATTTTATTAAGAAATCTAAACATGTTTAAACAGCATTCTAATTGTATTTTTTCATACACAATAAAAGATAAAAGCAGTACGATAGGCTCAGCTGCATTTTCTACTTAAATGAAGAAAGGGGTATTAAAAATGATTTGACTGATATTTGATTTAACTTCTGATTGTAACACTTTGACTTCTCACTTCTGAAGAACAGAACACAAATAATTCATGATTCTGCTGAGCACTTCATTTTCAAGTCAACCAGTAGCTTCAAAACATTTACTTTCAGAGACTTTGCAATCTGAACAAGATAATCTGAGCAGAAGTAGTCTATTTCCTGGCAGCACCCATACTCCTTATAATTCAAGAGATGCCTGAAGTCTGCAGTGTTTTAAAATAAAACAATACAATATTACATAAGACACAACTATTTTAGTGTGTTCTGTTATTTAGATTTATCAGCAACATATTGTATCTTTATAGTTTACTATGTCAACTGCTTGCAAAAGAAATTGTCTATCTTATTCAAACCACAAAAAGAGGGACTGAGTCATAAAGTATAGACTCACTCAGGTGAATAATGGAAATTGATACTCAACTTGTGAGCGGTGATGGACCAGAGGCTAAAACACAAATATATTCATTATTTTGTCATTAATTAGTTTTAAATTAAATTGTATACTGTTCCTTGTTTTACATTGAATGTGCACCAGTAATTTGAGTTGTGCATCATTAGGACCCTGGTGTAATAAGATCAGGAAGTTATTAATCAGTCCCTAACATCATTCATTCTATTTTTATATTGCCAGTCAAGATGTCCTATGCAATCTGCACTATTGTACATATCATAACATATAATAACCTTGGTCCTTTTCCAGGGTTTTGTTATAGAGCTACTTCTCACGCTGGAGTCCGCCATTGATACATTGGCTGAAACCATGAAGCATTATGATCTTATTTCTGCACTTTCTCAGTAAGTACTTGTACTAGTCAAACTACACTATACACGGGAACTATAAGTTGTTTATTACTCATATAGTCAATGTTTCTTGTCATCATTTCACTGTGGACTTAGTACAAAGACAGCATGCTGTTTTCAGATGTTCATCTCTGGGTGCTTAGTCAGTCAAAATTCCTGAAATTGACCACAGTTCTCCTTACTTTTTCTAGTACTGGATGTAGAGCAAATTAGGAACTTCTAAATCAGTGTGTCTTTCTTGATTAAGACAGGGAGAATTTGTTAGATCTTGGTTCTATTCACAGCTGTGCTGGTATCCCATTGAGCCTCAATTCTGTGAACCATTAAGTGCCTTCAGTTCTGATTAACTTTAGTGGAAATGAGGACAATCACCACCTTTTAGAATCAACACCTATTTGACCTTGGTTGCCAGCTAAGCTCTCTGTGCCTCAATTTCCCCATCTGTAAAATGTAAGTGATACTATTTTTTTTTTAAAGAGATTTTTTTTAAAGATCTCTGGAAGAAAATTGCTATATCATGGTAAGTATTATTTCTACTAGATAGTATACAATTATTTGTAAACCAAATTTCTTCAAATACAGCAGATACTAGACCTCATTTAGAGCTGCCTCCTACGTATTCCAAATTAGTTGCTTTTTAAACCAAAAAAAGTGTAAATATGAAGATCTGAACCCTTGTTTTTCCACCAGAAAATTTTTCTTTCCTGTTCTGTCTCAAAACTGGCTCAGTGGATTATTATCAAACTTTCAAAAAAATTCTCATCTTGTGTTTTAGAACAGACTTGAGAAATTATATTGTAAATATTGTCGTTCCCTTCACCCCCAAGGACTTGATATAGTAAAAAGAAAATGAACCTGGCCAAGCATAATTTTATATTATGCTACAAATGTTCCTTTCACATCAGGCTCTTACCAGTTATTCATGCTTTTTGTTTACATTAAGATTGGATTACTGAAATATGTCCACTTGAATAGAACTTGGAAACTTCATCTAGTACAGAATGCAGCTACCCATATATTTTGAGATACTTTGCATGAAATAGACAGTGTTAATTCCATTTGGTTCTGGGTACAATTCAAAGAGTTAGTCCTATATAGTAGGGGTCTTGGATACCTTAGATACTGCATCTTTTTGTGTTTAAGCCTGGCATTTGAAAACAGCTACAATATTTCTCACCACTGAATATTGACCATCGTGGGAGTTGAGAAAGTTCAGTATTTCACAGGTTCAGACCTTAAATCCAAGGCTTTGGGAATGGATGATGTGGCATTTTCAGGGTGGGGGGCCGCTGACTGGAATTTGCCAGTCTGGCAAAACTCAAAAGTTTATTGAATTTCAGGGCATTTCTTTTCTTTTTGGACTAAAGGCCTGCATTACGAGGGGTTGAATTTCTGGATTGGTGTAAGATTTCTGAGTAATGATATGTACTCTAGGATCTAATATGTGTGCCTACTGATGTTGAAAGGTGCATTTTATAAGCTGAAAAAATAAGGCATAGTACCATGCCCCTCCATTCCTCAAAAGATGAAATGGGTTATATTTGGGTTTCTCTGTATCAATTAAAGTTTAGTTCAAAGGTTAGTGGTTACAGCATGGCATGTAGACTGAATATCCACATAACATAGGTTCCAGAAAATGTTAAAACCTTTAGTGAATGCTTCTGAATCTTAGCATGAAAGACATTGAAGGTATGGATCTGTCTAGATGCTACCTTTGTAAATAACTCCATTTCTTAATTCCCTTTCTTTCCTCATCCGTAAGAAAATAGATGGAAATTCCAAATGTTCATTCATAGCCCACATTTTTCATATTTTTGACCAGTATGTCAAATTGTACTATATCCCTGGTTGGCTGTCTTACCTTGGTAATTTCTTATGTCTTGAAAACATTTCTTCCTTAGCTATGGTGCTGAAGTAACAAGGCAGTCTCCTTCTCTCGTAGGACTTGTTTATGACTTAAGTGTTTACTGAAACCTCCTCACTGGTAGTAAAATCTACTCAGCATGAGCTCTAGGATTGATCTTTGGAGCCCTGATTTGTTAGGATGTACATTATTGAAGGTCTGACATTTTACATGTAATAATATATTTCATTGCTTTTATTTTAGAACCTCATACCATGATCCTGTAATGGGAAACAAGTATGCAGCTAACAGAAAAAGCACTGGACAGATAAATTTAAGCACAAGTCCTATTAGTAGTGGCAATTGTTTGGGATATTACAGCAATGCAAGGAGTAACTCTTTGAGACTGAGTTTAATTGGTGACCGGAGAGGTGACCGTCGACGGAGCAACACACTGGATATAATGGATGGAAGAATAAACCATGGTGGTAGTTTAGCAAGGACTAGAAGCCTCTCCTCTCTGAGAGAGGGAGGAATGTATGATGTGCAGCCCACTACTGATCCTGTCAACCTGATGGCCACCATATTTTGGATTGCAGCATCCTTGCTAGAATCAGATTATGAATATGAATACCTCCTGGCTCTCAGGCTGCTCAACAAACTGCTTATTCACTTGCCTCTGGATAAATCAGAGAGTCGGGAGAAGATAGAAAAGGTGCAGAGTAAACTGAAATGGAATAACTTTCCAGGCCTTCAGCAGCTCTTCCTTAAGGGCTTTACCTCAGTGTCTACACAGGAAATGACAGTCCACCTCCTCAGTAAACTCATCACGGTCTCCAAACATACATTGGTTGATCCCTCTCAATTAGCAGGTATCTTTAATCAAGTTATACATAACCTACTACTAAATTTAATATTATTAACTGAAAAGTAAGTTAATTTTTGTCATTAAAGTCAGTAGTAATATGCATCTTCCAGTGAAGAGCAAAAGTAAATCCTGTGGTCCCCAACATTGATATGGTAGGTACAATGTAGATTATGATAATTTATCTAGAGAAATGGTGCCAAGAGTTTTATGAGAAAACCTATTCGAAGATTGGAATCGTATGTTACATTATAGTAAATTTGTTTCCAAAGTAAGTAATAGCATATATCAGTCTTTTTCTTCTAAAACCATTTAATCATAGTGGCCTTGGTTTAGTACTATTTTGAACCTTTGCATATTCTTTTAGGACTTTGCCATTGTGCTGAATAAGAGTATTGAGTTATTTAGTAATTTTATTTAGCTGATTGGGTGATCATTCTGCATCCATCTTAAATAATAAAGCAGTTTTGGTCATAGAGATTTTGTTTTTAAAATATTGAAAGTTTGTTGTGTTCTCATAATTCGCACCATTTGTTTGTCTGCAGGATTTCCTCTTAACATCTTGTGCTTACTGCCTCATTTAATCCAACACTTTGATAACCCAACTCAGTTCTGTAAAGAAACAGCAGACAGAATAGCTAAGGTATGTAAATATTTTAAAACTAACATTCAGGAAATTATTCACAACTTTGGCTTTTACTTTTACAGCTAAAACAGATGTATCTTTCATACCAAATATATCTGTAAAGTCCTACAGTCTGCTTTTCCACTAAATTGTCTTCTTCCGTGTCTAAGACCTTTCTCTAAGAATTGTGTTAATGAGACATAATTGTTCTTTAAAGGCCTGATCTAAAGTTCACTGAAGTCAAGAGGAGTATATACACTAAAATCAGTGGTCTTTCAGTCAGGCTCTAAGTATTCCTCTGTAGGATCAAAGTACCCATTAGGCTTTAACCTATACGTTGGGAAAATAAGAAGCAATTCTTCCTATTGCTAGTGTCACAAAAAAACTCTTCTATTTATTTAAAAAAAACAAGAAAAAATGGTTGCCACAGCTCGTGAGCTTAAAAAGTATAAATGTGATTTAAATAAATAAATTTACAAGTGCATTTCACAGTTTAATTCTAATAAGAAGGTGGTCCTTACTTTTGAGACTGGTGTGTAGAGAAAAATAAGTACTGTATGGTTTTTGTTACTTACAGACAATGATTATCTTGAGGAAACATGATTTGAATGACTCTTTTTAAATTGCATTCTTTGTTAAAGCAGCGTAAAATATGCACCAGCAATTTCCAAATGGATCAATGGACTATTGGTGATCCCCAGAGCACTTTATTGGGAAGAAGAGCACAGAACTGGAAATAAGACAGCACCAGCTTGTTGTATTTGCTGCTATTAAAGGCCACTGCTACACAATAGGGCAGGCAGTGTGACCTACTGGACTGGGACTTGGGAAACAGGTTCTATTTCAAGATCTGCCACCAGCCTTCTGGGTGGCCTTATTTAAGTCACTTCACTTGCTCTGTGCCTCAGTTTCCCCATCCATTTTAGATCTGCTGAGGAAAAGTGCTATCTAAGAGCTAGGTGGTGGTATTATTATAAGAGCAGGAGAGGTACAAAACTGCCCTCAGTGCCACAGTGTGAATGGAGTTGGCAGCCACCAGAGGGAGGGGAAATGTACAGAGAAGAAGGGAACAAGGCAGCTATACATATGTCCAGGAGAACAGATAGAGAAAAAGACCAGGTTTTAAGGTATGTTCAAGGGGAGAGGAGGAGAAGGGTGCAAGCAGCAGCAAATTATATGGTGAAGAGCAGGAGGATGGAAGAACAGAACTGGGGGGTGGGTGGGGATGTTAAATAAAGATGAACAGTAAGCAGTGTAATTACCTTTTTTCCAAAAAAACAAAATGCTTATTCCATTAAAGGCCGTTAAAATACGTAAGCACTTTATTAATATCGCTATATTACTCCTTCCTGGAAGCAAGTGCTGTAGTTGCCACTTGGATTTTATAAAATTTTATACAATCCCAGTGGAATAGGAGATGGAGTCCATGTGATAAGAAATGGGAGAGGAACTGGTCATTGAAACACTGTTTATTGGAACAACTTCTGTTGGTGAGAGTGACAGTCTTTCAGGCGTACACAGAGCTCTTCTTCAGGTCAGGACTATATAGGAAATAGTCACTCCACAGACTTATTCTATTCAAGGTGCTCGTCTGGCATTCTCTGGTTGAAATCCTTGTCAAAACTCTTTTTGATTCCAACTGGGAATATGATTTAGCTCTTAAATGGTAATTTTTTCATATATTGAATTAATAGTTATATAAAGCCATTATTTAAAGTTTACCAATAAGAACATTTTTATGCCAGATTTTCTACCACCAGTTTAAGACAGAATTAACATGAGAGGAAATCCACTTGAAGCTTGGATGCCGTGATGCAAGCCACTCACAGCGCCCGTCACACTGAGGAACCAGTAACTAAACTGTGCAGCTCTAAACGTGTAGATGGGGTAGAGTGGAAAATTAAGAGCAGCCTAGGATGGGACAGAGGCAGGCCTGCCAGGAGATGTATCCCTCCCAGGCAGCCTTGACTGATCAGTTTTTCCAGCTACCCTTTCTTTGTGAAATCCCCTTCAGTACAGCTACTCCAAGGCCCTATATTGTTGTTTTATTTTAACAGTATAAATACCCTGTACATTTTTTTACATTGAATAGCAATTTTAAATCTTTTCAGCAATTTTCTATATTATTTTTATAATAAATTGAATTCTTGAACTTGACTATGTAAAATATAGATATTCATGTGGTTATTTTGTCCTCAGAGTTACTGAAAAATAAATCCTGAAACCTCAGAAAAGTAAATAATTTTATCCAGTTCAATAAGTCATCAAGATAATGACACAGTCCATATACTCAGTAATTTACTGGGTAAAATAAATTAATTTCTTTTTTGTTTTGTAGGTTTGTGCAGAGGAGAAGTCACCAACCCTTGCCAATTTGGCACATATGATGAGTTTATACAGTACACACAGTTATTCCAGAGACTGTTCTAACTGGATTAACGTAGTGTGTAGATATTTGCATGACTCCTTCTCAGATACCACATTTAACCTTGTAACTTATCTTGCAGAGGTAAATTTTACTGAAAATGTATTACATTTAGACAGCCTGATTTAAACCATGTCTTTATTGATGAAATATTTTTTATTGTTTGCACTCTTGAAAACTGGAAAAATATATTTTGAAAGTCTTCTGTGGAACAAAGTGATATTAGAAGGTTGTAGGATTTGGAGGAGGGGATAGTTAAAATCATTTTTGAGTAGAGAATCTGAAATTTTAAATTGAAATTGTCATCCCTCTATGGTGGGTCCATTTTCCTATGGCAGTAATATTTTGTAATAAATTCTTATGTTCCGTCCACTTATGCAGTTTCTGGCATAGAGCTATTATTGCCTCTCCCTCATTCCTGTCAAAGTCTGGATAAAGTACATATACACTGGTTTTAAAGAAATATATAAAGAGTATATATTAAAAGAAATTGCCTGGTCTAGATTGAGCTATAATTTAAAGTTGCTCTCAGTAGAAAATAAATTTTAATCAGAAAGTAAAGTTGTAAATATTATATAATATATTTTTCAAATTGCTTTAAGCATACAAAATTTAGTGAATAATTCTGCAAGTCCTCCAGGTGCAGAACTGCCTCTTACAGGAATGCTCTGCATGGAAAGCTTGCCAGAACTGGCCCTTAAAATTCATTGCAAGACCATAGCAATTGTATGTATCAAACTTTTATAAGTCTTATAGATAAGTCCTGTATGTAACATTGTCTGCAACTTCTCCTGTTCTTGTACAACATGATAAGGAAGCATTCAGGGAGCTTTGGGATTTAGAAGGATTCTTTTATTTAGTCTGAAATCTTTTGCGTTCGGTGCTTTAGACCTGTGCTAACATTTAAAGTATCACCAAAATTACATTACTTAATAAATAAAAGGATGTGGATACAAAAGAAAAATATTGGAATAAAAATACAGTTCTGTTGAACTCTGCTGTATTCTTTTTTCCAAGCCAGAACTTGAAGTTTTGAAATAAATCTTTAATTAACCACATAAGATATAGAAGGGAAAAAAGGAAATCTATATCAAGGTTAGCTAGCATTTATTATTGTATAATACGTATACTGGCCTTTGTACCCTGTGCTGCCATCAAGCAACCTGATTAAAATTCATTTTTTCTTTATATTTTTAGCTGTTAGAGAAAGGGTTATCCAGCATGCAGCAATCTTTATTGCAGATCATTTATAGTCTTCTGAGTCATATTGACCTGTCTGCAGCACCAGTGAAGCAGTTTAATCTGGAAATCATTAAGGTTATTGGTAAATACGTTCAGGTACGTAGTCTCAAAAATGAAATAACCAGTAAGCATTTTGTTTATGTAGTAAAGAAAAATTCAAGCAGTTGCACTGTAGATTCTATTTTTGAATGCAGATTATTGAAAAGTACAGTCACTTGACTTTACCAAAATAGCAATGCTATGTGAAATCCAGCAGTGTTTATTTTATAAATAATGGAATCATTGCTGTATATACTTGCCTATGTGTTTAACTTTACTCACATTTGTAGTCTCATTGACTTTAATGGAACTACTTATATGAGTAAATTTACACACATACTTATCTGTTTACAGGTTTGGGCCTCTTTCACACTCTCTCTCTCTCTCTCTCTCTCTGGGGGTATGTGTGTATGTGTAATGATAACAAAATGTGAGCTTTCAACTATCACAATGCAATTCTGTAGATGAGAGAATATGATTACATCCTAATACTGCAGAAATTCCTTCTTTGGGCATATTTGTTTTCAAAGAGAAGCTTCACAGTTAAATTCTTATTTGAATTACATGCACCAATATTAATGTTTCTCATGTGGACATGGATGCAGACACATTAAAATACAGCTTCATGAAATTCAAGTACATTTATGTAGATGATAGCAACCATCAAAAGACAAATGACAAAATTGTGCCCCTGGTGATTCGTTGTTTCACATTTGCAAAACAGTTTATAGAAAATATAATCCCTGAGAGAAATTTGGGCTTTTTGTAGAAAAATTTCATAAAAATACCTGAAGCATATAAACCCTTTCAATCTACAAATTTCTTGTTTTTTTTTCTTTATCCCTGAACTTCTTTATTGTGAAATGTCTTAATTAATCAGGAAGAGTAGTTTTTTCTGGACATTTTGTTATGATAGATATGCACTTTAGTTATTGTCCCCTTGTCAGGAGACATTAGGCACAACTGGATGATTAATGTAACCATAGTTTGCTGGGTTGTTAGCTGCTCTCTTCACCTTTAACTTCTATGGGAGCCTTTTTTTTAATCTCAGTTGAATATAATCTTAATTGGTAATTTATCTGAAGAAAAAATTAGCAGTTGGAATGCTGGTGGTAATGAAAGGGAAGTATGTAGTGTAGCTGGACACTTTAGCAGGATAGCATTTGTTTTCTTCAGTAACACAAAGTAAAAGAAGAAAAGAAAAAAATAATTTTCTCATGGGTTAGATATGGTAGTACTGGCTAGTTCCTCAGAACTCTGCAGTGAGAATCTACTGTTTATAATTAAACTTAGTATACAACTACTAGAAACTGAGAGGACGTTTGTAGTGAGATGTACATGTGCACTGAGCACATCATACAACTGAAGGCCAACAGATATCCATTACTAGCAAAGGTGCAGATATTCCTACAGCCTGGAGAGTGTTTATTTTCTGAAATAGTTTTAAAAAACCTATTTATCATCTTTTTAAGAAAAAATAATTTTTACAACCAAAATGCTGTTGTTAAAGAGACTTGCCATTTCAACAACATAAAAGCTGACCCTGCTGATATGCTTCTCTGATGTGTTTTCTCTTTCCTTTCCTTTCTCTCCTCTTTCCTCCTCAACACCTCCTCCCCTCAACCCCCACCTCCGCATCTTCCCAGCTGGAATTGCTCACTATTTTGAAGGCTGCCACTGTTAAATTAAAGAGAGTGCACTTAGCCCAGATGCTTCCTGTTGTGTTCTTGTACTCTTGTCCTGATTACTTAAAGCACTGCTTCAGCCTGACCCATTATAGAATGCCTGTAGATGCTTCTGCTTTGTTTGTGTGGGGTCTCTGAAACTGATTTAAAGCATGAAACCTTTTTTATGTATATATATGTAAATTTAACATACACTGAAGTCTAAATAGTTAAAGTAAAGCTGCAGGGAGTTGTATCATCTTTTCAAAATGTTGCTGCAGGGCTTTTAAAATAAAACTAGCACAATTAAAGCAATAACCCTGGCAAAAATCCATCAAGTCCAACTCTTGTGTTGTAAACCAGCTGTTTAAAATGAAATTAACAATGTTGGATGATTTTTAAAAAGGCTTCTGTATTGAAATGGTAGAAGGAAACAGAACCACTTTCCTGGAGCACTTTTAAATTTTAGCAAACTGCTTCCTTTCTTCAAGCAGAAATTCATGATACAGTCCTTTGGAAGATTAAAGCAATATTACCTTAGTACATAATTTTAAATGTTTGTTCCCATAGAAACTATTTCAGTGGTTTTCGTTACTCTTCATATAGACAAACAAATACCTTCGTGCTTTCTTCCATGCTGCCCCTATACGCTTAGGAGATGCTTCCTGTAAACATCTACACAGCCACATTATTAGTCACCTTCAAATCCCTTCTCAGAACTCTCTTTTGCCATGATGCCTACATAAAACTTCAAAATGGGTAGATTACTGATGTGTAGAGACCACTGCCTTTCATGCAGATTAATATTTTCTCATTATTTCCTTGTACTCTGTCTGTTTGTATCCAGCTAGTCTCGTTTTATACTTAGCTTGTAAACCCCATGGCCGTGGGGACAGTCTTTTTGTTCTGGATTTGTACAGCGCTTAATAGGGTAGAGTCCTGGTCCATGAGTAGGGTGCCTACATGCTGAAGTAATACAAATTAATAATAATAATAAAAGAGGGCCAACTTCATTCTCAAATTCACACACATACTGAATATATAGAAAGCTATTCTAATCTCTTTTCTTTTAAAGGCATATTGTCCAAAATCGATTACCTAAAAATTTACTTATTTTAACATACATGTATTTTTAATTTTTTTTAATGTTATAATATTAATTGCTATATTAATATATTTTATCAAATAAGAAATACAATCTCCTAGCAAAAACTTTAACAATATGTACTTAAAGTTGCAGGTAATTATAACTGTGATTTAAGTATAAAGAGAACTAAGGCAAATTAATATTTAAATATTAATCCTCAATCTGCATATTGCTACCCCAATGCAAAAGCATAATTTTTGAAGTTCTTATTCACCCTTCCTCTGTGTTTAATCTGCAAGATTTGCAAACACACAAAGATAGCTATCTCATACATCAATTGTCTAGTAAATAATTATGTCTGCTTTAACCTACAAATCCACATAAAAATTTTTTTTAATTAAATACCTTAAGGATACTTTTATAGTGCAACTGTAACTCACATTATTTGTGTCAGGTGTCAAGATCCCTACATTTATTGCTTTTTCACTCTTAAACCTTAATCTAAATATATCTATATTAAGTCACACTTAAAAAACGACATAATAATAATGGCAACCTTATTCAATACTTTGTGCTTCATTATGGTGATAATACTGGGTCAGAGTTATAATTATGGTGGTTGACTAAGACATAGTGCTCTCATTGAGAAGTGCAACTTTAACACCTAATTTGCTTGCTTTTTATTATTTTTTAATTCAAACATTCTTGAAAGGTGATATATATTTAAATAACTGATATCTGTCTGCAACTTTGTCTCCATTTTAACAAAAGATTTTGTGTGAGGAATTTCCTTAGTTTTTAAAGTACTCCTAAGATGGAATTGGGGAGAGCAATAAGTTTGCAGGGGCATTCTTCTTGCTCTGACTTTGAAATCTGCAGGAAGAAAACCTTTTTTTTGCATACCACTTAAAAAGTAGAAGCAAGGATATTTCTTCCTGGGAACCTAATGGAGTCTGCAAGTCTCCTAATGGGAGAATGGGCAAAAAAAAAAAAACTATTTGGGGCAATGTATTGTGGCATTGCTCCTTTCTTTCCCGTCAATTTCCTGAGGTCCCACTGGAGGGGAGGGGAGACCCACTGCTGCAGACTATAGAGGAGGGGAGTAGGGTTCCACTTGCATAAATACATCAAGCCCCTGGGAAGCCTTAAGTTGTTTGTTGGGTGTGGTGAGGAGATGTCCTCAAACCCCAACTCCTGTACACATTAGGATCTTCACTGGGGCCCTCAATCAACCAAAGTCATACTCCTCAGACAATACACATGCTTGTGAGCTGAAATTAGATCGTCAATCAACTGTCAAGCCTAAATAAGATTGTTAGTTTCCCAGTGATATTATTTTGGCTTGAAAGGGGCCCAACTACCCTATTTGGTTTGTTGTGATCTGCAGATCTGATAAGGAACCTCAACAAGCCTACTATGGCTTGTAGTTAGGTGAGGCCCAGATGACCACCTTCTCATGCTAATAGGAAGAGAGGGCAATGAGCCTCATGGGGTCTGTAGGAGGAGTGAAATACCCTCATGATGCTTTCCGTCCTTGTGCTCCTTTTCTTCAGTGCCTCCCCTCTGCTATTTCCAAAGACTTTCTTTCTCATTTTATTTGCTCTACTACCTGGTTTCTTCTATGTTCTGTTGTCTCTATTTTACTGTCTTCCTTCTTGAGAACAAAGCGGAACGTATGGCATATCCCCACCCTGCTATCCTCCACCCCCTTGCAGACCATAAGGCCTTAAGGTACAATACAGAATGGTGGAACAGTTGTTTTTAGAAATTTTAGGTAGTGTTAATTCACTATATAAAGTTTATTTCTTTATCACAATAAACATTTCATATTTGACTAACACAGTCTAACAATTGTGTTATCAAAATGCATATCTACTTCAGACACTTTCAAGGCACTTTCCTTCACCTCATGACTTAATGCTCTATATAATGACAGTTTTATGTTATTCATTGCATGGAGTGAACATGGCAGCTAAAATTTTGACATATTTTGCTTTGTGCCTTTCAGACTTACAGGTACACAAAGAGTGCACATTGATATTGAAAGATGTTACCTTTTCTGTACATGTTTTAAAACAGAAAAAACTGTCATTAAAATATGTTTCCACTTAAAGTATTATAAACAAAGTCTGTTATGTACTATGGATTGCAGTATATACTAGAATTATTTTGTAATGTGTGTACATTTTATTTTGTGATTTATGTATGTTTTATTTTCTGGTAGAGTCCATACTGGAAAGAGGCCCTTAATATTTTGAAACTGGTGGTGTCTCGATCAGCAAGTCTCGTTGTACCTAATGATATTCCAAAGTCTTATGGAGGTGATATGGGTTCTCCTGAAATCTCATTCACAAAAATGTTTAATAATGTCTCCAAGGAACTACCTGGGAAGACCTTAGATTTTCATTTTGATATAACAGAGGTAATTCCTATCTGTAACTGGAATTGTAATTGTAACATGCAATCCTGAGATTCTTACTACTCATGTTTATAATACAAGAGTTTAGAAAGTTGTAATTAGAAAGAATAAATGCTAACCAGTTTTTAAGATTTAATAATAATGAACTCCTAAGTAGTTTATTTTTCAGACTTAATTAAATGAGGTTACTACTGAAAAGTGAGCTTTGGGTTCTTTTAGGGCTCAATTTGTATAACCCTTCCTCTTTGAGTGCTTCCTCATTGGAGTAGCCTCATTAAAGTTAATGGGATTACTCACATGAGAAAGTGCTTGCAAATATAAGGGTTGCACAATCAAGCCCTTAATGATCATAATTTGCCAAGAATTGTGTATTCCATTTTTATCTCAAAAATAATGTTATCCTATCCAGTATATTCCAGTCATATCATAAAGCAGCCTATCTAAACTTTAGTCAGGATTGCATCTTTCTCACCAGTAGTGTCATCTTTGACCTAAAAGGACTTCAGTTATCTGTGGTAAATTATATGGTGCACATATAGACTTTTTTATCTTCAGGGACAAAGATGTCAGCTGTATATAAATTATTTTGTGATGCAGATTACATTCCAACTGGGACAAAACTCAGGTCATAGACCTTTAGTGCATTAAAATTTTCATTTTTGGCTCTGGGTATCAACAGGAAAATAGGCAGTAAATTAAGCATTAAACAAGCTCAGATTTTTTTTTCTTTTCATGGAATTTGATGTATTTTCCCTGACAGTTTATAGAGTAGAGAGAGTGCAAGATTTTACATGTATAGTTCCTACTGGTCACTAAATTGTGAAACCAGACCAAATATGGTTTTTATACTTTATAAACACAGCTTGTTACGTATTTTGAACAAACTGTATCACAAAATACTTCATTTAGTCTTAAAGCCTATAGTAGAGTTTGGGGCCAGTTTTAAAAAAAGTGGGCAGAGAAGAGTACACTAACAGGCCATAACCATGAATTTCAAATCAGGATGCAAAGTTCCCAAAGATTGAGAGAGTTCAGATCCTGTGTTCTGGTTTTGGCCCATCTTTAGAGCAAAGATATATTTAAAGATAAGGTTTGAAAAAAGATGGAGAGCTGCTGAGGCAGACACACAGGAAGGCTGATTCAGACTGCAGAAGTGCAGAAAACCTCTTATGGTAAGAGGCCAAATTGTATACTGTATCAGAGAGGAGGCAGCTCCCAGACAAACAAAATGAACAGAGAGAAGACTTCATTGGTGGCAAGGAGCAGGGCCTATGAAGATAGGTGTGTGCAATTTGGAACAAATCCATGGAAAACTTTTAAAAATAAGTATGGCAAATTTAAACTGAGAGTCAATAGAAGTGACTGGGTTAACTTGGCTGCTGTTCTTTGTATGTGTGAGGGGGCAGGCGATAGCATACTGCCCAGGATGGAATTTGGAGACCTGGGAATTGGCTGTAGGGGGCGGAGTTGAAAATGAGAACTTAGATTTAAAGTTGATTCTAAGTAATAGATGATGCTGTGCCTGTCATATGGAGTCCTGACTGGATTTGAAAGCTTCCCTCTCATGAAGTGAATTTCCCTCTGGCACAACTGTACCCATAGATATGGAGAAGTGCAATATACACTTTCCTGCATTTATGGGGTGTTTCCAGCCCATAGACTTCATTGGCATTTCACCCATTTCCACGAGAGCTGAATTTGGCCTACAGTCTTTAAGTAGTGCATGAATTTTAGTGCAAACTAGTGCACCATGGGAACATATTATTTTTGTTTAATACATTGATGTATTTACTCACAAATATATCCATACAGAAGTGTTATGTCTTTTAGTTTAAAAGAGTTAATTTGGTAAGTCATTTAAAAAAAAAAAGTTAAAATGTGATTGACTTTCGTGTATCAAACCTATATATTTAAAAAAAAAAAAAAAAAAAAAAGAGAGAGAGTGAGAGGCAGGGGGACAGCAAATATTCCAGACACAAGTTCGTTCAAAATATGGGTAGGTATTTTGTCTTCTAACTCACAGTGCACCTATGGTGTGTGGGGGCTTAGTATAACCATATATGAGGTTGTGCTGTTGCTTTTAGAATTAATTTAGTAAACTAAATTTTAATATAATACTGCTAATAGTTCTGAAATAGATAAGGTCTTACAAATAAATGTTTGAATTCTAAAATAGCATTTAGACAAACACCTATCGGGGATGACATAGATATACTTAATCCTGCCTTAGTTCAGGGGGATGGACTAAAGGACTTTTTGTGGTCACTGCCATCCCTATATTTCTGTGATTCTTTGATTCTATTTTTTTCATCTGGCAGACCCCAATTATTGGGAATAAGTATGGTGATCAGCACAGTGCAGCTGGCAGAAATGGAAAACCAAAAGTCATTGCTGTCACACGGAGCACTTCTTCAACTTCATCAGGGTCCAATTCCAATGCCTTGGTCCCTGTCAGCTGGAAAAGGCCACAGCTATCCCAGGTACATTATATTAAAATACAGCAAGTTCCGAGCATCTGAATAAAAAGTATAGTATAATATATGTAGTGTGTGTGTGTTTTGAAATGTAATTTGGAATCAACAATATGTCTTAACAATTACTGAATATTAGTTAACTGTTTTGCAATGGTAAATGTATTGGTGTATATCTTTTTTTCTTTAAAGATATTTCTTAAGACCTCAGTATCTGAGATATCTGCTTTAAAGTTCCTGATGTTTTATGCTTTTAAGCTGCCTTGAAGATTTTGTATCTCTAATAAGTGTAACGCTGTGATTTTTATTTTTTTTTTTCTTCAGAGAAGAACTAGAGAGAAGCTAATGAATGTGCTTTCATTGTGTGGACCAGAATCTGGTCTCCCCAAGAATCCATCAGTAAGTATTTCTACATTCCAGTAATATTCAGGTCTGATAGTGTTAATTAAAAAACATAGATTATTTTGTCATAATTCAGTTCCTAAATTCACAGAATTGCCTGATTTCAGATTATAATTATTAATGGGGAATCGTCATCAGAGATACTTCTAGTCAAGTCCAGCATCTTGGCCCAATGCTATTCAGTATTTTTACCAATGACCTATAGGAAGATATAAAATCATTAGTTGTAAAGTTTGCAGATGACACAAAGATTGGTGGAGTTTTAAATAATAATAAGGACAAATAATCTCGAAAGAGCAATCTGGGTTGCTTGCCAGATGAAAGCTCATCCCATCTAGGGACAAAGAATGTAGATCAAATGTGCAGGATGGGGACTATACCTTGGAAAACAATAATTCTGAGAGGGACTTAGTTGTCATAGTACATAACCAACTGAATACAAACTCCCAGTGAGATGGCTATGGCTCAGGATAACATGAATGTATAAACAGCCAAATACTGAGCGGAAGTAGGGAGGTGGTATTACTGCTTTATACAACATTAGTGAGACTATTGCTGGAACACAGTGGTCAGTTGTAGTGTGACACTTTATATGGATATTGAAATATTGGATTCAGAATTTCAGGGTTTAGACAAAAGATACAAAAACTATTTGAGAGATAGAAAATCTGCTATACATGGAGCCTTTTAGTTTCTTCCCAAATATATCTTATCAGAGAGAAAGTTGAGGTGATTTGATCATAATGCAGAAGTACCTACGTGGGGAAAGGATTTCTAGAAGGAGGGGACTTCTTAAATCTAGCAGAGAAAAGCATAAAAAGATCCATTAATCAGAAGTTGAAGCCAAACAAATTTAAAATGGAAATAAGATGCAAATTTTAACATCAAGGATAATTAACCAATGGAACAACTTACCAAGAGAAATTCTCCTATGAGTGGTTGCAGAATGTATTGCACTCAGGTGTGTATGTGCCCATTGCCCCAGAGCCAGAGAACTTTGCTTAGCTATATCCCTCAGGGTGATACTAGAGCCCTCTGGCCCTCATAGCCATTCCTATGGGTAAATAAGGGTGGTGGTGTTCCAACCACTGTCAGTTCCATCTCACTGTCTATAGCTTGAGTTGTAGTATTCATTATGGTGTCTAACCTAATGTTCTTTATCACAGTTTTTGTGGTTTTTTCCACAAATAGTTAAGTTTTGTCGTTTCTTAGGATTTAGTTTCTTAGTGTAGTTAGTAGAGTTTTAGCTCAGTGTGATGCCTATTCTGAGTTTTAAACATTGTCCATTGTGTGGGGTTGCGATCCATGCTCGTGACCTCTGCACCTGATGTTCATTTTGCCTTGGGGAAGGTACACTAAGGGAAGTTGCTCTATCAGTAAGTTATTTAAGAAAAAAGCAGGTGGTGAGAGTCTTATGGAGGAGGCCAGGAAGCCTACTTTGGTGCTGGTGTAGTCAGCCTCATCATTACAAATGCACATTTCCAACCAGCAAGCGTTATTGACTAAATATGACTTTGCAAATTAGGATTCCATGTCCAAAATTATGAAAAAGTTACCTGAATCTCTAGAGTAGAGTTTAAGGCATTTGTTTCAGAGAGCCATTTGATGGCCAGGATGTCTTTAAAGTCAGCACTGGATGTGGAAGATACTTCATCTAGATCTGTGGCTTCAGCTGTGACAATGAGAAGGGCCTTGTGGCTACAGAACTCTGGCATGGCTCTTGAAGTTCAACAGGCCATAGAAGACTTATTGTTTGATGGTCAGTTTCTGTTTAATGAGAAAACTGATGAGACTTTACATTCTTTTATGGACTCCAGATTTACTTTATGGTCTTAAAAATGTCATTTTGTGGGTCAGCAGCAATACCAGCAATATCCCTCTCAGAGATATTTTCACCAGTAGTCCTACCCTGCTAGGTAACAAGGTTTCTTCAGAAAAGAGCATAAATCACAGAGGAGAAGATCTTCGAGAACAACATACCAGTTGTGAGCGATTCAGCCCTGTCTCCTCAGTCTAGAGACAGGCTGTCTCCCTTCTACAGTTCTTGGGAAACAACAACTATGGACAGAAGGGTCATAAGCACTGTGGAATTAGGTTACGTCATACAATTTCTGTCTATTCCCCCACTTACCTCCGTAACCTGTCCCTTTTCAAGAACCCCTCTCATGAATTACTGCTCCTTTAACGAGTCCAGACTTTGTGTGCTCTAGGAGTTGTAGAGGGGGCTCCTCCTCTTCATCAGGGAAAGGGTTTCTACACTTCATACTTCCCAATCCTCAAATCCAAGGTAGAGGGGGAGATGTATCCTCAATCTCAGTCTCAACAAAGATACTAAGTGTATGAGATACTTCATGATTACCTGGGCTATTACTCTTCCTGTCTTAAATCACAATGACTGGTTTGTTGTTCTCAATCTTCAGGATGCCTGTTTCCATGTGGCAATTTTCCCAGGCCATAGGAAGTTCCTGAGATTCCATGTTGTCAGTCAACACTGTCAATACGCATTTCTTCCCTTTGGCCTGTCATCAGTCCACATGTTTTTACCAAATGAATGATGGTGGTAGCTGCCCACCAGAAGGACAGGAATTCATGTCTTCCCATACTTAAACAATTGGCTAATGAGAGGTAGATCTGGGAAACAAGTCCTTAGTCATGTCCAATCCACACTGGACCTCTTTGATCAAGATCAATCACTGGGGGTGATTTTCAGCAAAACAAACTTGACATTGACTTCAACTAAAAAAATCAAGTTATTTGGTACCCTTCTAGATTCTGTGAATTTAAAGGTCTTTCTCACACACAAGCAATTCCAGACAATTCAGTGCCTTTATTTGGATCTCCAGTCTCATCCTTCAACCGTGGTCTGTGTATGCATGAAGTTACTAAGACGTGGCTGCGTGCACTTTTGTGGCTCAGCATGCAAGATTGCATCATCATCATCTTCAGGCATGATTAAAGTGGGTCAGTTACCCAAGCTGCAAATCATAGGACGGGCTTCTCCAAGTGCCTCAAGAGATTCTGGACTTTCTACAGTGGGAACAGAACAGAACAATGTGTGCTAGGATGTTTCCTTTCCTCGTCCTCCGCTGAACTATGGTCATTGATGCCGCCACAGTAGGTTGAGGAGCACATCTAAGAATGTTAAAGGTTGAGGATTGGAGCCCTCTTCAATCAGATTTGTCAGGAAGCAAAGTTTTGACATCATACCCATAGTGGCATGCTTTCTGGGCTCTCAAAACCAGTTGGCCAACCCTCTCTGCAAGACTTGCTTGGAAAACCACAAGTGGTCTCAAAAAACCAGTATGGTGTGGTCCATTTTTGGGGAATGGAGCCTCTTGTTAGTTGACCTGCTTGCAACAAAAGACAACAAGAAGTGCCATCAGTTTTGTTCCTGAGTGGGAATCAGTCCAAGATCTCTAACCAATGCCTTCCAATGAAGTGAACTCCAACTTGCTTGTTCATGTAATATATTGTAGTGGTATTGTCAATGAGTATGTGAACCGCTGCTCCCCTGATCTGGTCCTGGAAGGCACACCATGCAATGTAAATTGCTCAAACTCCAGTAAGTTGATATAACCTTCTACAATCCCAAAATCTGAACTGGGGAACGGACCTAATGCCAACTTTATACATACCGTACCAGCTTAGCCAAGATAATGTCAGTTCTGTGACCTAAATTAGCTGTTCAACCTTCCAAATCTCTTCCTGACCTGACTTGCCTGACCACCATGGCAAGGTTGTTCATCTGGCACTGAGCAATCTGCACTTCATAGTGTACATGGCTAGATGAGGAGGAAGGGCACTACTCAAAAGCAGTTCAGAGGATCCTGCTTAATAAAACCATCTATTAGGTCTATTTATTTGGTTAAGTGGAAGGTTTTTTTGGTTTGATCAATATCTAAGGGAATCCAACCCATGTAAGCTGGTCTTCAGAACATTTTGGATACCTGTTGCATTTGAAGTCCTCAGGTCTCGCTCTTAGCGCATTGAGGGTTCACTTGGCAGCAGTCTTGGCATTCCATCCTCTGATCCTAGGAAAGTTCATTTTCTCAAACTCCATGATAGTGAGATTTCTGAAAGGTATTGTCTACCTGTGAAGGAAATGGTCCCATTGTGGGATATTAATACAATTCTGGCTGCCCTAATGGGTCTTCTATTTGAGCTGATAGCAACCTGTCCATTGTGTCTCCTCTCCCAAAAGACAACCCTTCTTGTTGCTATAACATATGCAAGAAGAGTCAGCTAATTATGAGCTGTAATGGCAGAACCTCCATATGATCAGTTCTTCAAAGATAGTGTCCTTAAGATCACTTCCAGAGTTTTTGTCCAAGGTAGTTTCACAGTTTCACCTTAAGAAGGTTATTTGCTTGCCTATATTCTTTTCTAAGCTGCATTCAAATGCAGATGATCAGCATTTCCCTACACTAAACGTGAGGCAGTGCTTGGTGTTTTGTCTGTAAAGGATTAAACCATTTAGTTCATCACCTTGACTTTTTGTCTCCTAAGAGAATTGCATGAAAGATCTCTTGGGAGTCAATAGACACTTTCCAGGTGGATAACTTCCTGTATTACCACTGCTTATGGAGTAGCTCTAATTTTATCCCCATGGACATTATGGGCTTATTTGACAAGAGCCCAATGAATGTCAGTCACATGCTCAGAGCTGTTTCAATATTGGACATTTGCAGGGCTACTATATGGTCTTCTGTGCATGCTTTTATTAAGCATTATGCTATTACTGCAGCATCTAGGTGAGACGCAAGCTTTGGGAGGGCAGTTGTGCAGTCACTGTTTACATAGACTCCAAACCCCACTGCCTACCAAAACTGTGAGTTGCCTGAGTGGAATATACATCCGCAATCACTCGAAGAAGGAAAGATTGTTACTGATCTGTATTGCAAATGTTGTTCTTTGAGATGTGGAGGCAGATTTGTATTCTACGTTCTTCACTATGTCCCTCTGTGTCAGAATCTCCAGTCTTAGATTCTGGTGTGAAAGAGCTGAGAGGTGTCAAGGTGGCACCACTCTTATATAGCCACAGGAGGGGCTACAAGGCCCAGAGTTTGCAAGTGTCACCCCAGCAGGTACTGTTATGCAAAGTTCTCCAGTTTCCGTGTGCTAAGCATGTACATGAAATATGTGTCTGTACCACATCTTGAAGAACAACAGTTGCAATACAGGTAAGTAACCATCTTTTGTGAATTCTTCATTACTTAAATCAAAATAGGATATCTTTCTAAAAGATATGCTTTAGTTCCAGCAGAAGTTATTGGCTTAATACAGGAATTACTGAGTGAAACACTATAGCCTGTGTTAGGCAGGTCAGACTAGATCATCATAGTAGTCTCTTTTAGCCTTAAAATCTATTCATCTCGTGGATATAGAAATTAAATCTTGGGGATTTCTTCTTCCCTTTTTGCACCTTTGCAATTCCCTTTTACTTATATGCATTGCCAAGAGAATTATATATTGTATAGTTTGAGTAAAGTCTTCTAATAATACTGTATCTATTATCTCATAGGCTTCCCTGTATGTTATCTCTTAACAATACTTAAACCATGCTTATTTCCATTATTATCTATTTATATAGGTTGTGTTTTCTTCAAATGAAGACTTGGAAGTAGGGGACCAACAAACTAGCCTTATTTCAACAACAGAAGAAGTAATTCAAGAGGAGGAAGTAGCTGTGGAAGATAACAGCAGTGAACAACAGTTTGGAGTTTTTAAAGATTTTGACTTTTTAGATGTTGAGTTGGAAGATGCAGAGGTGAGACTTTGGGATTTCTACTGTATAGTTGTGTTATTTTAGAATGTTTTAAATGCTGGGTTATGTTGGTACAGTATTAAGGGTCAGTCAGCAGTTCCATAACTTCACTGATTTTGATTTCCATCAAAACAAAACCTTAACTACAAATTTTCTAATGTCATATGCAGTATCAATTGTTTTTACAAAGG
The DNA here is from genome assembly GCA_007922155.1 of Mesoclemmys tuberculata. Classification (NCBI taxonomy): domain Eukaryota; kingdom Metazoa; phylum Chordata; order Testudines; family Chelidae; genus Mesoclemmys; species Mesoclemmys tuberculata. The sequence goes on from ML675624.1 coordinate 46,097,340, forward strand.
TGGGTTTAAATGACTGCCCATTTAGTCTGAAAGAGTATGTTTTGTAGCTAGGGAAATAGTAATTTTGATAGCATAAGGTTTTGTTTATTAAGACTGTGAAGCAATGTCCACTGTGAAAGAATGCTGTCTGGTGCTATGGAAAATCTTGCTGAATAGAATAGCATATTATGAATGCATTGCAATATTACGTACTGATGTGTTTCTACATTTCCAGAGTTCCAAGTAGTCAAATAGTATCCCATCTCAGTATATACTATTACCTCTCAATGAATTGTCAGACTATCCCACACTATCCTCACACAAGGTTTACATTGTGACAGCTTACCTTTGCCATTTAGATTTTATCTTGTTTGGTGTATTCGTTTTTATTATGTTAAAGTAATGAAATTAGGTAATAAAAAGTTTTAAAGCTAACAGTAACGTTAATTATTATTATTGTTTTTTTGTTTATTGTGGTAAAGCCTCCAGACCCCAAATGTAGATCATAGTCCCATTGTGTTAGGCATTGTACACACACATCATGATTTAAAGATCTTACTCTGACCGCCTAAAAAGGGGGGCAGAGGTGAAAAAAAAAGAAATCAATACTTTCTGTAATTCACTCTGTTGCATCTGGTTATTATAGTATCTTCAAAATATTAAATTAGTAATAGGAGAGCTTTGGAAGGTTTTTAGATTCAGATGAGCATCAAAAAGTCTAGATACTTATCCGAACTTTGAGATATCATCTCTTTCCATCCCTGGTTTCTCTATCCCTCTTTGAAGGCTCCTGATCTCCTCTTTCCTGACTTCAATTTCTTCTCCCTTCCCCCAAGACCTTCAGTTCCTGCATTTCTCCCTTCTGCTGATTCCCTCTGGCAAGTTACATGTCCAATACACATATGCCCACACATACCAGCCAAGTCTCTGGTATTCTGTGGGCTTCCCTTTTACCCTAATATCTGATCCCATAAGTGAACAGTTCAGAAGAGGTAGATACAAAAGCATTAAGACCCAGTAGAAAAGTTGCCACAACAGCTAAACATGGAAGGGTTTGTGGGCAGCATGCATTTTACTTTTTCCGAGCTAAACTGAACTTTAAAATACAGTTCAATGTCAATTTTAATAGCAGATCAGTCTGAGGTACATCCAGTTCTTATTCTTGCTCCACCAGTTCACTTGTCCCTATGTCAAATTGTGCAGTGTCTGTTCGCAACATACAATATGAAGAGAGAACCAATAAAAACAGAAAATTTTGAAGTTTAGGATATCACTTCAATATATGACAAAATGGAAATATAGTAATTTATATTCGAATAGAATCATAGAATATTAGAGTTGGAAGGGACCTCAGGAGGTCACCTAGTCCAACCCCCTGCTCAAAGCAGGACAAACTTCAGCTAAATAATCCCAGCGAGGGTTTTTTACTGAGTGTTTTTTTGCTAATACTTAAATGTTAGCAATATTAACAGTCTGAGGAAAAAATTATTAGTTTAAGGATGCTTTCAGTGCTTTCATCAGTAGCTCTTCATTTAGGCTATGTACACACTTACAGTGGCAAATTTGTCACTGTCGGATTGATTTTTTCCAGTTTGATTGAGCGGCAGCAAAGACACGCTCAATTGATCCGTAAGTTGATCTAATAAAACCACCTCCACAAAAAGCATAGCGCTACATCGACAGGAACGCTTTTCCCATCAGCCCAGTGGAGACTGCACACTAAAGAGAAGTGTAGACCTGCCCTCACTTTTGTATCCAAATACTCTGTCTGCTTCACTGGAGCAAACAAAATCACTGGGGAAAAAAGTTGGAAAATATGCATGTTAATAACATTTTGAATCTCCATGAGAGACAACGATTTGCTGGAGTAACTTCAGAACTAGTACTTTCAAGTTTGAAGAGAGAAGACCTGTGGGCTGGTTGAGAGAACCATTTTAAGAACTCTTACTGGCTATATCATTGAAGGATTGATAAACGCCCCAGAAGAAGCCAAAGATCTTATCTGTCCACCTAGAATGGAAAAATGGTGACTAAAATATAGATGTCACTCAAGGTGCAAAAACATGCACCATCCTTCATATCTCAATTGGAAAATGAAAAAAGGGAGGATCCATACATTGATGTTTAGGGTCCCCTTCATAAATATTGTTTGAAAATTACTTAATAGCCATCAGAATGTCTAGTTAAAAATATGTCAAAGTTTTCCTGTAATATGAATATAATTTTGACATCATATGTTTTGTCAACTGAATGTGGGCAGTTAAAGTCAATTTAAGATTTCTTCTGTGTTGAAGTTCAAGGATTTCATTCACTGCTTGTTTAAACAGTTGCTTTACATGTTACACCAAAGAAAAGGTACCACAGACATGCTGTTTTAAGTGTTTTGTCTCGTAACTTTTTTCATAACCAATTTTATATAAAAAGAGTAGTTAAAATTTTAGCTTTTTTGACTAAAGCTTTTTCCAGAGCTTGAATCAGTCTTCTACAGTTGGCAAATCATACATAATAGAACCTTTTCCCCTGGTTATAGAATATTTTTAAGTGTTTGTCCTCGTTCTTTCTAATTATGTGTGTTTTCCTTTTTGCTAACCAGGAGCTGCAGGTAAGTTGCAGCCTGGTGCAGTGGCTTGTTTAATCTGTTGTTGTCTGTGGTGTGCGTGTTTGTGCTTTGTAGTCAGATACCTGTAATATTGGTGTAGATATGATTATAGACAACATATTTAGCAAGATCCCAATACAAGATATCCAAGAGAGAAATTTACAAGAATCATACTTCATTTGATGCTAATTGCAGATCATTTGCCATATATTTTAATCCTTTTAAGTAAAAACATTACTTAACAATGTATTTAAAATTTCAGTAAAATTGAAGGGCTGATTGAAACTCTGTTCACAGTGCATTCAGTATTTGTGTCTTCTGTGTTGTCTATTCATTTCATTATAATATATTTGAGATATCTAGCATAAACTTCCTTTTATTACAGGGTGAAAGTATGGACAACTTCAACTGGGGAGTCCGTAGGCGCTCACTTGACAGTATTGACAAAGGAGACACACCATCCCTTCAAGAGTGTCAGTATTCTGGTAGCACACCAAGCTTGAATTTGACCAATCAGGAGGATACTGATGAATCCTCAGAAGAGGAAGCAGCACTGACTGCAAGTCAGATATTATCCCGATCACAGATGGTAAGTCTTTCTTCTGTGAAAGGAATCAATTTATAACCCAATTTAATTTAAACTGTAATTAAATGGTTCTATCAACTGATCTTTTTCAGAGAATATTTTTCATGCCATTCTTATAAAAATTGACAGCTGCAAATTTAAATATTCACCTGCCTCTTTTAGAGGCAAATATTGCTCTCACCTTCCACCTCTAGTACCAGAAAGCCTTGGGTGCACTAGTGTAGTTCAGCTTTTGGGAGGGCATTTCTGAAACATGTGAAAGGAGTTCACAATCTCAGTTCAAAAGGGCTCCTCTATCAGCAGTAGATACATTACTGTTGAGGTTCCAGTGCAGTATTCTTTCTTGCAGCAAAGTTCATTAAATATGTAGTACACGTTTTAAAAACGTTATAAAGATTATGTTGGTTTAAATAGAAAGATGTATGTTTTTGTAGTATTTGGCAAAAGAAAGGTTGGATTCCTCATTTGCAAGTTGAAATAATCGAAGTGAAAAAATAAATAAAATTCGCAGCAGGTCTTCTGTTAGTGTTCAACCTTTAAAATGGCTAATCTGTTCCATTTTCATTCATTATGTACTATATAAAATAGACTAATGCAACACTACTTCCTGTTTGTCTCATTTGTATAAATTAGCACAGGATTAAATTAAATTTTCTTCAGTGCAGCTATTTGCTGGTCTAAATATTCATACTAGAGAAATCTCAATGATACTCTAAATCGAAGTTTTTTTTTTTTTTTTTTTGCTGGAACCCCCTTTGAAAATATTTCAGGCTGTGACAATCCTGCCCAAAAAGTAATTGCCCATGCCCCACATGCCATGCCACTCTTATTTCTCTACTGCGGCTGGGGGCAGTACTGCCTTCAAAGCTGGGCATCAGGACAACGGCTGCTGCTTTCCAGCCACCCAGCTGTGAAGGGCTCTGGCTGTCAGCCATGTGTGGGGCTGACAGCTAGAGCCCCAGCATGTAAGAGAGCTGACTGTTTGCAACCCCTCCAATAATAACCTTGTGAGCCTCTGACTGGTCATGACCCACAGTTTGAGAACCTCTGTTCTAGATGTTTTTGTAATGTGGAAACATGGACATTGGTTGTCAGTAGTAATTTTTCTTGTAGGAAAAGAATGATCTTCCTGTTATGTTGTTCTTCTCTTGAAGTTAGGGGTTGATATACCACCTAAGATCATCTTCCCTTTTTAAATTTTGAAAATTGATTTAAAAAGTAGACTATATCTTTGGCACAAGGATGACTTAGGGAATGAGTAATGGGCCATAAAGTCTTCTCCCTCTTGTTCTCTAGTGCAGATTCCAGGTTTTGTTGGACAGATGTCCACATCACAAAAGCCACCATCATAACTGGCACTAAATTTTCATCCTAGCAGAGAAACAAAAGATTGAATGGGTGTGGAATCAAAACAACTTTTAATTTGTATTCATTCTTTTAATAGACTTTAAATAATTGTAATCTATGTAAACATGCAAGTATTACAGGGTTTCTCATTATTACAAAAACTGTGTCTCCTCCACTTCTCCCCAAAGAAATAAAAACCACTAAAGGGATAATGTGTAGCGCAGAAAATAATCACATAAAGGGGGGGGGGGTTAAAAAAAAAAAAAGCCAGAAACTAACCGACAGTATTCATAGGTAGCAAAGAATTGTCTAAATTATTCTGATTATCACCTCATTTTAATTAGGTTTTTTGGCCCAATTATGTCAATAGAACGGCTGTGCCATCACTGTAGCTGAGGGAAAAGAAAAGTATTTTTCAATCTTCAGAAAATTTCTGTTTCACCAGAAACAACAAAAGTTTAGATAATGAAAAGAATTCAGGAGATAATGTCAATATTTTTCTAATATGATTTTGGGATAGTTCTGCAGATATCAGAAACAATTAAAACCTTCCTTTTAAACCTGTGCATTACCCTTCATATAGGGTATGTCTGTGCTGCAATTAAACACCTGCAGCTGGCTCAGGCTCAAGGGCTCAGGCTGTGAGGCTGTAAAATTGTGGTGCAGACATTCAGGCTTGTGCTGGAGCATGAGATTTGGGTCCCGCGGGGCACCAGGTGCCAGCCTGAGCCCAAATGTTTACAGCACAATTTAACATCTCCACAACCTGAGCCTGAGTCAGCTGATGTGGGCCAGTCATGGGTGTTTATTGCAGTGCACATACCCATTGTATTTATCATAATATTCTACGGCCTATGGTGTTGCAAGAGTCCCTGTGACTTTTCTATTTGATGTAGGTGAAGTGATAAATCTAAGGGATATATTTAGATGATATAATGGGGAACAAATTTGGCCAAGGAATTCAGTACAAATTATACTTATCAAATAACTTGACTCTTTACTAATGATTTTGGAATATGTAATGTCCTTAGATTAGTATCACTGGTTAAACCAAATCCAACCTTAATTAATAAACTTTAGACTGTTTGAGTTGCTGCAAAAATTGCTCTCAGTATAGTTATTAGAATTGTATTAGGAGTATGTGTCTGGCTAGTTGGACTGCCTCAAAAGTAGTAACGGGGGTTGGGAAGAGAGAGAGAGAACCTACTTTTTACGTCACTTTGGTGTTGTAGTCACACTGGCTGTAAAAAAATCTTCTGTATTACCATCCTCAATTTTCTTCCTTCTTTTAAGAGACCTATTCAAAAAGAGGAAATAAAGATACCCTTTTACAGTACAGAAATGGAAATGAGAAATACAGTGATAAGGACTTAAAAAAGAAACAAATTCCTGGTGATAGTCTTAGTGAGGCATGCTTTTGCAAAAGCTTGCACTATCACTACCCATGCCAAAGAATTTCATTCTAGTATCTTTCACAAGTACAAAAGGCTCTTTATTAACAAAATAGAGAATGTTTCTGCGTACCAAAAATTACTTTAAACTCCCTTTTAAGGAAAGTTAAATGTTGCAGACATGAACATAATGGTTTGAGTCACGATGTAGTGTAGTTTATTTAATACATTTTTTATTTGTGATTTACGATAAACATTAATACTTACTCTGTTGAAGTAAACTATTTCCAAACAAACTTCAGTTAATTTCTTGTTGTTGTCTTTAACTTATATGGTTCCAGTCAACCATTGAAATATTTCACATTTGTTTTTTGTTTTCTCTCTTAGTTAAACAATGATTCTGCCATAGATGAAACAATATCAGATCATGCAAGTTCATTATTGCAGTCTCAAGACTCCACTAGCAGTATGGGAACAGAAGAGGTGCTTCAAATCAGAGCTGAGACCCCAAGTTTGGAGGCTTCACCTCTAGATAACTCTAGCAAACAGCTGCCTGAGGTGGGGAGAAATGTGGGCTGGTGCATGACTGATTTGGGATCTTTCTAGCACTGTGTAGCAGCTTTTGCTTTCTTTTCAACAGAATTTTCATCTGTAATATTGATTATTTGATTTATCTTCAGTATTTTTAACCTGTTGGGGTATTTTATTGAATGTAAAATGTCTCCTGGGAAAGAAAATCTCTTATGATGGACTCAGGAAATTTACCACAGGTTAAAAATATTCTTGAAGTGCTATTAATGAGCATTTTTTGGTGCAGAATAACAATAGGCTCGTGTGAGATGCTTTTCCTGGGTACAGTGAAAATCTTTCTGTAGCAATATTTTCTTTCAAAAACCTTTTGCTTTTTTGCTTTCTTTGGGTTTACGTGATTTGGTGCTATGTATTGGGATTAAAACCTCAGGCCAGCTGTGTTAGCAGTTGGTTCAATCAAATAATCCTTTAAAAAGGATCTCAGAATGCTAGTGGTATATTTTTTGGAAAGGCCTGTGTGGAGTAAGCCAGATTCCAAGCTAATGGCCGCCAAGAAATCTGTGAGTATCTTATTTTATTGGTTGATTTAAAGATGTTTTAAAAATCCTTTGAATAGTTTTGAAATAACAAAATTCATTTTAAAAAAACTAGTTCACTTTCTAGCGTACTGAATACTTTTTAGATTAAAACTCCATATATGATGGTTCTATTTGAATGAAAAGCTAATTTGACTTGTTTAGGTTGCCTTTTGTAATTTTTAGGTCTAGTAAAGATTACTGGGGTAATTGTGAATTCCATTATGTTTGGAGAAGCACTGGGTTATCCATTGCTTGTTTAAAAAACAAAACAAAATTCTGTCAGCTCTTATGGAAAACTGAACTCTCCTAATACTATATCTGGTTAACTGGGAGTGAGGGGGCTATATGTTCTTGGAGCAGTATTAATCTCTCCACCATACCAACCTAGATGTAGGATAGACGGGTACCATAATGAAGAAGAATAAATCCTGTCTCAGTAGATTTTCATTTTCATGGAATCAGATGCACCAGAGCAGGGACCTCTACTTCCTTGCTTTCCATTTCTGGTCCAGTCGCAACAGCAGCTTATTTTTCGTTTTCTTACTTCTTTCTCTAGCCCTTTCTGTCCATACTTGCATTCACTGTCTTCTCATTACCCCCAACACCTGGTTGAAAGCCCTATATTGTAACCATTTGAAAACACCCACCAAAAGAAATATCATTTTATTCAAGTCTGAAGCTTTTTTATAAAACCCCGAAGGATACACAGAGTGTAAAATGAGTTGTAAGGTAACTTCAGCAGTCTTGCACTGGTAGAAAGCATGACATCACAGCTGCTTGGTTGGATGAGCTTTCCCCTCATTGGTAGAGCGGTCAGTTAGGTGACTAGCTTGTATTACTGTTACAGCTGAAGATCTATGTCTAATTCCCAGTCCAGTATATTAATGCCATTGTTTTTTAAATGGATCCATGTAGGTTTATGCTTACCCACAGGTGACTCATTGAGGCCAGTGGAGTTCCTTGTGGGTACAGAGGTCCACCGACGATGAGCCAGTTGTAGGTCTGGAATCCGACATCTCTACTATATTGAAAGATTCCCTATCCTTAAAGACAACAAGTCTTTCCCTCAGCTCCCTAAGTGTCCACTTAACAACTATCAGTACCTGTCATCCTCTGATTGATAACCACTCAGTCTTCACCTGTCCTGTAACAGTACATGTTCTGACCAGATCCTTTAGAAGCTTTCCTCCCATGATCAAACTTATCCCAAAATGGGACCTCAGTGTGGTCCTCTCATTGTTAACAAGAGTTCCATTTAAACCCATAGCTTCATGCTCCTTAGTGTACTTGTCTATGATGGTGGCTTTTTTAGCAGACAGAAGAATAAGTGAACTAAGGTACATCCACTGTATACAATCTTCCATAAAGATAAAATTTCTCTCAGATTACACTCTTAATTTACCCCCAAGGGTGGTCTTAGATTTACATCAATCAGACATTCCACCTATCTTTTTCCCAAAGCTACATGCCGTCAGAGAAGACAATAGACTTCATTGGATATCTGTTTGGCCATGGCATTCTCCCTGCAAAGAACCAAATCCTTTAGAAAGCTGCCTAGATTATTTATATCATTCACAGAATAGAGCAGGAAAGCAATCTCTTCTCAAAGACTTTCCACATGGATTTTTGGGGTGCATTGTCCTGTGTTGTGGGTTGTTAAATGCTTTTTTATCACAGGGAGCAAGGCTCACTCCAGTGGAGCTCAGGTCACTTTTGTAGCCTCTCTGGATATGACTACACTGCCAATAAAAACACATGGATGGCCCATGCCAACTGATTTAGGCTTGGGCTAAGGGCAGTTATATTGCATTGTAGACTTCCGGGCTTGGGCTGCATCCTGAGCTCTGGGACCATCCAACCTCCCAGGGTCCTAGAGCCCAGGCTCCAGCCTGAGCCTGGAAATCTACATTGCAGTTAAGCAGCATGGTGGGCCTGAGTCAGTTGGCACAGGCCAGCCATGGATTTTTAATTGCTGTGTAGACATACCTTCTTTGTGACATTCCTGTCATCAAAATATGTAAAGCAGCGATGTGTGGGAGTCGAGTCATACCCTTCATGAAACATTATACCCTAATGCAGGCTTCAGCAGCAGAAGCATCTATCAAATCAGAAGTATACCTGTCATCAATATGGCAAAGGTCCTTGCACCCTCCTCTTCAGTAACTACTGCTTGTCAATCACCTGCTGTGGAATATAAATGGGGATCAGAACTCAAAGAAAGAGAAGTTACTTACCTTGTATGGTAACTGGTGTTCTTCAAGATGTATGATCCCTATTGTATTCTACTATTCACCTTACTTTCCTTCTGCTTCAGATCTTTCTCTTACAATTTGCAATAGAGAAGGAACTGAACAAGTGGTCAACCACCCCTTGCACTCTGTTTGGAGTGTGAGGAGAGTAAGGGCACATGTGTGGACCAACAGACACCACTACCAAAAATCTTGCAGTCTCAGGCACATGCAGCACATGTGTATCCACAGTGGAATGCAGAGAGGGACCATGCATCTCAGAGTACTCCAGTTACTGCACAAGGAAGTAACTTCTCTTCAATACAGTGTTCTTTCTTCAGCAAAAGTTTTGTGTTGCTGATTTTCTTGTGGTGCAGGTGTTTGCTTTATTCCTAGGGACTGATTTATGCATTTTAAAAGTTAGTAGTAACAGCAGCAATAATTAGAATCCAAAGTCTCTTTCTCTTTGGATTATGAAAATGTTAAATTCTGTCTCATTTCTATAAAATAAAATGCTAGGTTTTGCAAGGGTGAGAAATTCTCATCTGCGATTTTGAATTTGTTCTTTAGACCTACATGGGTTTGCAGTGTCCATTTAAGAATGTAGACTCAAATTCTGCAATTGACAGCTCAGATAGAGGCTTGCACCTACACAGACCCCTGATAAACTCAGTGGAGCTCTAGATGGATACAAGGTCTACCTGTATAGATCCAGTTTTGGGATTGCAGCAGTAGGTGGGAAAAACAATATTAATATGTATAAAATTAATATTAATGTAATATATTAAAAGACTGTTCCAGGTTTATTTTACAGTTAGAAAAAATATGCGATTTGCTCAAATATGTGAACTCTTCTCTTGTAGCTAAGTTTAGTGATACAGAATTATTTTTCTGTAAGATTTGAGTATCTGTTTATTAATCGTTACTAAATGTAGAAGGTGAATTTTATGCTTCTTAATTTCCATATTCTGAACTTGCTTACAGTTCAGGTCCACCATCCTGAAGTCCCTTTGAAGACAATGAGACTACTTGTGTAAGGATCTATCACGGGATGGGGTCCCCTTCCCCATACATTTCACTTCGCAAACAGTCCTCACATACTCACCTGTAAATTCAACACAGGGTTCTTTATTTACAGTGCCTTATACAGGTGTGTGTCCCCACGGCATAAGGCTTTCTCCAAGCATCTTCTACCTAATCCATAGGCACAGGGCATGATGCGGAGAGAGAAATCTCCTCTCTCTCAGATCCTGGGTGTCTTTGCCTTTCCTTCCAGCCTCCTCCTCTCCTTTCCTGTCTGCCTTTTAACTGTCCCCAGCTGACAAGCTGAATCCCCTTGTTAACTAGTTAATGACCCAGTCCTTAATCAATTATCTCCCCAATTTGGCCCCTTTGGGAAGCTTACGGTGTGGTGAGTTGGCCTTTAAGCTACTCCCACTGTCACAGGATCTCAGTTTTATAACATTGTAGCACAAACCTTGTCGCTAAACATATTTGCTCTCTAAACATAAGAGGCACTTCATTGTGGAAAACTGTATGGGTTGTTAATTAAGATATTTTCTTTCCATACATTGAGAGTTATTTGCAAACTGTATCTGCTTATAGATAATATTAATATAAAATATGAGAGAAACCATACACATAGAATGAAGGGAATAGTAAATTCTTGTAGAAAATATTTGTTCTCTAAAGAAAAAATCCTACTGTACCTGGTTAAACATTCTTTGGTTCCCTTGCTTCTCTCATGTGTATGCTGAAGTGTAAAGTAAGAGATTCCAGCAGTTTCCAGAAATACCTACCCCAAATTATCATTTGTACATTTCAGAAGGGACATTTTTGTGTCAAAGTTGTTACCAGATTTGCCCATCACTTTGAGGTATGCTCATTTATTAGGTTACCTTCCTGGAAGGGTGTCTGTGATTCTATTAATGTTCTGCTTGTTACTTGTGTGTTCCTATGGCTACAAGTCCCCTCCCAATGGAGCTATCCTGCAGGACCTAAGGTTTTCAGGGCTGGGTTCCTCCAGCCCCAGATTCAAACAAACCCCCCACAGATTACACACAACCATTCCAGATTAACTGAGTGCATCTGAGCGGACTGGGCTATCAGCACTCTCAGCTGACCCCTTATATGTCCCTGAACTCAGCAGGCTGGGTGACACAGCACTTTCAGCAGCCACCCTTATGTGCCCCTTGCACTGCACCAGAATGGAGAACACTTATGAGCAGGCTGGGTCAAACAGCACTTTCAGCTGTCACCTTTATATGCCCCTGGACTCCGTAGGCTAGGCAGAGCAGCACTTCTCAGCTCTCTCCCACCTCACTCTACAATTGTTCTAGCAGTAACCCCCTTGATGAGCAAACCTCATAGGATTTTGGGCTCTCCTGGGATCTTTGGCTTAGGTAAAAGAAGCATTGCTGCAGGGCAAGATAGGGAAGCCAAGAACACAAAGGAGTAAATGCATTTGGAGAGAGAGACTGGCAACCAGCTTGATTATAATAGTTAGTTTGTTGCCAGGTATATAAAACTTATGATACTAATAGTGGTGCCATACAAAGAGAAAAAAACAATCTAACACTTACAATACAACAAAATTACAGAAGGAGTATTGGAGAAGGCTATCCCAGGTTTGATTACAAAAGTAGAAAGTTATACCTGGAAGAGAGAGAGAGTATTAGGGAAAGATGGGAGGCGGAATCTTACCACTCCTTGCAGTTCAGAAGTTCCCAGGAGACAGGCTGTTCAGCTTAGGGTCAGGAGTGCTTGAGAGAGAGGCAGAGCTCACAACAGGATCAGTCAGGAAATGGGGAAGCATGCAGCATTTGAATCCGGGCATCAGAACAGGGTTTTGAACTTGGGTAGGGGTTTTTGTAGAACCAGGTTTGTTTATCGGTAAACAATGTCTCAATGAAGTACCCCAGAGTGGTTTTCTTTATGCTGGACAATAGGAATTGATCACTCCTGGCTATGGTCAGTGTTCCTTGAGGGAGCTCACAATGCAATCAGGCAGATTCAGTGTTTTGCATATCAATAACTAGAATGGTCTGATAACTGCCGAACAGGATGAGTTTAGGTGAGAGTTCATTTACATCAAGAGCAGAGATCTTCCATCATACAGTGCGTCCCTGCTTTGCCAATCCCAGAATTCAGTGCGGTCCCTGCTTTGAATTTTGATTCTCCATTCTTCATGCTGTTCATCTTGTTCCATCTTCGATGTAGATGAGGCTTCTGTTCTCCATTCAATGTGCTTATTGAGATGCCTCTTTTTACATCTTCTATGTAGATGAGGATGGGGAGCTGTCTTAATCCTATTACCCTTGTTTGTGTGTCTCACAGCCTTTTCATTGTTTTTGTTTCTGGTTCAAGCAGAGGCTGGAGGGGGATTTAGGTGAGCCAGAGAGAATAGGGGTTTTGTGCCCTGGTACCCCAAGAACACAGAGCTGTCAGGTGCCAGAAAGAGTAGGGGTTTTGTGCCCTGGTTCCACAAGAACACAGAGCGGCCAGGTAACAAAGCCTCCAGCTGTCAATCCCTTCTTTTTAAAAGCAGATAAATAGAAGCTAGAAATAATATGCTAAATATTCCTTTGCATCAGAGTGCAATAGCAAGCACAGGTAGACATACCTGAGCTAGCTTTGATCTAGCTAGATCAACAGTAGCTCTGGTGTGTCTACGTATACAGTCTACGGTCGGACCTCCCAGTTGCAGTCTCAGAGGTAGCTTAAGTCTGTCAGCCCTTGATATGTCTTAGATCAGCTGTTTTTTTCCATATTGGAAATCCTTTGAGTTAAACTTTCTTTCTGTGTCACAAGTTTGTGACAATATTCTGGAGAGGAGAGAAATATTTTACTTTTCTTTAGCTTGAACTGACATTACACAAACTTAGCCATAGACAAAACTTTGTTAGTCTGTTAGCTATGTGGCAGTTAGACTGAGAGCCTCTCACTAGGATTTTTTTGTCCTTTTGAGACCTAATGAACATACATAGATTAAAATTATCAGAGAAAAAGATTTCTAACAAAATTTCCAGGCAAATTATGAATATTTTTAGTAATGGAAAATTCAGACACACAGACTCTGGCACAGAGTTCAAACTAAAACAATAAAAAAAAGTTTAATTTTAAATACAATTTTAAAAATTGCAAGATTTCAGGGCATTCATTTTTTCTTTCTCTTTCTAAATCAGAGAGAATAGCTATGTGTTCTGCACCTTATTGTTTCACTCATGCACATGAGGGTATTTCCCAATAGCAATGTCACTCTTGTAGTGAGGACAGGGAATTTTCATTCCTAATGGTATCTGCCTTACAAAAAAGATTATGTAATGTTCAATGATTAAGGAAAGACAACATCAGTCTGCATCACCAGTAGCATTGCTGATTCATTAAGATTTCTGATACATTATACCATTTCCTAGGTGTTCCATATGCCCTTCTACTATATATATCTTGATTGAAAGCATTTCTGTATTAAGGAATCTAGAAAATTTCAACCTTGGCTGTGTGGAGAAGACACATTCAACATATAGTAACAGAGAAGATAATATTCAGAACAGCAATTGCACACATTTGGCTGTTCACTTTTTATCTGGCAGATTACATCTAGGTAACAGAAATGTGAGCAATAACCCCCTAGAGAATATTTATCTTATTAATCTCTCTACGTTATGTTCTTTGTAAATCTGGACTCACCCCATTGACTTTGATTTGAAAGAATCTGTACTAGAAATGGGCCACTGTTTAGACCTAAATTGTTTTTTCTACACCTGCCTGGCATACCCATGTTCATTAGCTATTCTGTGGGACAAAATGGCTATTTTATGTGACAGAACTCCAGATTTAATGCCTAAAAGAGGTACTTCAGGAGCGATGTCATTAGTTGTCATAACAAACAGTACTATCACAGCTGACATATCACTGTCAAGGTCCAGTAGCTTCAGGACCAACATGAAAGTAAATGATGATGTACTGCTATTCAGGGATGAATTGTCCAAACTTTAATATGTGTTCAGTTAGTTTATAGTCAAAAGAAATTTTCAAATTGATGCAAGCCATAACTTAGGGGGAGAGCGTGTGTCCGTTTGTTCATGTCCGTCCCTCCCCGCTTCCCCTCCTCCCCATGTGCAGGAGACATAACATTGTCATGAGAGTGCTAATCTGTGTAGGAAATTGCCTTCAGAGAACAATTATAAGGAAGTTGATAAAAATCTAATAAATATTTCAGGTGTTTGGGTTTATTCATAAATTAGCTAGGTCCAAAACCCATCATCTGTTTAATACAGTGATCTTAATGATGTTGTGGTTTAAAATGGAAAAAAGTATAGGTCATGCTAAAATTGTATATTAGGAGTTTAATGATTTACTCATGATAATCAGTAATGTAATGTATAGTTTTAATTAGTCAGGGTTAAAAATGAGAGTTCTAAAAATAACTCCAGTTTATTAAGACAAATGATGCAAAATCTGCTCCCCAGGGTGATTACTGTGCTGTGCTTTCTGCCAGTTATGTATGATAGAGGAGCTGTTTGAGGAGGGAGAATAGAAAGGGAAAAGCTTTTTCATAGTAGTTCCAGAAGTAAGAGTTTAATGCTATAGGCAATCATGAGCCAATAATTTTTTATCGCTTCATTCAAAAGTTAAGCTTTGATTAGTTTTGTCTAGCAAAATATATTTAAAGTATTTTCACACATTTTCATGACAGGGCTTTCTTGTAACATCACTAGTTAGCATTAATGGAAAAATTATATTTGCTATAAGTAACAAATTCCATTTCAGAAAAGAAAAATTAAGGAGTATTCTAACCAGAAGCTGGAAAACATTAAAAAGGAAGATTTTATGATAAAGCATAACTAAATGTGTATAATTCATACAGTATATGATGAATCCAAATATCTGAATACTTAAAATAAAACTGATTGATGTACACATATTTTTGTTTTTAAGTACAGACTCTTATACCTTAATAGAGGTTGACATACATCGGTCCCTTCTGTAAGAGAAATGAAAAATATACTTGCTTTTCAGGATGGCAGTTCAGCTCTCAAGGATGAACAGGTTAGCATTGCTAGTGAAGACACTGGATCATATGTATTACAAGAACAACAAGAATCTCTGATCTGTCAGGAATCGCTAGAGTTGGAAGAGACTGAAATGCCAGAACCACTAGCTCCTGAGAGCTATTCTGAATTTATATGTGAAGAGGATGTCACCCTTGCTTTGAAAGAGCTAGATGAGAGATGTGAGGAAGAAGAAGCTGACTTCTCTGGGTTGTCTAGGTAAGAATACACTTGATTTTAATTACAGAAATAATGTGCCACTTGTGTATTCTGGTTTCCCCATTAGTCAAGTAAAGCAACCTTTTTTCTGGTTGAATTTCTCATGCTTAGTATCAGCAATCTTCTATCAGTACAAACTTTTAAAATAAGCACATCAAATAAATGTTTGTTGTTTGAGTTACTCCTAATGTGGATCCCACTTACAGGTGTCTCTGTGCCCCAGAACAGGAGTTTGGAACATTTTCACTACTAGCGTCTGGCAGAGGATGTGCATGCACCCTGTATGCCCTCATGCCCCAGCCCAATCCAAGGATATAGAGGGAATGGCAACCCCAAGTGCCCCTCAGATCCTTCAAACCACTTTTGGCAGCGAGTCGGAACAAAATTGTGTCCTTTCTGTAGTTTTTGTTACTTAGTAGAGTAGAAGTTTATAATTAATTTGTTTATAGTGACAATTTCACAGCAGCCTATAACACTGGACAACAAATTTTTTCAAAAGTGTGCTTCCTCAGAAATTTGTTTTGATTATGCTAGACCGCTTTGAAGCTGAACACAGATATAATTTCAGACTACTTGTATCACGTAGGAATTTGGAGAAACAAGAAATTGACTTTTATTGAATGTAATGCGTTTAATCACATAACAGTGCTGACACTTTGCAATAGTTAACTGAGCTAAAAATGTTTTGTTGATGATTTTTGTTTGTACTCAGCGTTTGAGGCTTCTCGTTTAAGTGTCCAACAATAATTGGCCAGTATTGATGGATTCCAGTTGCCCTGATACCATTTTTCCATGATTGCAATGTCCTGGTGAAACCTTTCACCAGGCTCGTCACTGACTGCACCAAGATTTGCAGGGAAGAAGTCTAAATAGGAATGCAGAAAATGAATCTTTAGTGACATGTTGCACTTCATGGTTTTGTATGCTTGAAGCATGTTGTCAACCAGCTGCACGTAGTTTGGTACTCTGTAGTTGCCAAGAAAATTTTCAACAACATCCTTGAATGTCTTCCATGTGATTTTCTCCAGCCCTACTAGAAGTTCTTCAAACTGCCTTTCATTGATGACCTGTTTGATTTGTGGATCAACAAAAATGCCTTCCTTAGTCTTGGCATCAGTTATTCTGGGAAACATCCGTCTCAAATATCAAAATCCTTCACCTTCCTTGTTCATCGCTTTTACAAATTTTTTCATCAGTCCAAGTTTTATGTGAAGAAGAGGCAAAAATATCTTTGTCAGGTCTACAAGTGGTTTATGTGCCACAGTTTTCTGCTCTGGAACCAACTGCGTACAGAGTGGCCAGTCCTTTTTAATGTAATGAGACTCTTTAGCACAGCTGTACAATTTGCAAATGAAATAACAGTACTTGGTGTATCCGAGCTGCATTCCTAGTAGCAGAGCAACTACTTTCAGATCACCACAGATGTTCCAGTTGTAGTTGCTGTACTGTATGTGTTTCAGCAAAACTTCCATATTTCCGTGGGTTTCTTTCATGTGTACTGCATAGCCAATTGGTATTGAAGGGTGGACATTGCCATTGTGTAACAACACAGCTTTCAGGTTTAACACTGACAAATCAATAAAAAGATGCCACTGTTGTGGGTCTTGCTGGCAACCCATCAATGTCAGTGCAGAAACACAGATTATCAGCCTGACCAAAGAATTATGTCAAATCTTCTTGGCAGCTGTGAAAGACAGAAATTTTCATGCCTGGTGACAACAGGCCCATCCTTGCAGTCTTGAACCGAGTAATTCTGCTTTTGCCTTTGACAAACCCAAGTCCCTGACCAGGTCCTTTACCTCAGATTGAGTTATCAGATGAGGCTCACTTGCCGTAAATGGTTCAAAATCTGGATCAGTGTCATTTTCCATTCCTGGCTCGTGCATCATGGCATCTTTATCTGCCTTCTCTAGACTCCATGTCTCTGGTGGCTTCGGTACTAGAAGACTGTCGTCATGCAGCACAGGTCTCATGGCTGAAGGGAGATTGGGGTATTCAATGGATTTCTTGTTTTTAGCAGAGAACCCAGACACATTGGTCAGACAGAAGTAACAGTCTGTCACATGATCCTTCTGCTCTCGCCATATCATCAGGACAGCGAATGGCATTGATTTCTGAGTACCTCTGAGCCAAGCTCTAAGATCGACAGCGCATGTTGCGCAACAAACGTGAGGAGCCCAGGCTTTGTCCTGATCACCAATTTTACAGCCAAAGTAGAGCTCATACACTTTCTTAATAGGTGCAGTCATGCTCCATCTTTGAGGTTTAAGCATATATTCGCCACAAATGTAATAGAACGTATTGCAGCTCTTGCAACATTGGCGAGACATTTTGCTATCACGAATCCTCCTGAAAATGCAATTACTTTATTATTGTGAGTACACACAATATGCTATGTGCATAGAGCATGTGAATCAATGTGAATGCAAACTGATATAAACGCAATGCATAGAACGGTGTGTGCAAAATGCTTTTATAACCTTTCTAAAACCTGTCCTGCCAGCATCCCCCTGCCTGAGCCTTAGCATTCCCACTGCATGTTGTGTGCAGTGTCACTGCATGCCCAGGCATGCTTGGACACAAGATAGAAAACTTTTCAGCTTACATTGTGGGCAACATTTTAATAGACTTAAATTATGAATTGAAATAACAAATATGGGTGATTTCAAAAAAACGGTATGTGATGGGGAAATTTCATGGTGATTTTCATGATCAGCAGCCCAAAATCCATAAGGTACACCCAAAAGTATTCAGGAAGCAAAATCTTTGTTGTCCAGTGTGATGTAAACGGGCATGGAAGTGTGAGGTCAGACCTTCTTTGTTGTCAAGAAGCCATAAGACTTTGGGAATGGTGTATTCAGAATTGCCTCAATCTGACAGCTCTTCATCTCCTGGGAAAGAGTAAATGGACTGACAGACTCACTAAGCAGAAAAGTGACTTCATATTATGAATGGGAATTAAATTATTTACTAGACTGACTTTTCAAAGAGTGGGGGTTTTCCCAAATAGATTTATTCGCTTCAGATCAGAAGAGGAAATGACCATTATTTTCTTCTCAAGCAGGAAAGGGTCTCTTCCAAAACCCTTTTTGATTTGTTGGTCACACCATTCAGTATATGCTTTCCCTCCATTTCCACTAATTCCAAGGGTGTTATAGATAAAGCAAGAAAGCACTCATTATATTGGTGGCTCTTGCTTGGCCTCCTCAGTCTTGATTCTTCAACATACTGCTATTGTCAGATCACCAGTTTATCATACTCCCAATTCAGGAGGACATGATATCAGAGAATCACGGTCTAGTCTCTCACCCAAACCCAGCCTCATTACATCTCATGGCTTGGATGGTATCTGGATGTCCTTAATAAACAGAGTTCTTCATAGGTACAGAATGTTTTTCAGGGCAGGAAATTATCTACTAGGATAACATATCCTGCAAAATGGAAATGATTTTCATTATGGGAAATATCTAAGGGTTACATTCTGTATCAGTGTTCTATTCCAGTTATTTTATATTACTTGTTTTTAAACCACTCGAGTGTTTATTGCTTCAATTAAAGTCCATTTGGCAGTGATTTCCTGTAGCAGGTTCGGGCTCACCCCCTTGCTGTTCCGGGCTTGTTCACCCGCACACATGCAGCTTTGTGCTCCCACCAGTGCTCTTTATGCACAGACTGTGACCCACCACCATTTATTTACATACATAGTCCAGGCTCAGGGGCCACACAGCTTCAGCCACTAGCTCAGGGAGCTCACCTCTAAGTGTGGCTTCTCCCTCTCAGGCTGGTTGGTCACCCGACCACCTCCTCCACCTTCCTCCTGTGAGCCTTTGTAGGGCCTGCATAATGAGCCTAGCAGCTGCTCCCAGTTGGCCCATTCCCTGCAGGTTCACTCAGCTGGCTTCTGTGACCAGGGTAGCCCACTGGCCCAGGGTAGCCCACTGATAATGCCAGGGTCAGGGCAGGCTGTAAAAGGAGAGCAAATTCTCCCAGTACTGGTGGGTGACGCTGAAGTCAGACTTCCCAACCAGCCACAAACAGTGCTTCTGATTCCCCCACACTGGTTATCAAGAAGCCACTGTGCAAATACACACAGCCCCCTTTACTGAATTTCAGTCTCTGACTCCCAAAATGACATTAGGTCCAGTAAAGAGACCAGTTATTTAAACTCTATGCTCTTTACTAAACGATTCCCTCTGATCCCAAAGCATCAGCCACAGTACCAGTTCACTATAAGTTTGGTTCTTACCCAAAATACCACATTGCCAGCCAATCCTTTAGTAACTAAAACTAATTATTAATAAAAGAAAAACAAACAGTAAGAGAAATGTTAAAGGCTTAAAGCAATCAGATATATACAAATGATTTGAAAGTCCAAATATATCATGTTTCTAGAACAATTGTGGAGTTGCAGGCTTGTATAGTCCCTCTGGTATATATCCAGTACCTGGATGGGTCTAAGTCCTTCAGTGTGTTGATCCAGAGGTGTGTCCGCAGCTGGACAGGAACAAAGACAAAATGGTTTCTGTGTTTTGATCTTATATACCCTCTGTCACTGGCCATGTGGCTTGTGGAACTTTACGGGAACTCAAATGGAGTCCAGAGTCACATGGGTCAATCCTGGTAACACTTCAGGCATGCCTTTAGTTTCTTCCTGGGCCTTTGGCTTCTTTAAAGGACTTGATGGGCCATTAAGCGGGCTATTGTCCTGCGGCCTCTCTGTCTGGGGTGTGTCTTCTACAGCACAGTTTGAAATACCGGTATATATACCATAACTTTCCTCACACATATTACACATGAACACAAATATTATCATCTTATTCAGCATATCATAACCTTTCTAACAGTACCTGACATGGCATGTCTTACATGAATCATTATGATTTTGACATATTAATGTCAAATAACACAAATCCCTCCCCCCCATCCAGTCCGCATGACACCCCCAATGCGAGACTGGTGTAGAAGGGAGTAATCGGAGCTCCTGAATACACCTCAAGGGCCCCCCCAATCGGGTCAGCATGACAGCTTCAATCCCCTGTTAATTAGGTCTCCAGTGGCAGTGGGCTGGCTTAGCCTTATGTTTTCAGCCACCACCCTGTCACATTTTCACATTCCATTCTCCAGTAGAAGGAGGTTCAGTTTTCTCTCATGAATCAATTAATAGATTTATGAGAGGTTTTCAAGTTTTCCTCTTGTGAGAAAGATCGCTGCAACATTGGATTGGAATCTAGTGCTTTCTTCCCTTATGGACCTTCTATCAAATTATCCAGTTCATCTACTGTCAATGATGGTGCCATTTTTGGTGGCAGTTACATTCTCTCATAGAATAAATGAATCACAAACTTTAATGATAAATTCTCCCTACACAGTTTTTCATATGGAGAGGGTAACTATGAGACCACAACCATCTTTTATTCCAAAAGTATGGTCAGACTTTCATATCAATCAATTATTCACTTGTCAGTCTTTTTTCTGAAATGTCATTCACATTGGCTGAACCTAAATTGCATACTGTAGATGTCATAATATTGTAATATTATTGGATAAAGCTAAAATCTGTTTGTAGCACTCCAAACCTTCTCATTGCTTATGGTAATAAATCCAAAGGGATGGTTATTTTCTGGCAAAGACTCTCAAAATGGGTATCTGATTGTATTAGGCCTGCTTACGACATTAATAAGAAGAATCTTCCTTCAAACATATGGACTCTCTCCACCAGAGCACAAGCCACATGGACAGAATGCCTAAGTCAAATAACAGTGTCCAAAATCTTCAGAGCAGCTACCTGGCCTGTAGCGCGTATGTTTATGAAACATTATTCATTAGTAACTGCTTCAAGATCTGGAAGGACAATTTTGCGATTTCTTTCCAACTAACTCATTTAACTTCCTTTAATGATAACTTCTGGCTTATCATAATAAGTGGGATCCACAAATGCACTAACTCAGAGAAGAAAGAACAGTTATTTAACACTTACCTTACAGTAACTATGGTCCTTTGAGATGTTCGGCACATGTGGATCCCACAACCACAGTCTGCCTCTGCAGTTTGGAGTGTTGATCCTGAGCATCAAAGGAACTAAATGGCAGTATGGGTTGCTATACCCATAAGTCCTTGGCAGCAGGGGGCATGAGGACATATAGGCCACGTGTGACCCCTGCTGGACACTACTAATGAAAACCATTCCAAACTCCTGTGCTGGAATACATAGATACCTGTAAGTATAAAACATCTTGAAGAACCACCCTTACTGTTACTGAGGTAAAAATATTAAGGGAATTAGTTAGGGAAGTGAACTGGACTGAAGAATTCATAGATCTAAAGGTGGAGGAGTCTTGGAATTACTTCAAGTCAAAGTTGCAAAAACTGTCTGAAACCTGCATCCCAAGGAAGGGGAAAAAATTCATAGACCAAGCTGTATGAGCAAGCATCTCAGACAGCTGATTAAGAGAAAGCAGAAATCCTACAGGGAGTGGAAAATGGGAGGGATCGGCAAGGAAAGCTACCTCTTGGAGGTCGGAACATGTAGGGACAAAGTGATAAATGCCAAAAACCAAGTAGAGTTGGACCTTACAAAGGGAATTAAAACCAATAGTAAAAGGTTCTATAGCCATATAAATAAAAAGAAAACAAGAAAGAAGTGGGACTGCTAAACACTGAAGATGTGGTGGAGGTTAAGGATAATCTAGGGATGGCCGAATATCTAAACAAATACTTTGCCTCCATTTTTAATTAAGCTAATGAAGATCTTGGGGATAGTGGCAGGGCAGCTAATGAGAATGAGGATATGCAGATAAAAATCACCACATCTGAGATATAAGCCAAACTCGAACAATTTAATGGGATTAAATTGGGCTGGGGGTAATCAATCTCCTTCCAAGAATATTAAAGGAACTGGCACATTAAATTGCAAGCCCATTAGCAAGGATTTTTATGAATCTGTAAACTCAGGGTTGTACAATATGACTGGAAAAAAGTGATCCGGGTAACTACAGGCCTGTTAGTTTGACCTCAGTAGTATGCAAAGTATTGGAAAAAATTTTGAAAGAGAAAGTAGTTAAGGACATCGAGGTTAACTGTAATTGGGACAAAATACAACATGGCTTTACAAAAGGTAGATTGTGCCAGACCAACCTGATATTCTTTTTTGAGAAGATAAGATTTTTTAGACAAAGTGGATCTAATTTACCTAGATTTCAGTAAGCCATATGATATGGTTCCACATGGGGAATTATTAGTTAAATACAAAAAAATGAGGATTAATATGAAAATGGATAGGTGGATAAGGGAAACCTACAATAGGTTAAAGGGGAGACTACAGCAGGTCATATTGAAAGCTGAACTGTCAGGCTGGAGAGAAGTTACTAGTGGAGTTACTCAGGGACAAATTTTGGGACCAGTCTTATTTAACCTTTTTATTAATGACTTTGGCACAAAAAATGGGAGTGTGCTAGTGAAGTTTGTGGATGATGCAAAGTTGGGAGGAATTGCCAATACAGAGACAGACTGGGATAGCTTACAAGAAGATCTGGATGATCTTGTAAACTGAAGTAATAGAAATAGGATGAACTTTAATAGTGGAAAGTGCAAGGTCATGCATTTAGTAACTAATAATGAGAATTTTTGGTATAAGCTGGGGACACAGCAGTTGGAAGTGACAGAGGAGGAGAAGGACCTTGGCGTATGGGTTGATCACAGGCTTTCTAAGAGCCGCCAACGTGATGTGGCCATGAAAAAAGCTAAGGTTGTGGTCCTAGGATGCATCAGGCAAGTATTTCCAGTAGAGGTAGGGAGAGGAATTATTTAAGTTCAGCACTATTGTAGACACAAGAACGAATGGATATAAACTGGCCATCAGGAAGTTCAGACTTGAAATTAGATGCAGGGTTCTAATCATCAGAGGAGTGAAGTTCTGGAATAACCTTTCAAGGGGAGCAGTGGGGGCAAAAAACCTAGTTGGCTTCAAAACTGAGCTTGTTATCAAAGGGATATGTGGAAGGGATGGCGTGATGGGACAGCCTAGTTTGGCAATTGACTGATCTTTGACTACTTGTGATAGATATGCTGATAGCAGATATCCTGTGATGGAAATTTGATGGGGTGGGTTCTGAGTTATTACAGAGAATTCTTTCTTGGGTGTCTGGCTGGTAAGTCTTGTCCACATGCTCAGGGTTTAACTGATCACCATACTTGGGGTCAGGAAGGAATTTTTCCCCAGAGCAGATTGGCAGAAGCCTGGGGGTGGGGGGGCCGGGTGTCTTCCTCTTCAGCATGGACACGCGTCACTTGCTGGTGGATTGTCTGTACTTGAAGTATTTAAGCCATGATTTGTGGACTTCAATAACTTAGTTATAGGTTAGAAGTCTATTACAGGAGTGGGTGGGTAAGGCTCTGTGGTCTTCATTGTGCAGGAGGTCAGACTAGATGATCATAATGGTCCCTTCTGACCTTGGAGTCTAGGAGTTGTTTTTCTCCAGGGAAAGGAACTATTAGGTCAGTCCTTGGCTCAGCTCCATCTGCTTTGCACTTCTGAACTTCTTTTGCACATAAAAAGCTGCCCAGAGGAGCAGCATCACACAAGGATCCTCGGTTGGTTCCAAGTCAGTGTGTTCCCTTACCATCAGCATAGGGGAAGGGGGAAAGGTTGGGGACCACAGGAGCACAGAAGGTAAGCTTTAGCAATCTGAGGGAGTGCAGGAAGGAACATATTGAGAATTTGAAGATGAATAAATCACAATGGGAGAGGAACAGAAGCAGCTGAGCATTGGAGATTTTATATTGGGTCACTAATATGCTTTGCAAAAATTAAAGGCTGATGCCAATCAGTTTGATTTCCTATGTACAAATTAGAATTCATCTGTTCTTGCAATGTGTTTACATTTAAAAAAAAAAAGTTTAGACCTAAGGGTGATGAAGATAATCTTTTAGGGTTAGTCCTCTGACTAGGAGGTGTCTGATAAATGTTTCAAGCTTTGCTTATAGATTATGGGAGAAACTGCCTGCCATCAGCCTGTTCACAAAGGCTTGCTTTACTTGTAGCTTTTATTGGCATTGCACTACTGAAATGAACATATGCAAGTATTACAAAACCAATTTACTTCCCAGTGCAAGCGTTTGCTGTGATGTGTAGCCTGAACAATATTGTTTTTCAAAGATTTTCTCTACTCAAGAACTGAGAAAAAAAGCAGAGGGAATTTGGTTTAGCTGATACAACTTAATACTAAAATTAACATCAAGAAGACTGTAAATTTGCAGACATGTTGTGTTAAATGGACAAGTTTCATTTAAAATGTGCTTCAAGTGCCTC
The DNA here is from genome assembly GCA_007922155.1 of Mesoclemmys tuberculata. Taxonomy (NCBI): domain Eukaryota; kingdom Metazoa; phylum Chordata; order Testudines; family Chelidae; genus Mesoclemmys; species Mesoclemmys tuberculata. The sequence goes on from ML675624.1 coordinate 46,122,158, forward strand.
TATGAAAGGGAGGCTAGAAGTGGGGGGGTTGTTTTTTTAAATAAATATCTTTAATTGCAAATAATTAAAATAGTAAGCTTGTGTAATGACAAAGCCTCAAGAAATAGAATTGTGTAACATATATAATTCCTTTTAATACAGAGGTTTTTAAAAATTGTTGGTGTTAGAGTATCAGAATTGATTAATCTGTTTCATAAGTAGCAGTATTACCAGAGCATTGATACATGATGAAAAGTACATCCGTAGCACGTTCTTTGGACAAAAGCTTGTTAACTTGTCCATAAAAGTGGACCTGTTCCAATCCATTTCCATCAACATGTAGATATTACTTAAGATAATTTAAAAAATTGGTATACTGCAGCAAGAGCTTTTGGGTTGCTCCCAAGACAAGCTTGAGTTTTGTTACATTGCAGATGATCAGATAGCCAAGGAGTGGAATGTTCATTAAATTATTTTTGGCAAGAAAATATGTCCCTTTCTTAAATGTTTTATAGATAAAAATGTTAAACAGAAACAGCATAAGATATATTTATTCTGCTTGCCTTGTCAGACTTATTGGATATTTGGGGCTGTAAGTATTGTAGGAGCAAAAGCCTTCCTGTTTTAACCTTCATTGTTTATAGTTTCACTGCAGATTTCATTTTACTAAAAGCAAAACAGAATTCTGTCTGGATTTTAAGTTTTAGGGACTCGGTTGTACTGCATGTTCTAATTAAAATTTTCAAAAGTTATATTAGTGAAAACTGTTTCTTTTTTCTCCCATAGTATTTACTGACAAGCTTATATAATTTATTTTATTTACAGCCAAGATGAAGAAGAACAGGATGAAATACAGACTTCCCCACCACCTTCGCCATTTCTTTCTGCCATTCTGGCAGCTTTTCAACCAGTGGCATATGATGATGAAGAGGAGGCTTGGCGCTGCCACGTCAATCAAATGCTGTCAGACACTGATGGATCTTGTGCAGTCTATACTTTTCATGTGTTCTCTCGGTTATTTCAGGTCAGTGTCTCATGACTAATTTGTTTCTGACCCTTTTCCAAACAGTTTCTTTTTCTAATTAGTTTTCCAAGGCCTGATGCTACCACATTAGTATGTGTGTAAATAATTACATAGAGAACAAATACATTAAAATAATGTTATTATATGATCACGAAGTATTTTTCCCATAGGACCCCTGCCTCATTCAATTCACAGGATGGATATTGCACAGGAAATGAAGCATCTGTTCAATATTGCTCTTTATCCTCCTCATTTGTTTATCCTCCCCACACATCTTGTTTTTTACTGACCATCACCCAAAGCCTGTGATGATTGCAGAATTATTCATTGCTTTTCTGTGCCACTCATCACCATATTATGTCAGCCTATCAAATATTAATGAGTTTATCTTCACAACACCCCATGAGGTAAAGAGGTTTGTCACAGAAAGGGAATTGATACACTAGAAGATTAAGTCCAAAATTTCCAAAAATTTCTGATGATTTAGGTTACCTCAGTGATTGGGAACCCAACTAAGAACAACTAGGGCCTGATTTTTTCAGAGTACTTAGTGTTTTTATAGCACTTGGTATATTCTAAGCACTGCAAATTAGACATTAACAAATTAATCTTCCCAACATCCTGTGAGGAGGTAGATAATAAGTACTATTATTCCATTTTATAGATATGGAAACTGACACAGAAAGGAAAAGTGACTTGCTCAAGGCCCCACAGTGGGTGAGCAGCAGAATCAGTATCTGAATTCAAGACCTCCTGTCCCCAACCCTGTGCTCATTCCGCCAGACTGCACTGCTGTATTGCCAGAAGGTTGTGCATCTTCATTTCCCAATTAATTCAGCTGCAGTTACAAGTGCTCAGCTTTTCTGAAAATCAGACCACAGCTGTCTGAAGTTGGGCACCTAGAAGAATAACAAACAATTAGTAGCCCCTTGTGAAAATGTTGATTTAAGTGACTTTTTCAGCATCATACAGGAAGCCTGTGACAAAGGTTATGATACAACACAGTCCTGTTGGGTGGCATTCAACTGCCTTGACCAGGAAACCATCATTTATCTTGATGCAATCCTCTGCCTCATTCACAATACATCTTCCAAATTCTGCAGCACATGAAGTAGAGGTGGTTCAGACAAGAAGCTCATTCACCACATAACCCTCATTCGTTCCCTGACCACCATCCATCTTGTGCACTGAATGAGGTGGGGATCCAGTGGAAAAAAGTATGTGATTTTGTAATTAAAGATTGTATCACAATCAACACCCCATATATTCTGATTCTCTGCTGAATTTGTTGTTTTATCACATGCTATGGAATTTCATGGTTTGGCTGCAGAATTGGCTATTTTTCTTCATCCAGGTATCTGCCATTTTAGTCCTCCGTGCTCCACCATGGTCTGGCGTCAGCTTCCTCTCTCTCTCATGCTTTCACCACAAGGGGGAGTGCATTACATTTTCTTTCTCTGCTGCTCATAAAAGGGGGAGCCAGAAAGCAGGGCAACAGCTTTCCTGGCTCAGGATTAGCCTTGACGAACTATGAAGTGTGTGCCCTGGGGGGAATGTAGCAGCCCAGGGCTGCAGGTGATGGGCAGAGATCTGTTTCACGTAGGCTGACATGTGCAAGACTATATTAAAGCAATTGGGGGACATGCCACAAGAAGGCAAAGAGCCTGTGTGATCATACCCCATTCCTGCACCGCATCCCCAACTTGGAATTGCAGTGACAGAGAAAAGCTGAGTGCTCTTTTCAGTGTCCCTGAGCATCCAGCCACATTGGGAGTAACTGTTCCCCATTACCAAAAGGCTCCATAAAATATAGAGAATTCAGCAGTATATTATGAAAAAGCAACAAATTGAGCTAATTTGCACTGCTGTGAAATTGCGAGTTTCCTGCTACCAAATGAAGGAGTGTACCTGCCATGGAATTTGTCCATTGTGGTTCAGAGTATAGGGGGCCATGATCATAACACATAAGTGCAAGCGGCAAAATTAAAATTGCATAGACAACCTTTGCTAGCTGGCATTTGCTAGCTACTGAGTGCTTAACTTTGTACCTTTACTAATATTATTTGAATGTAGTTCTTAGGTATGTAACTTTTCAGGTTTTATAAAAAGAATGCATTAGAATATAGGAATTGCCATGCTGTGTCAGAACCATATTATTAGAAATGTATCTAATTTTTAAAAAATGAATAAAGATCATTTTAAAAGTTTTCTAAAGTAATTTTTTCTATCTCTGTAGTATCAAATACATGATGGTGTTTGCTGGCATAAACTTGGAATTGGCACTTGTTGTGCAAATCACTTATCATTTATTTGTATTATCATAGCACCTAGGAGCCCCAGTCATGGACTGGGACTCTATTGCAGTAGGCACTGTATAAAAAGATAGTACCTACCCCAAAAAAGGTTACAACCTAAGTTGTGGCTTTACTCCTAAATAACGCCTTCATCTCTGAGTCAAGGCAATACACAGTACCATAGTTTTGAGAGCTGTTGCCCTTCTTATCATATTTTACTGCTTCTATCCCACAGTCTGTATTTTATATGTGTGTGTAATTTGATAATGACAAAAAATGTGTGTTGTCATGATAACCATAGTTTACATAGAAATTCTTTGTCATAATAGAAAAAATATTTCCTTAATCCGGAAAAAGAGAAAAACAAAGGAAGTAATGCAAAGTAAATATTTATTTTTATTTTTTTGTTGCTCTAGACCATTCAAAAAAAGTTTGGGGCTATAACGAATGATTCAATCAGTTTTCTCGGTGAAAATCTTCAGCGCATTGGAACAAAATTTAAAAGTTCACTGGAGGTGATGATGATGTGTTCGGAATGCCCAACAGTCTTTATTGATGCTGAAACGGTAAAATCTCATGTGTTGTCAGCTATACGGTGCTAGACTACAGAATATGTTTTATGTTTCAACCCTCATAACATAATATTGAGGAAATTTTTGCAAAAAGGTACATGTAGACAGTAAACTATTGATAGTAGTGCCTTTGAAAATCTCCTTTTGTCACTAATCACAGCAACATAAATAGTATTTATAGGTAAAGATAAAAGGATTCATTTGTAGAAATGAAACAGAAGAGTATTAAAACAGAAGTTGTGAGTAGCTCAGTAGCTGTGAGTTCACAGTTGTGAAATTTAACCCTTTCTAATTATACAAAAATTTTGAGATATTATTTCTTCCAAATAACTTCTATATGGTAAGCACAAACAATGGATTCACTTAGATAGTAGGCATCAATTAATTTCACTCACTGTCCTTTACCTTTCATAAATTGAAAGGTTTCATCTATTAATCAAACTAAACAGTGCATCCAGGAGCGGCAGGAGGGCCATTCGCTATCCTTTTATTTATAAATGGTCAGATCCTGCCATCCTTAGTAACTTTGAGTGTACCACAGGGCTTTTCAATGCACAGAAATCCAAATCATATTTCCAGCAGAACAGAGCCTCTGATGCCATCCTGGGTATTGGTTCAGTATTGACTTAGGGCTAGATTGCGGCCTATTCTGCACACTGGCACAAGGAAGTACAAGGGGCACAAGGAGCCCACTTACTCCCTTGCGCTGTTGTGCTACATGCAGGATGGAAGCAGACTCCACAGAGCCACTACTTGCCCCTTGCACAGGTGGGCAGGAATGGGTGGAGAGTTGACAGATTGTGATTTCATCCCCCCCATGCCAATGTGCAGCATAGTTACCTCAGTGCTCTAGGGAGCATGTGCTGCAATAGCTGTAGACCCAGCACAGTTTACTCCCTTCTTTGAGTAGTGTGGAGACTGGGTGGGACATTGTGACTCCCTGTGTTACAATCTTCCTCCTAAGATGCTCTGGGACAGCACAACACATTGTCTCTTCCTGTAGGTTGGTTTGCAAACTGTAGCCTTTTAATTTAAAGTGAATTTAGTAATGTTGTATTACACCACTGTGGGTTTGGCTATGGTGGCCATAGTTTCAAACTAAACAGAGTGTAAGTCACTTTTGCTCCATGCTTCAGATTTAGAGCCTCTAGGAACACATAAAGACCAAAGATAGCGACCACACATACATTCACAAGTACAAGGTCTAGTCAGTTTTCAAGTTTTATTAAAGTTACTACCCATGCATATAGAAATTCTATAAAGACCTATGCACAAGTTACAGATATAGTCATACTCACATCCTTAATGACATTCTTAAGGTTTGATGGATGCCTTGCCAATTGATCATCAGTAGAAGGATGATGCCTGCTAGAGTTTTCCTGTAAGAAACTCATTTTACCAATCCAGGACCCCTCTTTTATCTTGTGATTCTGACTTCATCTACACTCTGTGCATATAGGTGTCCCCATTTCTTTTTCCTTATTTGTATTGTGTCCCCCAAGAATATTGGGATACGCAGTTTTTCATAGGTTGTTTATAGTTCCTTTTATTGTCATTAGCATTTACACACAATGTGTATCTTGCAGTTAGGGCATGTGTCAGAATACTGTAACTACAGAGTATCTTGTAGACAAAATTACTCTTAGGGTTAATTTTTCACATTTTTTCCTGTAATTTTGTAGCATTGGGTTATTCTTTCGTCACTTTTCTTAAGTCTATGACCTAGTATGGCTAAGCTGGCGTTTTACAGGCCTCAGCCTGTAGGCTTTGCCTTTCAGCCCTACTTACTTAAATACCTAATGCATACTTATCCCTTCTAACTACTAATCACTAATTATACTTTTATAATCCTATAATTTAAATCTATTTAGCATGTAATGATTATATAGGACATGACATGTTAATCAAAACATCACACAATATATGAATGATAAATAAACCAGCTGGCTACATAAACTGATGATTTAGTTCTTAGAGGAAAAAATACCACAAGTTGAATCAGAAGCACCACTTCCTGCAACACTTTTTGATGTTCCTTCGAGGTCTCTCATCCAAATTACTGACTAGGCACAACCTTGCTTACCTTACAAAATCTGACTGGCTCTCAGCTTGGGGTGGTATGGCTGCAAATGTTTAAGCCTAAAAATTGAGTTTTTACATGTGATGTGCACAACAGCTAGTTTTATGTAGCATCCCATATGTGATCTAACAATTTAAGGGTGTTTAATTTATTTATAGAAAAAAAATGTTTATATTCCAGCTGATGTCCTGTGGCTTATTAGAAATGTTGAAGTTCAGCGTTCTAGAGCTCCAAGAACATCTGGATACTTATAATGCCAAAAGAGAGGCAGCAGAGCAGGTGAGTCTGCATTACTATATAGGCTTATACCTGTTTCAGAATTTTATTTAAAAAAAAACCTCTAGAATTTCAAGATTATCAAAGAGATTTTAAAAAGTTGCATATCTGTCTTGTATCTCCACCAAAATAGTAGACAAAGTTAAAAAAGAAATAGTTGTGGAGTACTGGTGGAATAGCTTGCTTCCTTTTGTTACTAACATTCTCTGTTCTGTTGTATATAGTCTGAAAGTTGTTTGTGCTACAGGTAGTTGATGCTTGTTGCATCTACTTAGACACTATTGATTTTTACTGTATTTATGGGTAATTGTTAGATGTTCAAAAGGTAACAGAATTTTAGCATCAACACTGAACTCATGGTAAGCTTGTTTCTCCTTTATACAAGTACTGTGGGGTGAAGAGGGTCTGTGGTGCTGAGATTTAAAATAAAGTTGACATTTAGACAATATGATGAAATAGTTTAGACCCTGGAGGTATATGTTAATGCCTAGTCTCTTTGCAGAGGGCAGCAGGTTTAAAAATTGAACTTTTAGCGAGGCATCTGTGCTTGCTTTTGTGAGCCAATGTCATGAAACTGATATTAGAAAGATACTAATTTCAGGAAATACAAACAGATTTTCCTTTCACGAGCTGAAGGAAAATATGGATCCAGATTCACCTCTCAGATTCAGGAAGAGATACAATTTTTACACGATTGTGCAGGAGTAGTTGTACTAGAAAAGGGATCAGCCTCTGGGAAGGGTAGTGGTGGTACTATTGTCAGTGTCCCTTAGGGGTGCCATTGGGAGAGGGCATTTTGCAATTGCTGCTGGTGATCTATAGAAGTTTATCAGATGCTGCTCAGAAAACATGCTGAATCAGTGGTCTGACATGCTGCCACATTTTTGTTAGAAGGAATTTAAAGAGGCATCCAGTTTCCTGCATAAAGTATCTCTACACTTAATGAGACTATATCAGTCTGAACTTCTTGGAGGAACATTTTTGAAAACTCTAGTTTTTATTACAGCCTTTAAATTGTGTTTCCTGAATTTTACTTAAAAAGTCATTTCAGCATTTTAATATGGGCTTTTCTTATCCCCTCTTTTGATAAGGGTCTTTTTAGCTTAGGAGAAATTGATTATACAGAGGAAACACTATACTCTAAGAATCTGATTTAACTTTAATTGGAGTCAATGGAGGGTCTACGACTGACTTCATTAGGAGTTGGATCAGATCTAAAGTTCTGTCAAATGCACAAAGTAAACAAACTGTAAAAAAAAAAAGGAATTTTTTTCACTCAAGTATCCTCCAGTTATAGCAATATTAGGAGATACACCATAATAGATACTAAATTTTCACAAAGAGGTGATTTTTCTAGTTGACATTGTTCCTTTTAAATATAAATTTAGGGAGGGAAATTTCAATGAGGTTTATTGGAAAGGCTGCTGTATTCTCAGTCAAGACACTATTCTAGTTTGAGATGAAACTAAATCAAAACATAAATCAAACATCCTTTCATCTTAGTCTTTTCAAAGTCAGCGTTGTAGCCAAAACCAAGAGAATTAACTTTCTCTGTTTAGTAAATGACTCAAATCAAAGGTTATCACACTATTTCCATTTTTTAAAACCTGACAAATCCTAAACAATAATTGGATTATGAGAAGCACAAGAATATAAGTGTCTTACGCTAAACTATATTTTTGATTTAAGTTTAAATCTCATTTAATTTTAGGGATGTCCCCATTGCCACAGTATCAGAGTGCCAAACAATCTGTAACATATATATTTTCAACAGCCTGTGAAATAGGGAAATACTGTTTCCCTGTTTTACAGATGGGGAACTAAGGCACAAGAGGCTAAGTGACCTGCTCAACTTCACCCATGACATCTGAGGCAGATTAGGGACTTGTGTTTATACTCTGAAAAGTGACTGTACAAAATGGCATTTTTGGATTCTGTCTATATGAATTCTTCCTCAGGGAGTTCATTGCCCATTATACATGTAAAAAAGTGTGATTTTTTTTTCTAATTTTTTAATAAGAAAGTGTCAGTCTGTCACCTTTCTGACCATAAAGGCACTTTACATTTTCAACTTTTTTTTTGTTATAGTTTATTCGATGCATAAAGATTAATGCAGAATCTCATTAAGTTGTCTGCATTTTGTTTATATAAAGGAAGTTAATGATGACCTCTGTCAATATATCACAGTGTGGAGCACACATTTCCTGTAGTGATGCTGTCAAAAGACTTCTCAAGGACTATTATTTTGTTCAGCCTGTCTTCTACTACAGTATTTGTGAGTGATTAGGGCAGGGCAAAGGTTTCATTGGGTCAAAGGAATTGTTCTGAAACAATTGAGAGCCTAAGGCAGATTTGATTATTATTTTTTACTTGCATTCAGAAAGAACAAGATGGTAATGTTTTTAGCATTTTTAGTTAGCATAAAATAATTTAATTTAAAAATAGTGGCTAATTTTCTCCAACACTTTTCCCCTTGTTCTACAGTTTTAAAATATTTTCTTTTTATTTCTTCATTGTGGTCAGTCTTTGTTCATAACTGTTTGTGTATTATATGGAATGGAGGTTAGGAGGTCTTCAGAAATGCTGAGCTAAAGCACAGTGAAGTGAAATAAACAAGGGACAAGAAAGTACTGACTCAAAAACATAGCCAGTTATTTGACTGCAGTCGTTGTTTGTTCTTTAAAATGTTCAGGAGACCAATTTACCTAACTTAGCCAAATTTATTGTCTAAAAACAAAGCAGTTCAAAACATAAAGGAGACATACATCCTCCTTCTGGGAAGCAAATTCTCACAGCATGTTCAACATATACAGAAGGCGTGCTTCAGAGATGTGCATTTCAGCTGGCAGGGTTTATTTTTGGATGATTTTGCAGTTACAGAATTGTTTACACATCACTAAAACCTAGTCTGTCAGGACCTGAGCTTGTTGTTCTGTACCTTCCTTATTTTTGGTTTGGACACTAGCATTGCAGGCACTGGTCCATAAAGGTACCTCATTATACCTCCCACATCTCATTTGAATATTCCATTCCAAGTACTTGTGATCTGTGAAAGTTTCCCCTAACTGTACTTGGTACAAAGTATTCTTGCATCTTTGCATTGACAAGTTTCCTGTTTTCTAATACCAAAGCTGACTTCAGGTTTTCAGAATGTTGTGGGATACATGATATGGGTGAATAGAATTGTAGGAAGAGTATATTGCATTCATTTAACATAACTTTCCTACACTTTATATTAATACCATGCACATAATACCTTTTAATGTGGTGTAGATATGCCTAACATATATGTATTGGTTAACAAAAGCTAATAGACATACAGGAATGGATGAACTAAATTGATTGGCTATATTCTAATAGGTTATCATTGCTTTTATACAGTCTGTGTGTTATGTTAAACTACTGGCCTCTAGAATCCACCCCTAGAATTATGAGCCTAACTGGAAACCTTTTACAAACTTTATTCTGAAAAAGTGCATTATATATGAAATTTATATGTTATGTATTGTATTAACCTCCTGAGACTTAAATAAATTGCACATATAAAAAATAGGAGTTTGAGTTGTAGCTGCATGGAACTTCTATCCAGCAGAGCTGAGGTCAGGGAGACAAAGGTGTCTGTAAGCTACCTTTTTTTGCTTCTGCTGATCCTGGTGTCAGTTGGGAGCCAAACCACCTACCAGTACAAGTCAGAGCATTCACAAGGCATCTCTAACTTATACTGGCAGGAATGGTCCCCAGCATGCCCCTTTAGGGCACACACAAAAAGGGAGCAAGTAACATAAAGCCAACATCTCCTTTGCATTGCTAGACCAATGTTCTGAGCTAAGATCTTTCGTTTTGTCCAGTTTTACTCTTCTGAACTATCATTCTGTTCCCGTGTACTAAGGCGTTAATTGTGTTCAGATCTCTATTATGTACAAAAACCATTGAATCAAAGGAGAATATAAATAAGTAAATAGAGCATGTCACATATCATGTAAATATTGCAAGGATCTCTGAATTTTTAAAAAAAAATATTTTTCTCTTTAAGATTTTAAAAATGTCAAATTTGTAAGAAGACATCAGTGTGAAAAGTAGATATTAGGTTCCCAGTTTCTGATGTCATTTGTTTTGATGCAATCTGTCATTATTATTGATGGATGCTGTCAGATTAAAAGAAAAACAAGATTTAAAATGTACAGTGGGATCCATGTCACTAATTGAAACTGACACCACAGTGTTTAGAGAATTCCACTTCTCCTCCTGATAAGCACACAGGCCTAGTTAATTCACTAAGTAGCCTTTATTAAATTGAGCAGATGGGAAATCACATTTTTCTTTTCCCTTTCTTGCATCAGACAAAGGTTATGAAAAGGTCACTAAGATTTCCAATAAGACTCATGATACAAAGCACACATTCTGCTAAATTATACTTCCATGAATGTATAGCTCCTGTTCTGAGTTTGAGGATAATTTTCATTTTATCTCAGCATGGTGCATTGCTATTCCAGTAATGCTCTATTTCAGCATTATTGATATTATTTGTATTACAGTAGTGCCCAAAATGTGCTTGGTTCTGTTTAGGCTAAAAGGACACATTGTACAGCCAAACTCTTTGCTTGTTTTTATGTATGTGTTATATTAACCTCTTACATCCTAGGTGGTAATGATTGTCTCTTAAACAAAACATCCATTGAATTAATAGAATACATTTGGTGTATATGTGGCTATACAGAAGAATTACATTTTCTATAGTACTAAATATGTCCTAAGAAATGTAGCAGGATTTATCCTTTCATTTATTTAAACTGAATTAACATTTTATTCAAAGCGTTGTTGAGACACACATCTTTTTAACCATTAAAGGTATTGAGAAATAATATAATGAATCTTTCTGAAAGCAAGTTGAAGGGAAATTATTTTTGTATATTTAATTAAAGAATGTTCTATTTCCTACACCACCTGCCTTCCATCCCCAATCTCCAAATTTAATGAAAGCTTTAGAAGTAACATATACTCCACACTATGGGATGATGAAGTTTATGTGAAATTTCCAGTGGAGGGAACAGGGTTACTGCTACATAGCATTTTTTCCTAGCAGAACAAAGAGTGGCATTCATTGGCAAGATCAATGCTGGTAAGAAATTAAGTGCCAAGAAGCAGGCATCTGAAAGACAGTTTTAACTGGAATTAAACAAAATGAGACTATCAAAATGCATGAATTAAATAATTTTACTGACAATGATCTGGGAGTATGGAAGGTATTCATAGCAATACAGGTCTTTGGTCCTTTTATTGGAGTCTTCGGTTTGCTCTGTGTTGCAGAGAAGGTTTAATTGCTAATATTTATTTTGTAGTGGCTAGATGACTGCAAAAGGACATTTGGTGCTGATGATAGCATTCATAGAACCAATACTGATGCTCAGGTAGGTGTCTGTCTCTGGTGGATCCTTTTATATATTAAAATAAAAAACTTGTGTTCTGCACAAAAGTCCTTTTTTGATCTTCTCAAAGATTAAAGAATGATGGTACAGCTTTTCATTTCAGTTATCAAACCATCTTTTGAAAACTTAAATTCTTATGAAGTATTGTCCTAATAATAAAGGGCTGTCTTTTATGAAAGTAAGCAGCCAGTCTTGGGTTCAGGGCTTAATAACACTGAGTAGATAAGCAGGGTAGATCCTATCTGTGTACCAAAGCAAGCCTGCCTTTTATGCAGCTGTTTCTAGAAGAAAAAGGATTAGTATTCTGTTTCTGTGCTCATCAGATAGATAAATTATTGTCTGGCCAAAAAGCTGTACTGAATCTAATCTAATTAGTACTATATACATATGTATGACCTGTCTGGAACAATATTTTGCTTTAAGAAAAAAACACAACAATAAAATAGCAGCATGACAGAAGCCTTGTCAAATGTTATTTTGCTAATTAGTATCGCATATGAAACAACCCATTGTTATTAATTAAATGTTGTACTTATTTGTAAAAATAATTTGCATGAATACATTGCATGAGGCTCACCTATATCTTTAACACTACTAATAGATGTAATGGGGTAATACCTTGTCTACTTAGGACAAGGTTTGTTTCTTAAATAATAAATGCATAATATTTTCACTACATGTACGATAAAAGTGGCAGAGGGGAAAATCCAAGCACATACATTGGTTTGCTACTGTTGGGTACATGGATTTTATTTGTTGTCTAGGATCCTGTAATAAAAATTATGAAAGACGTGACTATGGCAGCACCACTGATAGATTTGTTTAGAATCATTTTCAGAGGCAAATTTGATAGGGAGGTAAAAAGGAAGAAAATGCTTCTCCCCACTTTTGGGTAATTCAGAATACATACACAAAAACTTCTTAGGCTATGACTACACTATGAGCTAGGCGTGTGATTCTGCTTCACACATATGCATACTTGCACTAGCTCTTCCCAGGCTTGAATGAGTATAAATAGCAGTGTGGCTGCAGGAACATGAATAGCAGCAGCAGAGGCACAGCTTAAATGAGTACCTACCCACTGGTTTAGACAAATACATACTTGACTCCCCTCAACCATGCCTCTGCTGCTATTACCTGTGCTGTGCAACTACACTGCTATTTATACTTAAGCTAGCTCAAAGAGGGCTAGTGCAAATATATAGAATCATAGGGCTGGAAGGGACCTCTAGAAGTCATCTAGTCCAGTCCCCTGCACTCATGGCAGGACTAAGTAATATCTAGACCATCTCTGACAAGTGTTTGTCTAACCTGCTCTTAAAAATTTCCGATGAAGATTCCATAACCTCCTTAGGCAATGTATTCCAGTGTTTAACCACCCTGACAGTTAGGGACATTTTCCTAATGTCCAACCTAAACCTCCCTTGCTGAAGTTTAAGCCCATTGCTTCTTGTCCTGTCCTCAGAGGTTAAGAACAATTTTTCTCCTTCCTCCTTGTAACAACCTTTTATGTACTTGAAAGCTGTTATCATGTCCCCTCCGTCTTCTCTTCTCCAGGCTAAACAAACTCAGGTCTTTCAGTCTTGCCTCATAGGTCATGTTTTCTAGGCCTTCATTTTTGTTGCTCTTCTCTGGACTTTCTCCAATTTGTCACATCTTTCCTGAAATGTGGCGCCCAGAACTGGACACAATACTCCAGTTGAGGCCTAATCAGTGCAAAGTAGTGTAAAGAATTACTACTTGTGTCTTACTTACAACACTCCTGCTAATACATCCCAGAATCATGTTTGCTTTCTTTGCAACAGAATTACAATCTTGATTCATATTTAGTTTATGGTCGACTATGACCCCCAGATCTCTTTCTGCAGTACTACTTCCTAGGCAGTCATTTCCCATTTTGTATGTGTGCAACTGATTGTTCCTTCCTAAGTGCAGTACTTTGCATTTGTCCTTATTGAATTTTATCCTATTTACCTGAGACCAATTCTCCAGTTTGTCCAGATTATTCTGAATTTTAATCCTAGCCTCCAAAGCACTTGTAGCCCCTTCCAGCTTGCTATTGTCCGCAAACTTAATACGTGTACTCTCTCTGGCATTGTCTAAATCACTGATGAAAATATTGAACAGAACCGGACCGAGAACCAATCCCTGTGGAATCCCACTCGTTATGCCCCTCCAGCATGACACTGAATCATTGACAACTACTCTCTGGGAATGGTTTTCCAACCCGTTTTGCACTCACTTTATAGTAGCTCCATATAGGTTATATTTCCCTGGTTTGTTTAAGAGAAGGTCAAGTAAGAAGCCTTACTAAAGTCAAGATATACCACATCTACCGCCTCCCTCCTATCCACAAGGCTTGTTACCCTGTCAAATAAAGCTATTGGGTTGGTTTGACATGATTTGTTCTTGACAAATCCATGCTGACTGTTACTTATTACCTTATTATCTTCTAGATGTTTGCAAATATGTATGCAGGGGAATCACAACCCTAGCTTATAGTGTAGAAATAATCATAGAGTTTCTCCTGCCCAGTCATATGAATCACACATAATTATGTATCTTAAAAAAATCTGAGTAGAAATCAGTTTTTCCAATATCTGAAGTGTGGGGCATTATATATCAGAGGACAGGCCTAAGCCCTAAGAATCATTGGATGTCTGTATTCTGAACCCAAGTCAAGGGAAAGGGAAGCATTTTATTTCTTTTACTTTATTAACAAATCTGTTTATAAGAATGTGGTTTTTAAACAAAATCCATACACTGGTGCTGTTGGTGATGCTATATTTATGTCTCTGTCATTAATTTTTATTTAAAAGAAATCCTATTTTCAGCAATAAAAATTCCCACTTTGCATATAGCATTTCAGCCTAGAAAGGAATTTTCTCTCCATTTTTCACAAAATTCTATTAGGACCTTTTTAAATTATACAGATCTCTTTAAAAAAATCCATTTCAGATTTTTTGGTTTTGTTTTTAGATTAAAACAATATTGGAACAGGAGATTAATTATTATGTATAGTTGTGTTAAGCATTTTGAATGGCCAATATATTTAATTCAGAAAAATGGCTAAGCACACAAACTAAATTCTGTTCACAAGGATTTTTAATGCATATTAAAAATTGTTTACACCTTAATACCTTGCTTGACGTGTTCCATTGTATAAAAAACCATATGTAGGTTTGCACGCTTTCCCTACACAATGTCCTAAAGATTTATTACGTACTCTACCTCTGTAATACTAAAATAGTACTCTGTATTTATATATGACCTTACATTTTCAAAATGTTTTATAAACATTAATTAACTCTCCCAATATATATGAGGGCAGTGAGTATTACTATTTCTGCTTTATAGATAGAGAAACTGAGAGATGGAGGAAAGGCCAAATTCAATCCTTACTTCAAACCTATACAGACTTGTTAAAGGCACACAGGATTCAGTAAAGGGCAGAGTTTTTCAAAAAGGCTACAGATGAGATTATCAAAGAGGCACAGCAGAGTTAGATGCCCAGTTCACATTACCTTTAGTAAGACACCCAATTCCATCAGACACATTTGAAGACACCCTGCTTAGATGGCTTGCCTGATGCCATGCATTGAGTTAATGGCAGAGCTGGCTGCTAGTTATATGACCTTTTTTTTTAATCATACATTTATATAAAATAAAAACATTTTAAAATACCTGTTCACTCACACAAAGGAAGGAAAGTGTAGGTATTTTCAAAATATACAACACGTACAGACTTTCTAAATATATTTAGAAATGGCTTGAAGGAACTATTGTGGATTACTGAATGTTGTACTTGTTTCCGGAATCCTTGCCAATGAAATGCTGATAGATTTATTAAAATAATCAGCTAATGTACCGAGTATTAAAATGCTTATATATTCAGAAAAGTGGCACCTTCTGATTCAGCAAATATGCTTGGTTCATTGACATAAATAAGATTCTCCTACTACTTTTTAGCACTCCAGTCAACACAGCTAGGGAACAAAGAGCTGAATTCTGTTCTGGCACATGCATCATCAACAATCTTGTTAAGTAAATCCAGTTACAGAATCTTGCTTAGTGGTGATGACAGGTGAGCCAGAAAGAAATCATCTTGGCTATCAGATCTCAGGCTGAGTTTGCAGGACTGGCAGTTAGAAAATTATGCTGTTTCACATCAAATTTACTCAGTTTATAAGTAAGTCATTGAGAGACAATAAATATAACACCACACGATACCATTTTTCAGAGTAGAACTTCACTTCAACTTCTAGAATAGCTGTTTATGCCTACATCCCCCTTAGAAATCCATGTCTATTATTGTTTTGTTGGCAAGGGTTTTTTTTTTCATTTTTGGGTAATAATAGATCCTGTCTGGCATGTACTGGGACTTAATGGCTGACTGAAGTTTATTAAATCAGCTCTTCTCTGCTAGTCACTAAGGGTATGTCTACACATGGAAAAAAATGCAAGCAAGTCTGAGCCCAGACCAACTGACTCAGGCTGGAGCCTGAGCTGTGAAGCTCAGCAAGGGTGGAAGGTCCCAGAGTTCAGGCTCCAACCTGAGCCTAAATGTTTACACTACTATTTTTAGTCCCACAGCATGTGTCCCATCAGCCTGAGTCAGTTGACCCTTGCGCTGAGACTCACTGCAACTGGAGCATTTTTCCTGTGTAGAGGTACCCTAAGGACTAGATCTTATGGTTACTGAAGGCAATAGTAAAACTCCCATTGATTTCAATGGAGCAGGATCAGGGTCTCATCTCCTGAAATTGCACTGTGCCCAGTAGTTGCTGCTTGCCTAAGCGCTGCATTGTTTAGATGTTAGTGAGTACAGACTACAGAGTAAAAAATAGGCATTGTATATCTTCTGTGTACTTACATAATACTAAAGCATAAACTGTTCTTGTGTGGAAAAATCACTTTGATTGCATCGCCTCTTATATGCTTAGTATTTTTGTATGTGGTCAGTGCCACCAATATGCTCAGGACTGTACAAAGCACAAAAGTAAAGACTTTCCCTGCCCCAAAGAACTTATGTCCTAAGGGCTTGTGTACGCTGGCGGCAGCATGTAGGGTATGTGTAGTTACACACCATGGTGAAAAGCAGGCTGTTTCCTTCCTGCTGTGTGTAGCTGCACATGACAAGGACAGGTTCTTGGGAGGAGGCGATAGGCAATGGGGAAATGCTCCAGCATTTCCCTGCTGCAGGGAATTTCCAGAGCCATTCTCTATTGCGTACCCTCTGCCAGAGCTTTTACCTGTGGTAGGGAAAGGCTCTGGCAGCAGGAGGGCAGTCGGACACTACCCTGCTAAAAACAGCAGCATAGATGGGGAAGACAGTGAGTATGAAGAGAGCTATATAGGATATACCTCAAGATTCTGGTGTCTTTACTCTGCTCACATAAGCAGTTCCTCACTGTCTGCACTGTTACTTATACCCATGCTAGCGGGGCATGCAGTGTATATGTTCTCTACATGCCACCATAAGGCTTTCCTGATTTTTCCCCCCACATTCTTCTTCTAAAATACCATATACACAATCCTAGAGGGAAATTAGTCCGTGAAAATCTTGCATTGAAGAATTGTAAAAGTCTTAGTTAAAAACTCAAAACCAGGACTTTCTGAGTTGACTCAAAATCCAGATTGACATAATACCCTAAATTAATGGGGAAAATGGTTGGGGGGAGAAGGGATTAGGGTTTTGAGTTTTTTTTGGGGGGGGATGTTTTTTTCTCCCTATGTTCAAATTTGATGGCATGGATTAAGGAAAACACATTGTACAGATATTTAACCCCAATTGTTCTTGTGTCTGATGGTTTATATAAATATTTACACACATATAACTCCTGCCCCCTCATGTAGCAGAGCTGGGGGAGGGTTGAAGTATATTTTTGTTAATACTGTAGGAGAGCAAGAAAAAAAGTTACTCTTTGTTAGTTATATCAGTGAGTGTTTAGTAATTTCATTTTGAATTCAGCCTGATATTTTGCCCATTCAATGAACCTTTTGAGAATGGTAGAAATAGTTCTTCCTCCAGTTTACCTGGGACATCTGTGACCCTAATTAAAATGATTTCCTACACTAATTCTTGATCTTTTTCTTCCTTTGTATTTTTGTTACCCGCTCACCTTCTTGCTTAGCAAATGGAAATTCTAGCAGTAAGTGATGGTTCTTGATTTATTGAATACTTAACCATGCCAGTCAACAAACTGGTCTCCATCTGTCTCTTGTCTCGTCATAGACTATTTATTATAAAAGTACTGTGTGCTTCTATTTTGTATAGTCCTAACCCATCAACTAGTAATCCTTTGTACAAAATACAATCCTATAATTAATACAAGTTAATAGCAGATGACTTACATTAGCAGCAGCTTCTCTGTCTAAATCTAAAGCAGTATTAACATTGCACTCTCATTGACTAGTGTTTTAGATAGGAAAAAAATACAAAGCAGTGCATAAATTAATATTGCTGTTCCATTCCAATAAGAATAAACCATCTGATATTTCTTAAAATAAAACCAGTGAGCTTTTGTAAGGAAACATCATTCTTATGTCTAAGAATTGAATTAGTTTCCTCTTGCTCTATCATGCAATTATAATCTAAAGAGTAGGGTTAATAGTATAACTTACCTATTTATATTAACAGTGGGAAAAGAGGCCATACTCATAAATCACAATTGTTTGTTTGGTATCAGGTATACTGTTTAAACTGACAAAATAGCCAAAAGAAATAAAAGCAATCTATGTATTTCCTGCTGGAGCATGACATTTTTGAAATGTCATTTGGATCCTTTTTTTCTTGTTGGAAATGTAATTGCCCTTCTTAAAAGTTAAACTTTTAACCTGCAAGAGCAATACTACTTTATTTCTAATCACCAATTTAGTCCTGAATGCAGCTTTCATCTGCTTTCATCGGCTTCTCACTACATTAGCTTGTAAATCTTCTTGACATTTCCTTCTCTGCAATAAGCAAATAACTATTTTAAATATTGTAAATTCTATGCTGTACAAGCTGGCTATGATTTATTGTCTAGTTGTGCCATATGTAGTAGTTTAGCTCTGAATTTAAGATAATGTTGCTGGTTACCTTTGTAGGAGCTGGAGTTGTGTCGGAGGTTATACAAGTTGCATTTCCAGTTGCTGCTTCTGTTCCAAGCCTATACCAAACTTATCAGCAAAATAGATACAATCAAAAAAGAAGCAGAGGTAAAGGAAGTCACATTATTTAGCTACCTGTTGTTGGTGTTCAAAAGCAATACCCATTAAAAATGTATCTTTTTATAACATTTTTTGATTAGTGGATCATGTCTTTTGAAAATGGAGGTGTGCATCAGTTGTTTTATAGCCAAGAGATAAAAGGTTTAATTAGAAATTGTAATGATTTTCTCAGTCACTGAAATATATCTTTGTTGATCTTTGAATTATCTGAAAGCACTTTAATACACAATAATGCAGGGAGCCCAGTGATCTTAAAAAATTCAAGGATTTTAAATGTTTCTGTAGCACTGTTGGTGTACACTAATCAAGCTGTAAATGAGGTACATCAACTCCAATCAAGAAGATTCTGTTATGAAGACTTTCTGCCTCCCCTGAGTTGTCTCATCTGTACATAGTTGTATAATCAGTTTGCAATTAATGTTACAAATCATTTCAGCCAGCAGCCAATCACAATTCAGCTTTAGAGTCATATTCACATTTACAGTGAATATAACCCATCTCTGGATATCTATACAAGAAGCTGATAACATGTCTTCAGTACAACTAAAAATCAGGCAGAAAGTGTCTCAAGTTGGAAACACAAAAAAGGGACACCCAGAATTAATGACATTTCTAAAAAATTGGCTGTTAGAGGTTTTACATCAGAAGAAATGCCAAAGAACTGACTAAGAAGGACGGACTGTAGGGAAGCCCAAATGCTCATTATAAATACTTGGACCATGTCATCATCTACATGCATCAGTGTTTGGATTAAGTGACCACACTGGTACCCTTGTCTGTGTCCCCTCATACACAGCTGGGGGAAGGAAAAGTGCACATCCCTGTCTTCCCACAACAATTCATTTAACTGAAAAGAGTTTTTGATCCAGAAAAGCTCAACTCCATGTTTGTTTTAGGTTATAAATATGTCAGAAGAACTTGCCCAGCTGGAGGGCTGTCTGAAAGAGGCTGAATCTGCCTCAGACAGTGGTATTGAAGAAACTGAAATCCCAGAGGCTTCCCAAGTTAGCACAGAAACTGCTATTCATTCTCTCATTGAAACCTTGAAAAGCAAGGAGTTTGTATCAGCTGTCGCACAGGTCAAGGCTTTCAGGTAAAATGTGAAATGATTTAAACTTATATACTTTAAGGGCTGTATTTGGTTTGCTAATGGACATTTTTAATTTAAAGATAGGCTTGATTCCAATTTTTTTTCAACTCTTGTTAGATGTCCTTGTTGAAAAGGATAAAACTGATTGTTTTCATGCATTTTTCTCTCATGCATCTTCATCACTTTTAAAGGGTAGTTCTGATTTTATTAACTGTTTGTAACCTTTGAAAAATAAACTTAATGTAATACTATCCTTAAAGAAAATGACATCTCGTTAATAATTATGGGAATAACACTAGAGAGAGAGAGAGAGCTTTTTCTCCTCTCTCATTCTTTTCCTGTATATATACATTGTATTTTTTAAAACAAAAATGAAAGTCGTGTTGACGAATTAATATTTCCTTTTGAAAGAAAATAATATTTAAACTCTATGTTCACAGGTCTATTTGGCCCAATGACATATTTGGCAGTTCTGAAGACGATCCAATTCAAACGCTGTTGCATATATATTTCCGTCACCAGACGCTGGGCCAGACTGGTAGCTTTGCAGTAGTAGGCTCTAACCAAGACATGTCAGAAGCCAGCTCAAAACTGATGGAACTTAATCTAGAAATTCGAGAGTCTCTACGCATGGTGCAATCCTATCAGCTGCTAGCAAAAGCCAAACCTGTAGGAAATATGGTGAGCACTGGATTCTGAACAGCTGTCATCTAGAAAAAAAAATGAAGCTAAAGATGCCTCAGAACATTATCAAGCACCTTTCATAAAAAACTGATGGCCAATGCAGAATTTTAACATAGCACGAAATTTCATCACAAAAGAAGGATCTAAAAACCAATGAATTTAACACCTTATTGACTGCTGTTTCTACACACAATGGTTGTGTGGGCAGTAGTGATTTTTTTATTATATACATATAAACTATATTAAAGGAAAAGGGCTAAAAGCAATGCATATATATGCATTATTTTCTGTAGAAACAGAATTGTAAATGTTGCAGTAATGGCCTCCAGGTGTTGAGACAAGTAAAGCAGGTGGGATGAGGCTAAAATCAAGGCTGATTTATTTTGGCTGAAGACCTGCAAGATTTCCTGGTTTTCCAGCAGTAAATGTAATCATCAACTGATGCCTATTGACACACTTTGCAATGTCATGAAGAATGTGCAGTCAAACAAGCAGAAAAAGGACTTATAAAGACTTTGCAAAAACCATTGATTTCTCAATGTTTTATTTGCTTTTCTTTTTGTCTGTAATGAGGAATTATGTGTGAGAGGTGAAATGTATGGATATGTGACCGTTGCATTTTGAAGGTATGGATGTTTGTTGATAAGGTCTCAGAGCATGCCTAAAAGAGCAATGCAAGATTATTTTTGGAGAAATTTTATTTTATTAGCTCTAATCCTCATAGTGTGTAAATGTTAGGACATTTAATAATATTTTAAACTGGGATTCCCCAGTGTTTCTAAAAGAAATAATATATCTGTTAACTTTATTGGAATGCTGCTCAGTTCTCTGATCAGTGCTTATGTTACAAATACTGATAACTAACCAAAAAGTAGCTGCCTGCAGAGACTTTAAAATGTATATTAAAGATATATGCTGCCCATCAGCAATTCTCATTAGAAGAAAGTTAACTTATTTTATTCTGTATATATTCTAGAAACTGTATAGTGCAAAACCAGTATTTTTCTTGTACATTCATGCAATGCACTGTTATATGAGAATAGGTGTACAAAGCTAATGGGGAAGGGGAACAGTGGCTATTGGTAGTAGAATACATGACTTGCAGTCTATGTAATCTGCGGAGTTCAAGAAAAGAGGTGTGAATGCATTTACATGCATCTTCATGACTCAGATTACACCTCAGGAATTGGGACTACAAAAAAAAAAAGAAGGAAGGAAGGAAGAGGAAACTGATGAACTACCAAAACATGCAAACCTGCAATATACTTCTATATACTTATAGTTCATGGTCATAGTTCACTGTTGCATAAAATTAACTGGATTCTGTTGGCACCAATAGCATTTTGTAAAAGAAATAGGTGAATGTAGTCCCATGATTCCTGTGATTTGAAAGGAGCAACCAGTATTTTTATATGCATCTCTTACCCACTGTGATTTTTTTTTTAATTGGGCTCTGTAATTCCAGAGTTTAGAATGTAGAAATGACATTCTTAGCTTTGCCTTTTCTTGGGGAAGTGGACCCCATCAGAAATGTAATTATGCTAAAATGCATTAACTGAAGGCACTGTACACGCTGTTGGACTGCTGACAGTAGTTATGTTATCTTAACAAGCTCTGTAACTGGTCAAGGCACATTCATAATCACTGTATTTCTTTTGACCCTGATAAAATTGAATTATTTTGTTGTTTCTGCGGTACTGTAGATGGTGTTCTTAATTATTTAATAAGTATTTACTGGGGGATATGTAGTTTTATTTAGTGGTGCATTACATTTTTATTTACATCATCTTTTACCAGCCCTTTTTTGTAAATAAAAATATTGTATCTGTCATCCTGTGTATTTTGTGCAAGCTAGAAGGATGCATAATAGTTGTTAGACGTTTGTAAACTTTTAAATGGAAATCTCATAGCAATGAGCATAGTATACAATTTCAGCAATGAATCGGCAAACATTAGACTTCCATGTTTTCTTCTCATAAGTCCTGTCTATGCAATAGCATTCTGGCATGCATCAAATCAGGTTGTAATATGGCTTATATATTGCACATGACTCATATCCACATATAATTATAAATTCTAATGCAAAATTCCTAACCACTTAGGTGCACTGTTTTTAGACCTTCTTGTTCTTATAAGACTAAACAGGGTCCTACCACTATTCTTATTATAGAGTTGAGCCTTATCTGGATGTTTTCTCCCAATCCACATTCCTCCCAAACTTCTAAAGAGACATCTTAAAGTGCACTACATCGTGTCTTACAGGGAGCACTCTGTGGCTGGATCTACACTGACGGCAGCAAATTTGCCACCATCAGGTTGATTGCTCTGGATCGACTGAGCGGTCTGTGTAGATCTGCTCAGTCGATCCAGCAATCGACGTAGAAAGCAACCCCGGTAAGTGGCGCAGCACAGCGTGGACGGCGCATGGAGCGGACTCAGTGAAGTCGACGCGAGAGATGCAAGTGATTTATATCACTTGCGTCTCTCCCGTCGACTGCCGCCGAATCCGGAAGGTAAGTGTAGACCGGGCCTGCAACTGTCTTCCTAGCACTCTTTTCTCTCACATCAGCTATCCATGCAGCCACATAACAAGAAAGTGGTATGCCAATTTAAGTGTAGTTTCTTTTGCTAAGCATTTCCACATCCACTTCTTATAACTAGCCAGATTCTTGTCTAGTGCTATCCTAGATGATCAAGCACCTAGATGACCTAGATGATCATCCTAGATGATCAAGCACCTGATCAGATCCTGTTTGCCTTCTGAATCGAGTGCATATAAGATTAAAGTTCAGCCAAGTGAAATTGAGATTTGCTGAATATGCTGTTGCCTGGAGGTTCAACTAATGCAAATGGAAAAAAGCAATGAAGGACTAGTCTGAGTGGAAAACTGGAACCCAGAGGTCCAACAACCAACTGCAAGATAACTTCCTCTTTTTTTGAAGAACTGGCCAGATTTTTGGCAAGAAACCCATCTCCATTCTACTTCACATACTCAAGAGCTTTGTGGCAGACCCTGCAACCGCATCTGCAATTACACAGGCCAGTGCTCACAAGAAGTATTCTGTACTATGAAAACAGGAGCCTGCATTGGGTATACGCCTGAGATGGGGACAGAGTGTTCTTGTATTTGATATGAATCAACACTGCAAACCAAGTGGTGGATGTTTGGAACATACTGGGTGTGGAGAGGGACTTGTGGAAATTATAGAGAATGGACAGCCAACATGACTGTTGTTGTTTCTTATTGCCATTATCACAAGCACCTACATCCTCCAACCATCAAAAGTGAGACTTCAGACTGAGCCCTGGTTATTGTGCTGGAAGAAGCAGTTGCCAAGGAGGATAGAAGTCAGATTTTATCCACAGCCTACTTCTCCCTTCTTTATAGCATTTATCTGACCGTAACACAAGCCATTGGAGTGAAGCAACGTTCAGCAATCCCAGTTCTTAAACTATACTAATAAGATCCAATCTCTTGCCTCATCAGTGATGCAGGATTATGTTATGGCAGAAGCAGCTGCTGTTTTGGCTAGAAGTGTGATGAAAACCTCACAAAATACTACAGCACTATGCCTTCCTCATGGCAGTAGTTTAATTTTGGTGTAATGAAAATATGAATTGCATACAGGAAAATTTTGAAGTCTCTATAGATAAAGTAGCCTTCCAGAGTGAAGAGAATTAGAAGCAGCACACAAATGTATATCTTTCTGTGCCTTACAGTGCTATGATTGTCACAGAATATTATCATTCTGAAACCTGTAACACTGATGTACATTATCGCTCTTCAATAACAGGTAGTTTTACAAACACCTGATTATTTGGTAATCATGGGGAATGTATTTTTTCATATCTTGCAGACAGTTGTCATCTCTTTTGGGGCAAGTCCACTGTTCCAGGTAGAAAAAGTTTTCTGATGCAATTTTCATTGTCCACAAGGTAATAAAGATGTATTTCAAACACACCGACTTTTTCAAAAGAATCAGCATACCTATTTACCTTTCCATCCAAAATGTCTCAGAAACCAGACATAACTTGTCCCTAGCCAAATCGATAAGATGATGTTGTGTCAGAAATACATACTTTGCATTAGGTGCAGAGGTTCAGAAGGGTTTCAAGGTTCATCTAGTTCATTCCATGGCAGCTCTCTGGGCTGAAAGAGCATCAGCCAGCTTAGAACAAATCAAGAAGTTGTCTATATTGTCCTCTAGTACTTTCATTAAGTAGTCCAAGATTGACTTGTTCTCTAGAGATCTCTCCTTTGGAAGAAAGGTCTTCTATTCAGCAGTCTCTAAAGAAACTTTTTTTCTGACAGTGAATGTGGAAATACATGGCTGATTTCTGATTCCTCTCTGATCTCCTTCCCATTATTTTCCATACTATTTTCCATTAGAGATGCAATGTAAGGAGTCAGAATGGAAAATTTGTTAGCTGATGATTTCCTTTCTGGAACTGATTTTTCCCTCAGTCTAACACACCCTTGCAGATATGTCAAACAGTTATTTATTATCTAATACAAAACACACAGATTCCAATGCCAGAAGGGAGCACTGTGATCATCTAGTCTGACTTCTTGTGTAAAATAGGCCAGAGCACCCTCCTCCAAAATAATTCTTAGAACATATCTGCTAGAAAAACATCCAATCTTGATTTAAAAATTGTCAGTGATGGAGAATCCACCAAGACAGTTGGTAAATTGTTCCATCGGTTAATTACGAACTCTATCAAAAATTTATGCTTTTATTTCCATTTTTAATTTCTTGGTTCAATTTCCAGCCATTGGATCATGTTATACACTTCTCTGATAATTTGAAGAGCACATTAGTAAATATATGTTCCCTATGTAGATGCTTATAAACTGTAATCAAATCATCCCTTAATCTTCTCTTTGTCTGTCACTCTACAGCATGTTTTCTAATCCTTTAATCATTCTCAGGGCTCTTCTCTGTACCCTTTTCAATTCATCAACATTCTTCTTGAACATGGAATACTGTGTCCAGTTCTAGAGTTCAACAGCAGCCTCCCCTCTCTGCTCCTACTCAAGATTCCTGTTTATACATTCCAGGATCACATTAGCTCTTTTGGCCACAGCACCACAGTTCAAGCTCATGTTCAGCTGATTTATCTTCCATAACCCTTAAATCTTTTCCTGGTTCACTGCTTGTCAGGGGAGTTCCCCATCCTGTATGAATAACCTACATTCTTTGTTCCTAGGTGCATACACTTACATTTAACCATATTAAAATGTATATTGTTTGTTTATGCCCAGTTTACCAAGTGATCCAGATTGCTCTGAATCAATGATTGGTTCTTTCATTATTTACCACTCCCCTATTTGTGTCACCTGCAAAGTTTATCAGTGATCATTTTGTTCTCTTCCAGGTCATTGATAAAGTTATGTAGTGCAGGGACCAAGACCAAACCCTGAGAGACCCCACTGGGAAAATGCGTGATGACAATTCCCCATTTTTCAATTACATTTTGAGATCAGTTTTTAATTCATTTAATGTGTGCTGTGTTAATCAGTCTAATATTTAAATCAGAGTGTTGTGTGGTACAAATTCAAACACCTTACAGAAGTCTAAGTATATTACATCTACACTGTTATCAACCATACTTGTAAATGCAAAAAAAAAGTATCTATTTTCCATAAACTCATCTTGATTTACATTAATTACAGTGCCCTCCTTTAATTCTTTATTAATCAAGTCCTGTATCAGCCATTCCATTATCTGGCCTGGGATCAATGTTGAAATGACAGGTCTATAATTACCTAGGTTATAATTGTTATTATGTACATGGTTAGGAGCTGAAGGAATTTGTTAGTAAGTATTTCTAAAGCTTTGGCCATACCTACTTGATAAGCAGATGGAAGTATGGAATGCCTCAAATCTGTGCAGAGAAAGCACAGCTTATTAGTGATGGATTGGGGAAGGAGCCAATCTCAGAAAAGAAATCAAAGGTAAGGAATTTTCCATTGTTCCACATAATTGATGAGGTGATTAAGCCAAATTCTGGTATACAGCAGACTTTCTAGCAAACATATTTAAAGGCATCTTTTCACATGTGCATTTTACAATGCTCATTTTAGAAACCAGAGGCCAGTACTATAGCTACCTAAAAGAAGCCAGCAATCAGTTTCTCCTGGAACATTTCCAAGGGGGGGAAAACCTCAGAGATACTCAGTATAAGAGGAAAGATGGGGACAAAAATGTACTTCCAGGAATTTGAAATGGCATTGGGAAGGGAAGAGTAGGAGAGATGGAGGGAAGATAAGAAAAAGTTACTAAAAACAGTGAACAAGAAAAAAGGCAGCAGAAAAGAGGAAGTAACTGGATAATCACATACAAGCCGCCTGCTATGCTGGAGCTTTAATGCCATTTCTGCCGGGGATCAGGGAGCCCTTGCCCACCATCATTAGCAGTGCTGCATTCTTTCCCCATACAGCAACTCACTTCCTTCCCTCCATCAGTCTCCTTCCTGTGAGATATGGCTTCTTTCTCAGTGGATACCCAGCAATGCAAGTTATGACAGTGCTTGCACAGCTATAAGCAGTCCATCTGTATTATACATTTACACTTTTCACATTGTAATTGGACTTTCAAGTTGTGTATGAAAATGGGATTTACATTTTTTTCTGGGGTTTGGTTCAGTTCTTGCTGTGTTTCAACTCAATTTGTAAAAGGGGGGGGTAGGAAAGATGAACTATAACTGTTTCATGAACAGTGGAAAGGCATATAGACAAATGATAAAATTGCTTCAAGGAGGAAGTAGAATTTATCACTAGTAGCTATCCTCTGCATTCACCATTTCTGTATTTCTTTAATATGAACTGGGCAAAGGACAAGTCAATCTTCCTCTTTCATCCTCTGTAACCAAAATACTGGTGCTATATATTCCTTAGCTAAGTGTACTAGCTTCTAGTGCATTGTACTTACTGGGAACCTTAAGCTAGTGCTATCTTTTCCCCATCACATTCACAGAAATTACCAAAAAAATGTAGTCAGCAGGGAGATCTGTCAAAGGCTGCCAGCCCTAACACTTATCTGCATTTCCCTTCAGTTGCCACCAACGTGCTCTTGTCCTCACATCCCTCTGTGCTGCTTCACCTGCAAGGGTAAGCTAAATCCCCACCCAGCACAGCACACCTATTTGAGTTCCCCCTTGT
Organism: Mesoclemmys tuberculata; assembly: GCA_007922155.1. Taxonomy (NCBI): domain Eukaryota; kingdom Metazoa; phylum Chordata; order Testudines; family Chelidae; genus Mesoclemmys; species Mesoclemmys tuberculata. The sequence continues at coordinate 46,149,960 of ML675624.1, forward strand.
AGGGCAAACAAAAGTATCTTCTCCACTGCTACAGCACACAGTGCTTGAAAAATTCTAGCCTTGTTACCTTAGCTGTTACCACATCAAGTAATAGGATGTAGGGTATGGATAGGTACACTTCCCCTACTGCATGAGTCTGGACTACTGTTTTATGAAATACTGCTCCCCCATTCATAAAGCTTTACTACTTAGAGTGACTCATGCTTGGCCAAGACAAGCTTCATAGCCACCCAAGTGGGATTGATCAACCATTCATCGTTACTTCTGGAGTTGGAGGTAAACATCCAGGCCTCTGTGTAGAGGTGGGTTTTTTCCCTTCAGCAAGATCCATTTGAAAATTATAGTTCTATGACCTTAACTCATTTTTCAGTTACCACTTCAGACTGCCCCATCATTAGGCTTTCTAGGCTATTTTTATGCCTTGTGACCTAGGAAAATAACATCCAAATTTATAAGCAGCTCTCCACCTTCAAAAGTGGCCCTAATGTTCTGTGATGGACCAATGTTAAAATCTCAGAATTTAATGTGGAAAACGTATCTGGAAAATACTCAATATTCTCAGCAAGGGTAGAAGAAGGTGCCTACATTTTCCCAAGAGGACAGCAAGGGAGAGTAAGAGGCAGCAAAACAAAGCATGCATTTGTGATGGCAACTGTGATGCTAGTTGTAATGTTGAGCACACCTCGAAACAACTTTATGAAAGGGAAGAAAAGAAGGATTTACAAAGTTATAAATAGAACACAAACTTATTAAAAGGGATAAAATGTACTGCAAACAAAATAGCAAGAAGCAATGTTTATACATTTCAGTTGAAAGTAGAAAATCCTTCATTTCCTGTTTTACAAATTGATATTGCTGTTAAGGACACTATTTCCACCCACTTTACATAATATTTTATATGGCAAACATTTAACAGGAATATTAATACATGTAGACTAGAATTCTGTACATAACTTTAAATGCAATAACGCTTATCTCCAAATCTTCCATCCTGCCTGTAAAAGAGGAGACTGGTTTGCTTCTATATATAGCATCCCCTTTCCCATCTCAAATGATGAAAGCCAGAAAAGCATGACAGATGTAATGGACTGTCACTATAAAGATTATATGAAAGATCTCAGCAACTGGTTGCAGGTGGCCTCATGTTCCTAAGTATAGTCTAGACATATTAAGTTTAACCTATTAGAGATCTTATTTAATAAAGGTTATAATTCTCTTTCCAAAAGCAGCAGTGTTTTTTTTAAAAAGAGGTGGGAAGTTCAAAAATCTTAAGTATATAGTACAATTGTTGCCCTAGAAATCTGACAACAAGCTTGATGAACACAGGAAGGAGGACAGCAGAAAAGGTTATTGTTTGCATCAATCTGTAGTTAGTGGCATGCTAAAGGTTGAGAGTAGTCCTTTAAGTAGATGCAAGGTTTGAAAGGAAATGGGTGTTTACTCCTAATTAGTTTTTCCAGTGCTGGTTCCTACAGAGGGTCTACATGCTTACAGCAGTAATTGCTTCTAATCAATACTGTGCTGCCCATCTCTAGGGAGGCAGTAATTCCTTTCTTCCACTACCATAGTCTCATTCCTACTGGTTGTGCCTTTGGGGCAACAGGCCACAGTCCTTTACAAAGTGTGTGGGGTTTTCTTCAGCTAGAGAAGGGGAGGCTTACATGGGAGCAGGTAGAAGCTACTGTGGCTATTTGATACATACAAGCAGGAAAATTTAATTGGAGCCTCAGGTAGCTACAGCTTATGTTTTCTATTTTAGAAAAGGGACTGGGGCTCAGTAGGGGATATGTTTAAAGTTCTTGTTTCTTCTCCTAGAGAAACTTCTGAAATTGCTACAATGCCACCCTTCCTCATGGTGGATGTACCATCAATTCATAAAGGCGGCTAGGTATTAGCAATGTGTTATCTTTAACAGGCATTTCAAGTAGAGAAAATGTATACATTACTAACTGTGACAGCATCTTTTGTCCACAGTTGGAGCAGTACAGGAAGTCAGTCACGCAGAACAGAAATAAGGTGGCTCATAGGAGACTCCATAGATGAGAAATGCAGCCATTAGATAGACATTAATCTAGACACATTAAAAGCAAACTGAATTACAAGGCAGAAAAATATTTAATGGATCTTTTCAGAACAGCTGTTTCCTTTTACCCTCTTCCCTTTACAGCTATGCACAGCTGCAGTATATACCTTAGTTATTACTAGTGTCCCCTGCAAGTATTGAGCTACAACTAGCTACTTGTCTTCAACTGGAGCCTAGGATTATAAATTTTGTTTATCATTTGACTAGTCCTCTGCCATTCAAGAAGCTACTCACTTTCAGATGTGAAACAGGGAGCAGCAGATAAACAGAAGTTATGTACTCCTACAATTAGTGATTGTAGGACATTTACTTAAATTGTCATTCCTACCTTAAAGTTGGCCTGTATTGTAGAATGCCATTTGATTTTAATTCTTGTGTTAAGTGAGATGGATGTTCATTTGGAGCCCTAAAGCGATTTTTTCCAGTGAGTTGGAGAATCAACTGCACAAGTCAGCTCCCCACAGAAAACTACTAGCGGCCTCCCTAGGTTTCAGGGAAACCATGTCTACCTCCACCAGAAGCAGAAGCTACTAGATGTCACTATCTTAACAGTGAAACAAGGAAAAGAAGTTGTGGCTGACAGAATGACAGCACCTTCAAGCCCCTTCTAGTAAGGATGGAAATAACATGTATCATAAATAAGGTAGACCTAAGCCTGCTTGAGCAGTTAAGTGTGCTTTGCCATACCTTTATTTGTAGGTTTGCCCAGCTACACCCCACCATATGTATTCTTTCAAAAGAAAATAAATGCTTTGATTGCAATTTTACACCAGGATCCATTAAACAAAGCATCCCAGTCAAATAATATATTTGAAACTAAATGTACTATCACAGGAGAGACGTTTGCCTTTGCATCTTCCGCAGAGGTCTTGACGATGGGGTCTCTTGGGGTCCACGTGGCGCGCTTTCACAGGGCAGGTGCATCTGGTCTGCTTGCAGCTCTGGAAAGAGACGAAGGTGTTGGAGGAGGAAGTACCTGAACTGCAGTGACATAGGCAGGAGACCCGCCCGTTCAGGGCAGGGCAGAGCGTTCCTTGCCGGAGTTTAGGCTATGGCCCGCTCAGGGCAGGGAGGAGCGATGCTGCTGAGAAAGGCCCAGCCCCTTGGGTGCTGGAGCGGAGCGGGGTCCCCGGGAAGGGGCTGGGGAAGGCCCCCTCGCACTGGCCGTGGGGCGGCCCGCGGCACGGCGCTCACCTGGCAGGTGATGTCCTCCACGCGGTAGGGGTTGTAGGATTTCTGGCACGTCCGGCAGAACTGTCTGAAGTAGACCTGGCGGGAGGGGAGCGCGGGTGAGTGGCGGCCAAGGCCGGGGCCCGGGGGAGGGGGGGCGGGGGGCACGCGGCCTACCTTGCTGGTGCCCTGCACGCACCACACGTAGGCGCTCTCCCAGCGGATGTTGCAGTCCTTGCAGTGGTAGTAGCCGTACTTCTGCTCGAGGAACTGCCGGGGACAAGCGTTACTCAGCCGCGCGCGGCCGGCCCGAGGGGCGGGGGGATGGCCCGAGGGACCCCCGGAGCCCGAGCCCGCCGCGCGAGGCCAGGCCAGGCCCCGCCCCGCGGCTTCCCGCCACACCCCGCCCCGCCCGCACAGCTGCGCGGCACGCGGTGAGTTACCCGCCCGGCTCCGCCCCGCCCCGCCCGCCGCCGCTCCCGAGCCCCCACCTGGAAGCGCAGGCGGGTCTTGCCCTGCCCCGGCTCCTGCGGGGTTGCGGCCTGGAGCTGCCCCGCCTGCGCCGCCTGGCGCTCGGGCGCCTCAGCCTGGCCCGTCTCCTGAGGGGCCGCCGCCTCCTCCGCCGCCACCTGCTGCTGGGCCGGTGGCGGCTCCGCGCTGCCCGCGGGGGGCTGCTCCCAGCTGGCCCGCACCGCCGCCGCCTCTGCGCGCTGCTGCTCCGGCTCCTCCCGCGCCTCTTCCTCCGCGGCCGCCGGCTCCGGCTCCTCCTTGGCCGCCTCCTGCCCCGGCTGCTCCTCCTCCTCCTCCAGGAAGGTGGTGAGTCTGCGGGAGGCCATGGGCGAGTAGACGGCGATGGTCCGGGGGAAGCGCACGGGCCGGCTGCTGGCGGTGGCGGAGCTGCCCTGCTCCGGCTCCGGCTCCAGCTCGCGGGCCCGCGGCGGGGGCAGCCCGGGTCCCGGCCGGCGCCGCAGCTGCAGGGTGCGGGGCCCCAGCGAGCACTGCACCGAGGCGTCCTGCCGCGGGTTCACCTGCACCCCCACCTCCTTGGTGTTGGCCTTGCGCAGCCGCGGCGTCAGGCCGGGGTTCACCTGGGACAGGATCGCCTTCAGCTGCGCCCGCTGGTAGTTGTCGAAGTACTCGGCCGCCGCCGCCGCCCCCACGGCGTCCCCGTAGCCCGAGAAGTAGGAGCCCCGCTGCCGCCAGGCGCCGGGGGCCCCTTTGCCCTTGGGCGGCTGGTAGCGGTAGGAGTAGGGGGCGTAGGCCGAGTACAGGTAACTCTCCATCGCCTCGTCCGCCATGGCACCTGCCCCGGGCGCTGGGCCCGCGGGGCCCGCTTTAAATACCCCGCCCGCCGCCCGGGGAGGGGCCGGCTGCTACCCGGCCGCGCACCGCCACCTGAACCGGGCCGCCCCATTGGCGGAGGGGGAACGAACCAACCCGGGCGCCTCGCGGTGGTCCCTGGCGGGAGGCCGGAGGGCCGGGGAAAGCCGGGGGCCGGCGGTCCAAGGCCACAGCAGAGGGGGAGGGGGAGGGGAAGGGGGGAGGGGAAGGGGAGCCCCTGGTTAGCCTCGGCTGACGGCAGCCAAGGCGGCGGGGCGGGAGCGCTTCAGGCCGCTCTTCGAAGCGAGTGAACCCCTCCTGGGCCAGCCCTCCTGGGCTCTCGGGTCTGTTAAATGTCCGGAGTCTCCCGGCCTCTTCCAGCTGATTTACAGCTCTTTGCTCTGCCCTGATCGCTGCCTGCGGGGGGACCCGAAAGCCCGTGCGGCGTGAATGTGAACCGAGAGGCTCAGCCGGGGACTCGGGAGCTTTTTCTTTCTTACGTTGAGTTGAGCGGGTACTTGGCTTGAGCGGTGATGCTCCCGGGGAGCACGCCAGGGGCTGTACACCGCAGACAAAGATTAATAGCGCGGGATACATGGCAGAAACAACCCGCAGATCAGTCTGTGGAGGAGGAAGGAAAGCATGAATTCCTTGGATGCTACTAACATTAGAGCCAGGGACCTAGGTTAAGAAGGAAGGAGTTGCCTTCCCTGTAGATAAATCGCTGCTAGATACACTGAGCAGTTACTCGCAGTAACCTTTAATGTTTAGTGATCTTCGGAGGGATTTTAATTAGTGATGAATACAGCGTTAATTCGTCTTTTCCACGCACTTATAATCAGAACAATAAACACGATCTTTTTTTACAACTAGTAAGATGCATGAAATGAAATCACAGTTTACAAATGTAATTTAATTTGCTTGTTTGTTCACACCAATGCTACACACGTTAATCCTTTCCTGCAAAATGCTTTCTTCGTTTCTGGTACCTGCCCCGCCTTACTTAATTCACCAAAGAGCTTCTTCTCAGGAAGATGTAGACTTATCTCCTTGTGTTATATTGAATTTTGTACACATACGGCTATATTTTTGAGGAAATATTCGCAACTGGCACAATAGTAAACAGGTGGTCATTTTTTACACTGGGGGTTGTAGTTGGGTAGATTATGGAGGCTGGTCAGGACCCCAGCTGCCTGGTTTACTAGTTCCCAAAACATACGGCAAATATCATGTAATATTAATTCAAGCATTCCCTTCTGTTGCTCTGATAATTGTCCATCTACAGTGCAGTCTGTGTAGGCTCCATCAAAATAGCATTGTGTTCCTCTGTAGTCACTGTGCCATAGGAGGTATCTGCCATTTCCTCCTCTTTCAGCTTCTTGTAAGAAATATCTGTGTCTTCATCTTCATTCAGAGGATCTTGTTTGTAAGTGTCTCTCCCGTACATCTTGTACACTAACACAAAAAGCCCTGCTTCTACAGCCTGGAAAAGTGCGTAAAGCAAGGGAAACATATACATGCTTCCTATGAGATGTGGTGGAAAGGTTAATTTTAATATAGCCGTGCAAAGCTGGACATTTTGACACCCTGTTTCCAAAGACACTGTCCTCTTGCAGTGAGGTGGCAGGTGAAATAAAGTCGCTAAGCCATACCCTGAGGCATAGCCCGCTAAGGGCATCAAGAGTGCTACTATGTAAACAGATGCAGGGATGCTTGCCAACAGCTCAGGTCCCAACATAGTGCCAGTCAGAATGAACAGAAGCACCAAAGTCACTAGAAGGGACCACAGGGAAACCTAGCAATAATGAATCAGATACGTCAGAGAAAAAAGAAGGGAAAACTTGCATTAGAATTGCGTTTAAAAGCAAATTAATTAAATACACAATTATTAAAATAATATAATAAGGAAAGAATTTAAACAATTTTTAAAAAATCAGCACATTACATTGCAGCTGTTACAGCAGAAATACTCATTACATGAACAGTGAATAAACAAAATGTGACTGAAAGACATGGGAAAGACCACTCTCCTTAATTCCAAATGTCCTGGAGTTCGTCACATCCTTAGTATTTCTAATGTTGAGCTTTGTTTAACCTATTCGATGTTGGACAGATTCTACCACCGTTTCTTACTTTGCACCTAATCCAAAATCTCAGTGGGCTCTGGATCAGGCTGGAGATGAGTAAGGGTGGAAGAAATCTGTCTCTTAAATAGCTTTTAACAGTTTAACTTGTCTGGGATACTTTCTCAGAAAGGAAGTAGCAATCTGCATTAATGTATATACATTTTCATTATAAAAAGAAAATGAAGCTTAGTCTTTGGGGGGAAGTTTATGACACTAAACACTTATTTTTTTCTATAATACTTTAAATAGTTTCTCTAATTTACACTTTAGTAAGGTAATGCTTAAAAGAAAGTTCATCTTGCCTAACAATGTATATCTCAAGTTTAAGCCTAAAGGAGATATAACACATCCAAACTGAGAGTAAAAAGGGCTAATGCCAATTCTGAAAGAAGGTCTGATACCATTGAATTCAATGGCAGTTACATAATTCAGTTTTACTTTAATTGGAGTAAGGGGCCCAGAGTTTGGGTCTTTTAGTTCACCGTGTTCTACGCATACTGCAGCCATTGAATGATTTTTGCAGTATTAACGGTTTGTGTGCTGAGTTGCTTTGCTTTTTACCTTTGAGCCTGTTTTGCTTGAAAGCTTACCTTAAGTTTTAACTTTCATGTTTTGTTTTGATGAACAGAAATATTTATCTCACTCTTCTTTTTAAAATAAAGATATGTTTAAAGACTTTTGTGATAGTACTTCAGTCAGCCAGGTATTTCTTTTTAATTATGGCTAGTAATTTCCACACCATGATTTCACTTTTCTATCCCCGTGCATTCCCTTTCCTGAAATCTTTCCTTTCTCCTTAGGTCCACGTAATAACAATAATATTCAGTGAGACCCTTTTTTTATTTGTCCTCATCCTTCCCTAAAACACTGGGTGAAATCCTGGTGCCTTTGCTTATTTTGTTGAACCTTAGAAATTATTTTCAAATAAAATGCATATAACTGTACTTTAATATTATTTTTATTGACTTTCATACAAATTGCTTGCATGATGAAAGTTTAGTCAGAAATATCGAAATTGGTTGTGCCATGATTGATGAAAATGCTTATTGAAAATTTGTATATTTCTGAACAAAGAAAGAACATAGAAAACAATAGATGTTGTTATATTTTTTGTTTTAATTATTCCAAGTTAAGATGTACAGGTGTTTCTGTTTTTGTTTGGAATTTACTGATTTTATTGCATATGGGACTGAAGCTACTAGTTCTAATACATGGAATAGTATCTGATTATACCTATATCATGCATTTATTTATTTAAAACACATGCGTAGCAATGTTGCCTCATAATTAGAAATATATTGAGCATTTATTTTGTGGTTTTTACTCTGTTCTCGTTGCATTTAAGAAATGGCATTACATCTATCTGCCTAAGCTTTTATTCAGTGTTGCAGTAGGAAAATGTTGGTTCATCCTTTGGTCTTTGTAAGAGAGCAATTTTGGTTTATAACAAAAAGAGCTACTCGTATTCAGCCCTAACCCTGCCTGTAACTGTTTTACAGAAAACAGTCATGCATGCGCAGTATTTTATTATTAGTTGACCACAATGGGGCTTATCCTCTTTGGACAATAAAGAGAGAGGGAGAGTACGTGTTTAGAATTCGGAACAAGTCCTGAGGGTTGAAACGAATGTTCGTGATGTGCTTGAATCCTATGATTTGAATATCTATCCATTACATGGAAGTGCTAAGCGTCTACACTTACGTTCAGCTTGACGAAATAGATACCATGCACGCTGCTCTCCGTGCAGGCTTCTCTTAACTTTTTTAACTACTCGCTATGTAGGGCAATATTTTTATGGTTTAGCGAGCTTTATCTGGTTATTACCTGTTAAATCCCCCCACCCCCCGTGCATCTTTTCTTATTAGAGCAGGGATTCTCAAACTAACCCCTGAATTAGATGAGGCACATGCGAAAGGATTCTCTCCCCGCATCCTAAAGCGGCGGCGCCGACTGTACGGCACCGAGAGGCAGAGCCCTTTCCCGCGGCTGATTAGCCGCCCGGCTCCCGAGGGGCGATGAGCAGTCAGTGGGAACTGCGGGTTCGCAGCACCTCTGTGTGGGGGTCTTAGAAGCGGGACGGGGCGCAGCTGATGTTACCTTGAGCAAGAGGTCGGCGATCCTGGCGTGCTTGTAACGGATGAAAACCCCGAGGCCGATGGGGAGCAAGGTGCTGCACAGGGTCAAGCTCACGGCCCCCAGGGGCAACAGCTGCACCAGCGGCGTGTTGATCCAGGCGCGGCTGTATATCCACAGGCACAGGGGCATCAGCAGCAGGGCCAGCAGGGTGGATGAGGCGGTCATGATGATACTGGCGGCGGGAGGGAAAGAACAGGCGCCGGGTGAGCGGGGGAGGAACAGCTCGGACGGCAGCCTCCGGGGCCGAGCCGCAGCCGGGCCGCGAGCATTTCCCTCCAGCGCGGAGCGGGCCGGAGGGCTCGGGGTGGGCGCGAAAGGGCTTCGGGGGAGGAGGGTCGTGGCTGGGCATGTAAAGCCTGCCCCAGGGACGGGTGTCGGGGGCAGAGGGTCATAACTTCCAGCGCGGGTGGTCCCGCCCGCCCCCCGTTGCGCACAGCCGGCTGGACAAGAGCTTGGCTCGGCTCGGCTCTTGTGCGGCCAGGTCCCTGGCGAGAGCCTGAAACCGGCTCCTCCCGAGCCCACAGGGTGCGTCCGGCCGCGCCCCGGAGCAAGGGCAGCAAACGGCGGGCACCGACCGGATTAAAATAGGGAATACTTTTAAAGGAGTAAACTGGATCCTCCCGCACCGCCCCAACACACGCACCCACACCCCCGCACCGCTACTGACCCCCGGCACGTCCACACACACCGCACCGCTACTGACCCCCCAACAC
>ML675624.1:46159907-46170633 GCA_007922155.1 Mesoclemmys tuberculata
ACACACACCCCACCGCTGCTGACCCCCGGCACGTCCACACACACCGCACCGCTGCTGACCCCCTACACCCCCCGTACCCCCGGCTGCCGCCCTCTCCCAGCGCCGTGCGCGCCTGGTTCCCGGGGTCTGCCCCGCGCAGGGAAGATGCCCGCCCGCCCAGCGGGGAGCTGGGGCCCGCGCCCGCCGGCGGGTACCTGAGGTTCATGTCTCCGCTGACCAGCAGCGACATGATGTTGGAGAGGTTCCCGCCGGGGCAGCAGCCGCACAGCAGCACGGCCACCGCGGCCACCTCGTCCAGGGCGAAGAGCAGCGCCAGCAGGAAGGCCACCAGGGGCATGATCACGAACTGGCAGAGCAGCGCCAGCAGCACCCCGATCGGCCGCCGCAGCTGCCCCCCGAGCTGGCTCAGCTCCACGGTGCAGCCCAAGCCCAGCATCGTGGTGCACAGCGCCAGCCCCACGAAGACGCTCAGACCCTGGTTCAGGGGGGTGTCCCAGAACGGGGCGCTGCCCGCCGGCCCCTGGCTTGCCTGCGGCACCCGGCTGGAGGGGCTGGGGCTGGGGCTGCCCACGGCGGGCAGGCTGGTGCTGCTGCTGGTGCTGTTCTCGGGCTCCGGGGAGAGCGAGGCGAAGGGGAAGAGAGTCCCGTTCTCCACCCAGGTGCTGGCCATGGCTGTGGCTGTGCGTGTCTCGCAGTCAGGGGCTGAACATCTAGTCAGAAGCGGCCAGGTCCCTATCGCCTGCCCAAGCACTGGAGGAGCCGGGGAGCCCCGCAAGGTGGGGACTGATAGGCAGTGAGGAGACTGTCAGTCAGGCACCGGGCTGAAGCACTGGCACATCTCAGCCCTCCTCAGACCCTTCTTCCCCACCCCCTGAACACCTCCACTTACAGCCAAGCGCAACAGCCCTCATTGACACACACTGAATTCATCTGCTTTACACAATGGCACCTACAGCTCTATATAGTATACTCACGCTACATTAGACTCCTTGGGTCTCTGCCTCTTGCACAAGAATGTTTGCTCTGTTTTGTATCCAGTGTCTTGTGTCTGCTTTATATAGGGAGCTTTCAGTCACACACTTAACCCACAGGCATAGGCAGACATCCTGTTAAGAATCTATTTAGAGGATAACTCCTCCAAGCAGGGCCCATGTCTTCCTTTGTGTCTTTTATGGTGCCGAGCACACTGTCAGCAATCAACCAATAATAAAAAATCTTTTATTGCAGGTCTAGTGGAAAAACAAACACAAGCCCCTGCCATGTTTATTTCCTCTGGTAGTCTCTTGTGAAAGACCATGCTGCTAGAAAAGAGAAGCAAGTGTTATCCACTGGGTCACCTTTGGCTGCTCCCCCCCTTCTCCCTGCCCCCCCCCCAAGAATTCTAAGAAATATTTTGAGCTGATAAAGGGTTGACGGGGGATTTTTGGAGGGATGCATTGTCAGCAGACACATTTCAGTTTAACTTCTAGCATGCTAATAGCAAAAACAAAAAAAGATCCACTATTAAAGTATTAATATTGTTTATTTTCTGATTTTTGGTGCTTAATCTGGCTCAGCATCCTAAAGCAAAATGAGCTGATCATCACAATGTCATCCTAAGTGAGCAATGTCAGCTTTACCATTGATACATTAAAGGAGGTTTAAGGTCATTCCCACTAATGGAAGTATGCACTTCAATAAAAGCTGTGGCAAGGGTGAGGAATGATGAAAAGCTCTATGGTCAGGTCAAATTAGAGCCACTTTATGCTGATGATGGACTTCAATAATAATAATTAGCAAAGAGCAAACTATGCTTTAACAATGTGCTTTAAACTGTGATTTAATTATGCTTTAAACTATGCTTTAAATTATGCTTTAAACTTTATTTATTTAATTGTGGTTTAATTAAATTTAATTAATTAATTTAAATTTAATTAAACTTTATTTATTTAATTGTGCTTTAAATTATGCTTTAAACTATGTGATTTAATTAATGTCAATATATTACAGTTTTCTACTGCTGCATGGAGCTAGGTAGGGGGTGCCCACTCCCACTCATGCTTTCCAAACTGGAGCTTCACAATGTAATTATCAGGATAACCCTCGAATCCATGGAGTAGAGATGAATACCATCAGAAGTTACAGGGTTATTCCTGATTTGCCTGGAAGAGAGACACTTGCTAGATACAATTTTTTTTTTAAATCTGTTAGTAAAATGGTCTTTACTATACTGAAAAATCAGTTTGTATGATATGCAGGTGACAGCCCAGAAGGTGACAGAGGCCTGTCCTGTCCATTCCATCTAAGTGGGTGAAATTCTGTGCCCATTGAAGTCAATGGGAGTTTTGCCATTGATCTCAATGGGTACATCTACACTGAAATAGAAGACCTATGGCACGGCCGTGGCTGGGCTGGGTCAGCTGGCTGTGTAGACATGCCCACTGGGACCAGGATTTCATCCAGTATGTGAGGATCTCTCTTACCCATCACTCAAACAACATATACAACAAAAGCCACATTTTCCAGAATTGTTCTAATTTACTGGATTCAGATGGGTTTTAAAATTGTGTTTAAAAATAGCCACCCTTCCCATATCTTATTTTTTTAATATTCATTCATTATTTTATATTGTCTGTTTCTTTAAAAAACTGAATGCCATATTAAAAGACAAGTAGGAGATGAGAGACAAGGGCATGCAGGAAAGGAGAGAACAGGAACCTCTGAGGCTGGTCTGGGCAATGGTGGTTCACACTTTGTCCACTGCCACTCAGCGTGCCTCAGGGACAAGAATTTTTCCTTCACATGAAAGGTTTGGAAGTGCTGCTGACCCCGCTTCATGTTGTGGTTCTCTGGCAGGACCAACTGTCTCAGTGTTTGGCCTGCCACATGAACTGCTCTGTCTTGCCTTTTGTTTTTAAATTTAGTATGCTACTGTGCTGTGCATTATGGGGTATCTCAAATGACACCTCCTAATGCATAACATGGTGGGGCACCAAATTTAAACACAAGACTGGAGAGAGGGCAGCTAGAGCTAGGCCCCATCCCACTTAAATCTCCATCTCCTGTGCCATCTGGTCCTACCCTTCTCCAGTCCAACGATATTCTTCACATCTGCCCTTCCCAAATCTGGCCATCTTAAATTCTCTTGGGTCCTGGTCCCCCTTCAACCCAGGACATAGCTCCACAGAAAAATGGAATCTGTCTTCAGTCTGTCATTGGATGAGTCTTGCGGGACATCCAAGTCCTGGGACCCCCTGTGAAATTTCCTTGTAGTCCTGTCTGTCAGTCCAAGGTTGTTAAAGGAGCATCTCTGGCAAAAATTGAAAACCCAAAGTAAAATGGGAGTCCAGCTGAGCCTTACGTTACCAAATTTTAGATTGCACTACCTGCCTCAGAGGAGACATTCACTGCTTTTCTACCCTGAAAGGAGCACATTGGGTGTAGCTATACAGCATAAAACTACACCTACAATCAACCCCTAATATTCTAGCAGACACTATTAGTGACCCAATAGAAGCAATAGAGTTAATCCATAGTTGCCATCAGGGATAAATGTAAAAGTTTATTAGGTTTGGTGTACCAGAGGACTTTAGTGGCAAAGTAATGGATTCAGTGCACAGCATAATAACTTGGCCGTACAGTAATACCACTGAATGGTTTTATTCTATTTTCTTTTCCTTGTCATTTGGTTGAGGATAGGATAGGGAGAGAGGATGAGTCATAGGTGTTAAACAAACAGCTACAACCCAGTCCAGACAGTGATTTAATTTGTTGGTAAAACAAGGGAATATATGCTTAGAGATGGGATGACACTGAAGTGCAGTGTTTGGTTGTCCTTGAGAGCCAACAAAATTATTTGAAACTAAATAATTTGCAAATCTACTTGTACTGAAAATTTTTTACAGTGTGTTTAGATTGCTTACAAATTTTGTATATACTGTATCTTTCTCATTCTTACTCTTTACATTATTTCTATATACTTATGCCACATTCTCTTCCCTCACTTACTATACCCCTAATTTTTTTTTTAATAACTCCATTATACAGTTTCTCTTCTGGCACCTATGAAACAGAATGTAAATTACACAAAGAGCAAAAGTAGGCTGATTATTAAGTAGGCCGTGAAGAGAGCAGAAGAGAACTGCCCTTCTTATCTATGAACATGACTCCTAAAACCAGGCCTGTTCATAGAAAGATATTTTTGCATCATGATCTTTACAATTAGTTACAGAGCAATCCACTTACAGTGAACTTGGACATAGTGAAACTCTGTTAACAATGAAGTGGAATGAAAGGCTCAAATGTTTCCGTGCTTTACATTGTGTTGATTTCAATTACTGTAAACTTCAGCTTATAGGGAAATTGTCCTGTGAAAAACATGAATTAGCTGTAAGAGGGTTCTGTTTTATTGTAACAAATAAACACAAGATGAGATGTTTCTTTAAATTTATGCCAGCTATTTTAAGAATTTAAGATTCAAATTAAGTTCTGGTTTAAACAGGAGCAGTACCATTGACTTCCATATAGATACACTAAGTTTCTTAGGCCAGATCTGAATGTAGCTTCTTGAGTTTTGCTTATCCCTTATACAGTCAGCATTGGCACCCTTGGTAGCAACTGAAAAATATTCTTACATCTGGAAAGTACAGTAAAATTTATCCAGTCTTTGTACTTTCTACTTGGTGTGGTTATTGTCTCTTTAAATCGCTTCAAGGTTTCATGCTATGTCACCAGAACAATTGTATTAGTATATAAGCTAGATATATGAATTTTCCATTTTCCCTCAGGGGAGAAAATGACACTGGCTGACCTCTTTTACAGGGAAAGACAAACTGGCCACCTGAGCCTAAAAAACATTGGTAATTGTGCTCTAAATGGATATGTAGTTTTTAAACTAATTCTTATAAACTGGAAAAAATCCTGTTTCAAAACTGTGGGAAAAAATAGTACCCAGGAAATATTTTCTTGTAAATTGAGTGTTTATAAATTAGGTGTAGTTTTTTATAAGTGGTACTGATTGCATTGTTCTGTGGGGGTTGAATTCTATAGCAGAATGTAATTAACATAAATCCACTTTACAAAACCATCCATGATATTGAAATTTTTCAGGCATAGGGAAATGTGCGTCTTTTCTTTATGTAACTTGAAACAAAGGTACAGAGCCTTGATGTCAGACAAAAGAGAGCCTTTTAATGAAGGCTGAATATACCACCAGAAACATGCTAAATGAGCTTTACTCATTACTTAGATATTAGCACATTGTATTGACAAATGAGAGACATAGGTGGAAGGGTGTTTGGGTCACTCGATTCTCACATTGGACACTGGAAGCGTCTATGTGTTCCAGAAACAACACAAAAGTTTGGTTGTTGCACATATGCTAATAGGTTTTCACTTTACATTCAAATATGGACATTCTTGGAAATTGGATTTTACTCCTGAGTTTTTGGACTTAACTTTTGTTCAACACCTATCACATGGTTGTGACAGGGAATGGTTATGTTGGCAGTCAGGGAGGTGTACATAGGAGGGTGTTGGGAAGAGGGGTTCTTCAGGTTTCTTATAGCACACTTCACCATAGGACCTAAACACTTAGTTATTACGATGACAAGATCTGTAGAAAACCCTAAGTTAGACAGACAGGAGAGAGGATGAGAAACCAAAGGATACCCACTCTCCTCTCACCACCTTTTTTGCTGTTTCAGCTTGAAAACTAGGACATACTAAAGGGCTTGTGGGTGAGGAAAACTGTACTTTCCCCACTTTCTTGTCCCTTCATTGTTTCCTCAGACTATCTAACCTCTTTTCTGTACTTTCTGCTGGAATCTGCAGGTGGTGGGGAAGCTGAGCTGCAATAGGCTGTCAGTATTGACTGACGCTACACGTCAGAGTGGGTTGATTTATAATCCCGTGATGGGGGTTGGGAGAGGAGGAGAAGGTCTTGACAGGTGATAGGCCTGTGGGGGTTGGTCCTTGAGAGACATTTGCATTCTGTCAGCTTGTTGTCGCTTTTACTTGATCTCCCGGTGATGACTTCTTCAGGAGGTGGTGTTCTGTACAAAAACTGAGACAAAACGCTATTGTAAAACTAACATCACAGAAGGCCATGGAAACAGAGTAACACCCAGTTTTCAGCTGCACATGATCACTCTATAGATATTTTAATTTCTATTTAGTTCTAATTTTTTTTCCAAATTCAAGACTATGTAAGAAACAGGGCGGCAGTCTTGCACCCTGAAAAACTATTTTTCATTCTATCCATAAACTTTGGTAGGACTATTAAACAAACACATTCCATAATGGGGCATCACACTCATTAAAGATCCTATATGGGAAGTATAGTCTCATATATTTAAATTGAGTTTTTGCTAATTACCAAGACATACACCCTCTTTTGTATGTAAGCATCTCTTGTTCAGTCACTCTGTTTTGTTGGGACACATGCTATTCTCTTCTGTGTGAAGAGGAGAGTACTGAAAATGCACCAAAATTGGGGTTTGGGCTCTGAGAGTTTAAGGGACCTGGGGCCCAGTGGTTGGGAGGTTGATGAGCCATAGAGACACCATTCCCTATGACGGGAATAAACACTGTCCCACAAAAAAAGTTTTGGGAGTAAACTGCATGAGTAGAAACCTACTTTATAACTTGTGCATCAGACTCAAGCAACTAGAGTTTCAGTTAGTTAATTTTGCATGCAATGGAGCATATTCTGACCTTAGGTACTTACACCAGGGTAGCAATACTGAAGTCAAAGAAGTTAATCCTGATTTACACTGGTGAAATTAACATCAGAAGCTAGCCCAGAGTAAGCAGGAATGTACTTGAGACAGGATGAAGTATTAAAATTTGGATCTGTGCCATTAAAAAGCACCAAATATTCCTAAAATAGCCTCCTATTGCTCACATAAAACAGGTGCTGCTCAAAAACATAGGAAGACATGGCCCCTGCCCCCAAAGAGTGCATACTCTAAAAAGGCAAAAACAGACAGAGAGTTGGGTAAAGAGATACAACAGAGAAGCAAAGTGATCAGGGTGATAAGAGATACACTCCTGGTTAGTTCCATGCCTTTTCTCATTTAATAACCTATCCCCAGTTGTCCACCACTGGGTACAACTGAATATGTCTCTCCCCAAAACTTTTCCTCTGCCCTTCTCCGTTACCACTGACAACTCCATAATTCTCTGAGCCCACAGGCTTCCTATCTAAGTGTAATCTTTTACTCCCCTTTCTTCTTCCCTCATATTGACTCTGTAGTTTAATCCTTCTGGGTCTTCCTATATAAATCTCCAAAATCTGCCTGTTTTT
Organism: Mesoclemmys tuberculata; assembly: GCA_007922155.1. Taxonomy (NCBI): domain Eukaryota; kingdom Metazoa; phylum Chordata; order Testudines; family Chelidae; genus Mesoclemmys; species Mesoclemmys tuberculata. The sequence continues at coordinate 46,167,193 of ML675624.1, forward strand.
CTTATCCTACCTCCAATACCCTAATCCAGAGGTCTAAGTGAAGACATTACAACCACTGGAGCGGAAAAGCAGGACATCAGTGCATCCATCCCAACATTTTACTGTTGTGTTGACATTTCCATGCTTCCAAAATGTACATTCTTGCTACTTGCAACCATTTTTTTTAATAGTTGCAACTCAGCCTGTTTGTCTACACTACTGCATCCTTCTCCTTTCTGGAGTCCCACCTCTCCCCTCTTCAATTCATTCAAAATGCTGCTGCTGCAGAAATCATCTACCTGGCTTGTTGCTCTAACCCTCTCTAGCTCATCCTCAAATTCCTTCACTGACTTCCCCTTGCCTCTATCCTCAAACTCAAGCTCCTTGTCTTCTCCTTCAGAGCTTGCACAATCTGGCTTGCACCACACTCCTTCTCCTCTTCCCTTATCTCTTTCACCATGCCCAGGTGGCAAAACTAACCATCCCTTCATATTCTTTCCCCTCTCTACTCTCCCAAGCTCACTTCGACATCACCTCTTTTCCTGAAACTCTCATCTTTTACCCAATCCACCATGCCTCTATCCTCTTCTCCTTCAAGTTCCTTTCAAAATTGTACCTCTTCCAACAGACCTATCTATATGACTCTGGTCTGTCCTGATTTCCCCCTAAAGAGAAATGTCCTAAAATTCATAAACCTTAGATGCAATTAAATTAAAAAGGTTGTAGGAGAAGCCAAGGAGAAGAATCCAGACACAATTTGTATAACTAATAATGTGCGCTCTGCTTAGCCACATTGTCCCTTCCTTTGTTCGTTATCTACTTAGACTGTAAACGCTTTAGGGCAGGAATCTTGCTGTCCTAACTTGCTATAAAAAAAACTAGTTTTCTGTTGGCTCTATACAAGCAATAAACAGTAGAAATAATAATGAATGCACACTCATTGCTCCTCAGTGTTTTTCTTTAAGAGGAAGACCATTAATCAACAAATGAGAACACTGTGATTCAAGTGCCAGTGTTCCAACATGTTTATAATTTAGAACTGCATAACCCTCCTTCCAAGTCCATAGCCAAATTCCCATTGAATTAATTGGGAGCAGGATTGAGCCTGGAGGATTTTAATGAATTATGTTTCCACAACTTTAAAAAATGAAATAAAGAGTGTATGTCACTAGTCAGCAGAGGATGAGACAGCCTCTGCATCTCTATGACATGTAGTGAATGTATCTGGGCCTCAGGGTAGGATATAGAATACTCCGACACTTTGGTTGCCAGATGACAAATGCTGAGACAATTGTACCTTTATCATTGTATTAACTGTTACTAGTAATGTGTGCTCAAAGGCTACATCAAGACTATTTTTTCAGAACTTAAGAAATGGCTTGGGGGAGGGAGGAGTTGATATTGCCCTTCAAAAGAAATCTCAGATGTTTGATGCTGGAGCTGTATAAATCAAGTTTAATAGAAATAACAAACATCAGCTTTAAAACTATCTCCTCTGATAGCTTTTCATCTAATCCATAATTTAGGGTTGAGTTAGTGAAAGGATATGGATGAAAATTCATAAAATAAAGGAGGTAATGATCAATGCCTTTCTCAGTCCTGGAGACCCAAAATTAGTGTTACATTCAGTCAAGGACTGCTCTACATTGCAGCGTTAGGTCTATGCAAGGCTGCTCATGTGGACCTAATTGTGTCTGTGTCTTCACTAGAATGCTGCTTCCGCCGAAGTAAACCCAACAGAGTGTCCCTGTAGATGCTGCATTACTTACATCACCTGTTGGCTGTCTACCCTGAGTGGCGCTGAGAGCTGGAGCCCTCTCCCCCTGCTGCTGCTGACAGGGGGTGTTCCAGCTCTGAGCCCTCTGTGGTTGTCAGTGTCCTACCCTCCAGTTGTCCGTGCCTCACTTCAGTCAGTGCAAGCACTCCTGGTGAAGACGCACATCACCTGCAGAAGCAGGGCAGTGTGGACAACAGCAGCGGACTTAAGTGCTGCTGTAGCAGTATGTTGACCTAACTTAAGTTGACTCTTAATTTTGTAGTGTAGACAAGCTCCCTGTCTCGTATCTCTTCACATCAGTGCCTGCTTCTGAAGAAATAGACTCAGTTTTAAGAGTTACATCCGGTGTGTTACAAATATTTGGCATAATTCTCTTTCTAATGAGTGTTACATGCAAATGAAAGGGGGACTTGATTGAAGCAACCTTTTTACCAATAGACTGAACCCCACTGTCTGGTTAGGGGAGGTATCAGTACAAAGTACGCAGTAAGATGGAAGTGTTCACTCCTTCACCATACAAATCTTCTGTTGAAATTAAGGGGACATTTGGGTGCAAAAGGAACGAAGGACGATGGGCCCAGGAAAAGGAAATGGCATGTAATAATAGAGAAGATTGGAAAATTCAAACACCTTACTTTGACTGAAAAGAAGGAACATTTCTGAGAGTCAAAAGTCTATGTGTGTAGTGGGGGAGGGGGGAGAGGAGCAGCATTGCCTGTTTCTCTGAAGAAATGTTGTAAATACCTAAGGCAATCTGGGAATAAAGAAAGAAAAAGAATTGGAAATAAGTGAAAGGACTCAAGGAACAATATTTCTTTCTAAGATATTAATTTTACCCCATAGGGCGGTGGTTCCCAAAGTGTGGGTAATGACCCCAAATGGGGTTGCACTCTCAGCAGATGGGGCTGTGGCAATCCCTTCTTTGCAGAGGACATAATTTTGTTTGCAGAACATGACCTTGAATCTATAATGCATGCAAGGTCATGATGCATAGAGGACACCATTTTGTCCTACTAGCTGGCATTCACTGCACAGCATGACCTTGCACATTCCTTATGCATAAGGTAACACTGTGCAGAGGACACCATTTTGTAGAGCAAAATGGCATCTTCTATGTGCTGTGACCTCACACATAGGATGCGTGCAAAGTTATAGTGTGCGAAGAATGACATATTGCTCTTCAAAATGGCATTATCCAGCTGTCTGGGGTCCCGGCAGGAAAGACTTCATTAAAATGGGATCATGCCAGCAGAAAGTTTGGGAACCCCTGTCATAGGAAGAGGGGGGGAATCCATCTATCTGAATACAAGTAAACGGGTGAGCTGAAAGGATCTAAATGGAAATTAATGACAGTTTAGAGAATAGACACATTCACAGATGTTGTAATCATTTAGGAAACCATTTAAAATTCCACTGAGGTAAATAAAGCTTTAAAGTATACTAAAATATGGGTATTAGCTCTGACCAAATCCATTTATATAACCATAGCTTGATAATAGCCCAAATTAATGTGTTAACTGCAATACATTATGGACCAACCGTACAGAACACTCAGTGATAAAATATGGACAGGTCTTGGTCCTTGAGAAATTCTTTTTTCTCATACTGGCTTACTTTCATACCTTTAAAACCTGTGTTTGTTGTACTGCCAGAAAAATGCCAGATCAGAGTAAATGAGGCAAGTC
>ML675624.1:46171033-46195408 GCA_007922155.1 Mesoclemmys tuberculata
AGTCCAATGGCATAGCTTAAATTTAAAAGATGCAGAAGTGGATTTAGTAGTATCTATAGCTGCATCTACTTCATTATATAATAATTTAACCCAAGAAATGAAAGAAGCCACGTACACAAAGTAACTCCATCTGCTCCAGCCAGAGGATTGGTAATGGTGTTCCCTCATCAGAAAAATAAGTAAATATAACATTTGTCTGTGAATCCAGTCTATATTTTCTAGAGCGTCATTAATTAGGCTAACTATTTATATATATTTTATTATTATTTATTTGTATTTTGATAACATCCGTGTGCCCCAGTCATGGTCCAGGATCCCATTGTGCCAGGTGCCGTTCAGACACCATACAAAAATATAATCCTGCCCCAATGACCTTAAAATCTAATTAAAAATCAGATAAAATCAAATCAATTAATGAATAAACAAAATAAAAATACCCTTTCAGAATAGGTATGTCAGTACATATTGTAAATGTTTTGTTTGGAAAAATGTTTTCAAAAAAATCTAAGGTAGGTGAGAAGAAGTAAATATGGAACTTGAACATCTTAGCTACACAGTGAATGTTTTAGAAGGCATTATCTTAGAGACAGTCTTAATAGATATACCTATGTTTTATACAGACCCATTCAAATGTGATAAACTAGGACATTTCCAAATTATCTAAACAATCCTCTTGATTTTGAATCTAAGATCAGAAAAGCTTTCCCAGCATCAGAGTCAAGGAGAACATATTGTTTCTGAGTTTATATATCCTTCGTTTTACTAGAGGACTTCTTTGAGTGATGGTCCCTAGGTGTATTCCATATGTGGGTACACATGTGTGCCAGGCACCTGAGTCCAGAATTATTTCACAAGCAGCATCAAATGGCCCACGTGTGTTGTAGCCATCCTCCTTGTGCTTTGAACTGGGGGCATGATGGGTGGTGCGGGCCAAAGCCTCTCCAGTTTCTTCTTACTGCCGCATGGTCTGAATCAGAATCTTCGGTGTCCTCAGCTCCTTTCTATTGTGTCATTGCTGTAAATATGTTATGTATGTTAGTTTTTAGTAACAGTTTTTAGTTTTTAGTTTACAGTATAGTCTATTGTAGTATAGTTAGATAGTGTTTCCCCGCTTTTCTTCCCCACCTGGGGAAATGTTTTGCCTGAGAAGTCTGGGGTTATGCTCAGAGTCCTGGGGTTCAAAAAACTGTGTCCTGCCCTTGCTCCTTTTCTGTGAGTGACGCTGCCTTTACTACCTGAGTGAGGCTCACATTTCTGCCAAGTACAGCATATGCTGCTCCTTTCCCCACAGAACTCATGAGGGTTGGGAACTGAGACTTAGAAAATATCTGATGGAGAAGGCAATGAGACCCTAATCAGACCCGGGCCAGGGACCCTGTACATCAGTTTCAGCAAGCAGACAGCACCCCTCGAACAGAAGCTAAGACTGCAAAGCCTAAGGAGAGGACTTCCCATAAAAACAAGGGGCACTCTCATAGACAGAAGGACCACTCCATCAAAAGCTGCCTCAAAGGGAAGGGATCTCTCCCTGCTCCCATCAAAGTCAGGAGAGCCTGTGGGCATGAGCACTGAGAATTTGGCCTGAGTACATTTCCTCAGCAGGAGAACATGGCATGCAGGGGTATAAGTCTGATGGTTCTGACATCAGGTCTGATGCTGAAGACTCAGGATAAACAGCTCCTGGGGCTCCCATCCACTTCTAGAGCTGATATCGTACCTGTAGCAATGCACCTCTGTGTGGATCCAGCTTCCATTGTGACCAGGAAAGCTTCAGTTCTGACAGCTCTGCCTCATATTCCAGGGCGGTCTGAGGCTTACATGTACCCAGAGGGCATCTTTGCTCTCCCTATCCTCATTCACCCCTCCTACTGGGACTGTTTCTATTCTGGGACATTGTTACACGAGAGGAAGAGACTGTCTCTGCACATTGTTCTCCCATCCCATCTGCCAGCCTCAAGGTGCAGCCATTGGTAGTCCAGGATTAGCCTTCTCTTCTGATGAATTGGAGGCTCTGCGGTATCCATTGGATACTTTAAACAATATCAAGAGCTCATGCACAAGGTGGCGGCAGAGCTGCAGATTCAGCTTGAGGAAGTCCAGTGGCCTCAGCACATATTACTGGACATTTTGCAGCGTGCCTGTCCCCGCCAAGTGGCTCCCCATCTGTGAGGCCATCATGGACCCAGCAAAGATGATTTGGCACGCTCCTGTTTCTTCCACTCCCACTCTTTGAGGACCAAGAAGCATTACTTTGTTCCATCAGAGGGGGAAGTGTTTTTATTTTCTCATCCATCATCTAACTCCTTGATGGTACAGGTGGTTACAGAGTGGTCCAAGCAGCAACACCCTAAGGCTACTCCCTTTGAGAAGGGATACAAGCAATTTGACTCCCAGGGAGAGAAGTCTGCTCTTCCACCTCCCTACAGTTCAGGATCTTGAACTATCAGACCCCCCTGGCCAAATATGATTTTACCAATTATGCTAAGTTTATGAATGTTAAGGACAAGCTCCTTGTGCAGGAAAGAGTTCACTTCCAGGCCTTATTTGATGAGGGCAGAGAGGTGGCTAAAACTTCCCTCCAAGCCACAGTGGACATGGCAGATACTGCCTGTAGAGAGGGATGGCTTCAGCCATTTTCATGAGGACAGACTCGTAGTTGAAATCCTAAAATTTCCCTACAGAGGTGCAGAATACCATTGAAGATCTGCCGTTTGATACAATCAGCCTGTTCCATGAGAAGACAGATGAGTCTCTCCATTCCCTCAAGGACTCGGGAGCAATGTTTTACTCGCTTGGCCCCTGTCCCCAAGAGAAAACATTACAGACAGAGGGATATAGGGTGAGACACCCTTTTCAGCCTTTTTATTACCAACGACCTCAGGTGTCACCACATAAGAGACAGAGGCACAAGACCCAAGAACTCAGCCTCTGCAATATCTACCACCACTTTATATCCTAACCTGCAGGTGAAAAGAGTTCCTTTTGATGGAATGATTGAGACCTAAGTCCCTTTACTGATGCCTTTTCATTCCTTTCCTCAAATATTTGGAGACCACCTTACTCAATTTGACAGAAATTGGAAAGCCCTAACTACTGACAGATAGGCACTAGAAGTTATTCATGGCTGCTATCTGATTGAGTTCTGGCAACTCTGATCCACCTTACTGGTTCCTTTTCAGGGACCACTCTCACAAGGAGATTTTACAACAGGAGGTGGACTCCTTTCTCCTCAGGGGAGCCATAGAAAAGGTTCCATCAGTGGAATGGGTTACCTAAAGAGGTGTTGGAATCTTTATCCTTAGAGGTTTTTAAGTTGCAACTTGACAAAGCCCTGACTGGGATGATTTAATTGGAGTTGGTCCTGCTTTGATCTGGGGTTTGGACTAGCTGACCTCCTGAGGCCCCTTCCAAACCTAATCTTCTATGATTGATCAAGGGAAGGGGTTCTACTCCCCTTACTTCTTGATTCCCAAGAAGGATGTGAGTGGAGGCTGATTCTTGAACTACAACAACTAAACTAAAATTCTGCATGATTTTCTTGGCATCAATAATTCCATCCTTAGAGAAGGGCACATGGATGGATCTTGACATGAAAGACAAACCCTTTCCTACAGATAGTCACCCAGCCCAGAGGAGGTTCTTCAGGTTCCTCTTCGGTCAAAACCATTACCAATTCAGAGTCTTTCCATTTGGATTGGTCACAGTACCTAGAGTCTTTCCAAAGATTTTTTTCATGATGGAAGCTTGGATGGGAAGAGTGGGATTTATAATGTTTCATACTTTGATAACTGGCTTATGACAGGCAACTCTTATGAAGAAGTCCAGCAGGTAACCTGTGTTCTCAGTCTTCTATCTTCTCCAGGGGCTTGAATCAACCACAAAAATCTATACTGATCCCTATGAGGTACAGACACTGGACTCAATCACAGCAAGAGTATATCTGCCTCTCAAGAGGTTTCCAGCCATGAGCATTCTCATACACCAAGTTGCTATCAGACCCCAGGTGTCAGTCAGAAATTGCCTTTTCCTCCTTGGATATATAGCCTCATGCACACTTATGACACCATTTGTCATGCGTTATCTTTGTTGCCTACGAGCCTGGCTTCTCTCCATCAACTCACCAGAGCAGGGTAACAACAAGTTGACAATTCTGGTTAACAGTCCCTCTTGTCTGGTGAACTAAAGCAGAAAAAGTCTGGGTGCGGATCGCTTTCCTCACATCAACCCCCAAGGCAATCATTGTTAGTGATACCTCTCTCTTGCATTGGGTCGCTCATACAGCAGAAAGTATCTGGATCCCATGGGATTCCAGGATGCACATCATTTACTAGAACTCAGGGTGGTCCATCAAGCCTGCAGTGCCTTCCTCCCACTCATCCAATCCACACATGTCCAAATTATGTCAGACACATGACAACGATATTCTATACAAACAACGGGGAAACAAGATCCCTCCCTGTTTGCATGGAGACAGTGACCCTCTGGTATCAGCACATCAGTCATTGCATAATCCTATCAGAGCATACTTATTGGGATTTAGAACTCTCTAGTGGATAACCCGAGCAGACATTTTTCTGCAAACCATGAATGGGAGATTCACAATTCAGTTCTCGCCAATGTCTTTGCCCAATGGGGGATGCTGGCTTGGACCTTTTCTCCTCACAGGCGAAAAAGAAACTGCCTTTGTACTGGTCCAGGGTAGCTCTGGGCAAGTGCTCAACAAGAGACACCATTCCAATGTCATGGAAGAATCATCTGGGATATGACTTCTCACCCATCCATTAATTCTACAAGTTCTGCAGAAGATTCGTCAAGACAGAGCTCGAGTCATCCTTTTTCCTCCCAACTGGCCAAGACAGTTCTGTGTTTATGGATCTACTGAAGTTGTCAGCTTGACCGCCTATGAACATCCCCCATTGCCGGACCTTCTAACACAACAGAGGGGCAGGTGCAGACACCTCAGTCCAGGACCACTGCAAGTCAGAGCCTGGTATTTGGATAGCATAGAAAATAGAGAGCTGATGTTCCAGAATGATGCATTCCATCCTTAACCAAAGCAGAAAGGACTCTACAAGGAGCTGTTTCTCGTCAAAATGGAAGTGTTTCTCCTCTTGGACTCAGCATCGCTACTTGTCGCCACAATCAGTTGGGATCCCTACTATCCTTGAATATCTGCTTATCTTTAAGACTTTGGGTCTTATGATTACTTCTCTTAGAGTGCAGTTAGCAGTGATCAGCACTTTCCCTAGTCCAGTGGACAACCATATCATCTTCACACTCTCTGTCACAACTAGATTTCTGATGGGGCTTCTGAGATCCTTTCCACCACTAATGAAGTAAACAGAATGTCATTTTTTGGTCTATTGTCTCTCACTACCCCACCCACTTGAGGCTCTAGCCACATGCTCTGTGGCCCATCTGTCCAGGAAGGTGGCCTTTCTAATAGCTTTAACATCAGCCAAAAGAGTCAGTGAGGTGGGGGTGCTCATTGCAGACTCGCCATACACCATCTTCTAGAAAGAAAAGGTCTCATTACAGCCCCACCCCAAGTCATTTCAGAGTTTCTTATGCATCAGATAATCCACTTACCAGTATTTTTTCCTAAAGTGCATGCCTCGGGTGAAGAGAGACAGCTGCATTCTCTGGATGTCTGAGGGGCTTTGGCCTTTTATCTACAAAGAACAAAGGACATTGAAAAGACACCTAAACTATTTGTTTCCATAGCAGAGGGATCAAGGGTATGTCTATACTGACGGCGGCAAGGTCGCCGCCATCAGATCGATCTTTCTGGATCGACTGAGTGGTCAGTGCAGACCTGCTCAATAGATCAGGAAGTCAACACTTGTAAACCACTCCCTCAAGTGGTATAGTCCCTGTTGGCGCAGTGCTGAGAAGACGGTGTGTAGAAGGGAAGCACAGCAGTTGATGGGAGTTATGCAAGCTACTTTGCGTAACTTCCATCGACTGCCGCCAAATCTCCAGGTAAGTGTAGACTAGGGCCAAGGAATCAAGCAGAGAGACTTTCAACATGGATCTCTGGTTGTATTATCCTTTGTTACCAACTAGCTCACATTTCGCACACCTCCCGGAGCACTGTCTGAGCTATCTTTAAGAGACGCACCCCTGTTAGAGATACGTTGGGCAGCTACTTTGAGTTCTTTGTATACCTTCATGAGACATTACACGCTGGTCCAGTCTTCCACTGCGATACAGCTGTGGGGACAGCAGTATTACAGTCAGCTACCACCTCTGCATACTAGCACCTACCTGCCATTTGACTACTGCTTATTGATCTCCAAAGTGTGGAATTCACATATGAACCATCACTCAAAGAAGAAATGTAGGCTATTTACCTGTAACTGAAGGTTTTTTTAGATGTGTTGTCCCTATCTGTATTCCACTACCCACCCTCCTTCCCCTCTTCATAGGATTGTTTGGTCTGCGGTAAGACTAGGAATTGGAGAGGCATTGGCCTGCATCAACCTTTATGTCATTGGTTCAGAGCATGAGGAGAACTACACATATGTGGGCCAATGCACACTGCTTGTAGAAAACATTCTGGACTCTGGCGCTTGGTGTATATGCATACCCATATTTGGAATACAGATAAGGACCACACATCTCAAAGAACCTCCAGTTACAGGTAAGTAATCTCCATTTGCTTAAAGCTCAGCTCTGAGCAACAATAATTTCTTGGTCTTGATTGAGTGACCCTTAAAATATCTGGGAATATAAGAATTTTCCTATTATTAAACAAAACATTTCCCTTCCTTTTGGATGTGTAAGCAGAGAAATACTACTTAGGAACAGGGAGGTGATATGACCATTGTATGTGGCATTAATAAGTCCATTACTGGAACACTGTGTCCAGTTCTGATTCCCACAAATTAAAAAGAATGCTGACAAAATAGCTCAGAAAAGATCTGCAAGAATGATCTGAGGTCTGGAAAATCTGCCTTAGCGAGTGAGAATAAAGATGTTCAATCTGTTTAGTTTATTCAAGACAAAGTTAAAAGGAGACTTGATCATGGTCTGTCTGTAAGTACCTAAATGGGGAGAAGATTTCTAGTAGTACGGGGCATAATAAAATCCATTGGGTGGAAGCTGAAACTAGACAAATCAGACTAGAAATAAGGTGCATATTTTTTACAGCAAGTGTAATTAACCATTGGAACAAATTGCCAAGGGGTGTGTGGTGGATTCTCCATTATAGAAAGATATCCAATCTTGATTTCAAAAAGATATGTTCTAACTCAGCCAGAAGCGTTTGGATTTGTTTCAGGAATTACTGGGTGAAATCCAGTGGCCTGTATTAAGTAGGAGGTCAGGCTAGATGATCATAGTGCTCTCTTCTGGTTTTAAAACCTGTGAATCAGACAGCATCATGTGCATCACACATTCCCAGTTGAAGGGTGATATGACTGCAACAATCAGAGTGCCAGAGGAAGAAGCTAACGCCTTGATCCTGTAAAGAGATCCATGTGGATGGATCCCTGACCCTGCAAGAACTGAAGTCAACAGGAGTACACACTCCTGTGGAGTTTATTGCAGGACAGGGATCTAATGTATCTAAATATTACCAATTCATCATATATTTTCAACATTTTGGATTTATGATCAGGAAGATTAAAATCTTTCATGGTTTAATAACAGAATAATAGTATCAACTAATTGTCCCCTTTGGATAGCGAAGTACCCCATATGGATATTTGATGGATGTGATAGAGTATGCCAACCTCTCACTCTAGGTCAAGACAGGAATGATTTAACGATCTGGCTTGCTGACAGGTACTGCAGTCAGTTGTCCTCTGCAGTGTCGGCTATGACTGTCAAGCCTGCAGGGAGGATACTAGAGCTGTAAAAAATAAGCAGGAGAGTTGACTGTACTAGGATAGGGAGTGTCTCTTTCTTTTAAGCCTGGAAGGAACTGGATGCCTTGGCTCTGAGGCTTGAGTCTACACTACATACTTACTTTGGTATAATAACGTGTCGTGATGAAACCTCCAGGAATACGTCCAGTCAGAATTGGCAACCCTACGCTCAGGGGTGTGAAAAATCCACATCCCTGAGTGATGTAGTCATACCAAGCTTAATCTCCCCATATAGACAGCTCTATCTTGTTGGGAGAGCTTCTCCCACCAACATCGCTACCACCTCTTGCGGAGGTGGAGTTATTAAGCTGATGGGAGAGCTCTCTCCTGTCGGCTTGGAGCATCTTCACCAGACACAAATCGGTGCAGCTGTGCCAATATAAATTTGTAGTGTAGACCTCACTTGCCAGAGAACAATAGTTAAATAGAGGACTAGCCCAGCAAGAGGAAGACAAACGCTTGCTTCTAGGCTTTGATGCACGGGGTTCCTTTGGCTAGGGTGGGGGCAGACTGGTCTCAGGGCCTTAGTAAGGATGGCTGAAGCTAGGCAGTCTGTTTTCTCAGAGGATGACCAGAACTATAACCTGATGATTTCATCTAAGATGTTATAATTCAATAATTTAGATCTGAACTCTGATTACTTGATGGGTTAGGTGTCGGATAAACCCTAGAAAATACCTGGAATTACTCATTTATAGCTGCTTTAAGATATCGGAAATAAGACCCAATTAGCTGAATAAAACCCCATCTCCAGGAATCCTGTGATTATATGGGTATCTCAGATTTCATTTAAAAACACAGATAAGTTTCTAGCCTTTAAGGTTGTGGAGAAAAGCTTGAAAACATGACCCAAATACATTTTAAAGGCTCAAAAAACAAAAGAGGCAAATAATTCAAGGTTTATTGTTTTTTTAAAATCACATGGATTTTAAAGTCATTTATGTGAATTTGGGGGCATGGTTCATGTTTGATGAACTCTGGGCATTGACAATAACGAAGGCTACTAGCATGAGTAATAGCAACATTTTACTGGAAATGTCTAGTTCACAGGTAAATGAACAGACAGTTTAACAGCTTAGGTAGTGTCCTGCAGTCTAAGTGGGGTGAACTGAATCTGCGTTTTATTAACTTTTATTTTGCTAGCATTTTCCAGGCTGCCAGCTGAGGGTGTACTTAGGAGGACAGACTCATATGAAGACTTCAGAAATATATTAAACATTGATAGTGCAACTGAGTCAAATCCATGAAATCCTAGTAGGCTAGGAATAAACCTTAATTTTAGTGAAGTTTTTAAACTAATAATCAGCAAGAGACTTTTTGCTTGATTTTGTTAGTTAACTAAACAAAAAGTGTAATGAGATATCCAGTATTATCATTTGAGGTCACATGTGGTGGGAGGAGTAAAAAAAGAACTATATTTCAGAATGAAAGAATTCAGAAAAAGTGGGATCAGAATAAAGATAAAGGAAGCTGTCACCTTTTAGGAGCTTTTGGGTGTCTCCTAGACAAAGAGGTTGTTACCTTTGCCCAGTCTGAGATAATAGTAGATAAAAGATCAAAGCATCAGGGATATTATTAACTTTATTTTATCCAACAAGATTATCTGTATTCTTGAGTGTGAAATATGGGCAGGGCAGAGCTGTGAATAATCTCTATCAGCAAAGTGAAGTCTTTGCCACATGTCAACAAACTCAAGGTCTGTAAGAAGAATCTGAATCATGTTGCAAGGATTTAGTATTTAGTGAATAGCTTCCATTATCTAATAAAAATTCAAGCCTGCTCCCACTAAAATCAGTGCAAAAACACCCATTAAATTCTAAAGGAACAGATTAGGATCCTCTCTCTCTCTCTGTATATGAAGGGGAGGGGGGGAGGAGAGAGAGAGTTGCAAGAATTTACATAAAGAACTCCCCACCTATGGGGTTAAGTTCTTGGACACCCTGGTGAAGAGTGCAGTATAATTTCTACCTAAACATTATTATTTTGTTATGCCTCGTACCATAATGCCTACATTAAAATTAATCTATTGATGGTTTCTGTAAGAGAAAAGTCTTTCTTCCTCAACTTGAATGCCCTATTCATACTCTTTCATGGAGATTTATGGTAGCTACTCATGATTTAAGACATTTGTTCCTGCCTAAGATTTCAGCATTATTTTTGCTGCTTCTCTGGGCTCAACAAGCAAGAGAGCAGACCTGGGAATTGAATCCATGGTGGTTGTGTAGTAGTGGAAACACAACTGCCAAAACTAGCCTGATTTTTTTGACTAGGGATCCCAAAGATACTGTCGTTGACTTGAAGAACTGCTCTTAGGGATGGCCGCTTGTAGACCACATAGGGCCAAATAAGGATGGTCTTGCAGTTACAGTATTGGGCTAGAACTCAGGAGATCTGGCTTCAATATATAGCCTTTATAGCTTTGCCTCAGCCTTCCTGTGTGACTGTGGGCAAGTCAATTACTCTCTCTGTGGCTCAGTTTCTCTTCTTTAAAATGGGAATGATAATTCTGTCTCTCTTTCTATGTCTAGTTAGCTTGTAGGCTGTTTGGGGCAGAGACTGTCTCTTACTGGGTGTTTGTCCAGCACTGAGTACTTTGGGGTCCTGATCTTGACTGGGCTTTTGGGCACCCCTATAATACAAAGAGTAATGAAGTTTCCTAGGGAGAATGAACCTCTGCATTTCTATTGGAGCCTTCAAGGATCTTCCACTTTGCAGTCTCCCCTCCTGGCCGCCTGTTACATACAGCTTTCTTCATCCCCCATTTTGAAGAGGGTTGTGCAGGGTTTCCTTTGGAGTGCTTCATTTCAATCATGGGATTGCTGTTGAGTGACACACAGTGGTCACATGACAATGCAGATCACTAGCTAAGCCTCCAGACCAAGTTAGTGTATCTTATTATTTAAAAGCCATTTGTTCTTAGGCCCAATTCCTTCCCTAGGTGAAAAGTTCATGAGGCCAAGCTCTGCCTGTGAGGGGAACAGTCCTCCCATCAGAGCAGTAGAACAGGACTAGAGCCACACCGCAGCTGCTGCTTCAGCCTCAAAGCTGAAGTCGTTTCTATGCTACTTGCACTCCCAGCTTCCCACCCAACACACACAAATGACTAACAGAGCTCTCTAGTGGTCCATTCTCAATTACCCATCACACACAGAGGAACCCCCCATTGAGCTAGATGCCACACAGGCACTCCTGCAGCCTCTCAAGATCATGATACCCTCCCCCCCATAGCCTCACTTCAAGAACATCAGTTGTGCAGGTGAGACGGTGGTAAGAGGGTTTGTCCCTTATGGTAAAAGAACCCATGTCACCTTGAGCAGGACTGGCCTAATATGGTAGGTTTTTTATTTCTTTCACTCCTGTGGTTCTGTGTAATGCTGAATATTTAAAAAAAAAAAACCCAAACAAACAAGATATTCAGAATTCTGTCTCAAACATTGAATTTCATGTTTCGGATGGTTTGAATCAAACTAGTACTGAGCTCAATAAGCTAACAAAACATTTCATTCTGGTATGTGTTGGAGGTGTAATAAATATAGCTCCACACATCTGCCTGGCACTTTCTCTGTTAATAAAAAAAGACACAGCCCCTGTCCCAGCCCTTAAGTGAAATCTAGAAAATCAAATAAGAATTCCATCAGCAACAGAAGCTAAACTGTTAATATATCAAAATGTTATGAATGGCTGTGAGTCAACATTAATGATTAGTGCTATAGCTGCAGGAAGAAATATTGAGACCTTTGATCCCTCCTCTTGCATGGGATGAAGTCATGCATTATATATGTGAGTTAATAGGTGATTTTTTTTTGTGGGATACTGTGCACTGCTGCATGTTTCCTCACTCAGCCAAGATCAAAAACAAACCTTTATAATGGAGCATTCCTAACATTAATGCAGATGTTAAATCATCATGTTATTTCGATTATTATGAAAAACGTTGCACGCATTCCAGACAATACTGTCTAATTCTTTGAAAATGTGAACAGAAGCAGAACAACATGTAACTTGAATTAAGAGCAAAAACTGAGAAGGAAGCAAGGGCTCCCTCCAGTGTTTGGAATAGGGGATTGCATTTTAACTTCCCATGCATGTGCACATACGTGGTATAAGAGCTAAAATAAAGAGAATAAAGGTAACAAAGAAAGAAGTAAGTATAGGAGAGTGAAAAAGACAACCTTAAGGAAGTGGGAGAAAACAGCGTATGGGACTATAATTGGAAGCTCAATGCAGCTAAGCTAAGACCTAGCTTCCATAAAAGATTTAGGTGCCTAACTGTCCCAAAATCAGCTGCCTCTGAATACGGAAGGTACCTAAACTCTCTCAGTGCCTAATATTTTCCATAAAAATGTCCCTAGCCACCAGTATTTCTGCCTCTGAACATGGGCTCTGCAGCCCCACATCTGGTATTCAGACACCTAAGCCCCAGAGTACTGCATGAACCAGAGAAAGATAAGCATTGCTCCACCTAACTCATGTGCAGGGCCTGGTCTTGTAAGTGGGCTCAGCGCTCGTCTACTGGATCGGGCCCCGATAGGTGAGCTTACACAAAATGCCAGAGGATCAGGAGGACCAGAGGCTAGGGTACTCACCTGGGCTGTGAGACCTCTTCCCCCCAATTCAAACACCCCTCCACCTGAGGGGGGAGGAGGGATTTGAACTGGAATCTGCCCCCTCTCAGGTGAGTGCGCAAACCACTGAGCGAGGGGCTAGTCGGATGTGGCTCCTCAGGCTCATGTTGAACTATACCACTTTGGATGAATAATTTTTAAAAGTAATGGCTGCAAGAGCACTAGTTCATGGTCTCCCTGCTACCACGTCATTCTCATGCTCAGGTTTTCTCTCTGTGGCATAATATGTTACATTATTTAATCACAGTGGAACAGCTTCAACACTTTCCCCAGTGGCTCTCTGTTAAAACAGTACAAGTGCCTAGCCGCAAGAGAGGATTTGCAGCTTGGAATCCCAGGTGGTGGGAGGTACCTCCCAGCTACCTGGACTTAGACACCCGTCGCTGAGGTAGGGTAGTGCAGTTATCCCTGTTTTATAGATGGAGAACTGAGGCAGATAGAAAATAAGTGACTTCCCCAATCTCACACAGGACATCTGTGGCAGAGCAGTGAATTAAATCTAGGTCTCCCATGCTAGTGGTGCCTAACCAATGGACCATATTTCCTCCTCATTGTTTCTGCAGTATTTCCTGTATACTGAGTCATGAGTGCAGTTTATCCATTAGGGATTTGTCTTGTATGTTATGATCAATCCCAGATCCAAGTGTTCCCTGCAGAGGAAGGACAGGGTAGGTATGGGCTTTAAATGTGTCCAGCCACTGGGGGAGTCAGGCTGCACCCTCTCTAGAGATGCCACCACTCCTGCTTATGAGCATGGCCATGTGCTGAGTTGACCTCCTTGGATTTCTTTTCTTCCATAGAGAGACACGGCATATGTATGCAGTCACAGTCCTAACACTGGCATCAAGTCGCCTGCCAAAAAAAAAAAGAGAACAAGACACAAGGGCATCTTAATTCTTTTGAAAACTAGATTCATAACAGCAATAATGATAGTGTGTAATATTGGCCATATCTGCTACATTTGACTGTAATGTACATGCATACCTCGAGGGATGAACAACACCAGTGGAACTCATTGGCTATAAACTGAGGATTTGATTGAGTGAATTTAGCAGGAAATGGCATCCACTCGTATACAGGGCACTGCCAGCCCCTCTCCCTTCCAGTTCCTTCTTGTCACCCGTGATGGTGCTGGAACAACTCTCTTGCTCTTGCAAGTTTCCATTTCCTAGTGGTTTCGCGCTTTTTAGCTACTCTCCGTGTATATAGTTTAAAGTTGGTTGTTTAGTTGTTAGTCCATTAGTTAGTAAGTTCCCATTAAGTTAGCATGCTCCATTCCGTGGGGTCCAAACCCTGCACTTCATGTAAGAAGCCTATGCCACTGAGCAACCCGCATGAGAGCTGTTTAAGGTGCTTGGGAGAAACTCACCTTTCCAAGAAGTGTAAAATCTGTAGGAGCTTTTGTCCGAGAACTAAGAAAGACCAGGATGTTAGACTTAAGGCCCTTCTGATGGAGGCAGCTCTCAGACCAGCATCAGAGCCACAATCGGACTTGGGACCAAGTATTGCGGCATTGTTAAAAAGTGCTCCTCTGGTGTCAGAGTTGACCTTGCACTGCTCAGATTCCTGGTGCTGAAGAAGCGCCAAAAGAAAGCAGACTCAGAAAGGGAGTCTTGCCAGCACCGATGCTGGCTAAGAAAACTTCAGGGAAGCTGGAGTCAGCACAGAAGGGGTCTCCGCCCGGACCCCGCGCTGCCATCGACTCCAGGGAGTGACAGAGGTCCCTTCTACACGAGGCGTTCCAGGCGATAAAGGATCTGTTGGCCATTCTGGTGCCACTTACACCACATGAGGGTAGCTCCCCTCACCAAGGAGCTGACACCCTGGCTGGGGGTTCGTTGAAGGGATGCCAGCATCTGCACAACAGCCTGGCCCCCCATCAAATGGTCATCATTTGCTGCCCTCGAGGTACTCACTGAGATCTCAGCACCAGTCTCCAGAACCACACCAGGACAGATTGAGTTTGTGCCTACTATCGCCGAGCAGTAGGCACCGATCCCCAGAGCACTGGCACCAATCCGCTGAGCGTCGCTATCAATCTTTGGAGCCCTGAGGTCCACTCAGCCCACAGCGGCGCGAATCGCCGGCACGCAGCAAGCCACTGGAGCCCTGGCACCACTCAGTTCCTCACAGAAAGCTGAAGGACAAGACTCGATCGGGACATGGCCAATGCTCCAGCTCTGGACACCGCTCCCTGACACTGGAATTCTGGCACAGAGATGCAGAGAAACAGGCGGTGTCAGCACCCCCGTGGTCACCGGGATATACCTCATCAGATTTGGGGGAGGAAGTTATAGTCCCCCTGAAGGTGCAGGCTACAAAGCCCCCCGCTGTTTTCCCCATGCCACCTCAGATGGGGGGATGGCCTCAAGGACAATGGACTGGATTCTGGCAATACTGGAACCCGTGGGGGTTCCCCCATTCTGCAGGGCCCTACCCACTCTCATCCACAGGAACTTAGGTACTGCGCTTTTCAAAAGACCCCACCACGGCACTGGCCTCAGATGTCAACTCAGAGCATGGAGAGTTGCTGTCAGGAAGTCCATCGGTGACCACCCTGACTAGGGAAGAGGCACCCGCAGTTCCTCAGCTACCTGCCTCTTCTCCTTCGAGTGATTGCTCATATGTATTGCACTTAGATGTGTGCGCACCCTCATGCACGGCTCTCGGAGAACTTTTTCCCTAGCAGCCCCCTATAGGGGCCAGCTCCAGCGCCCCCTGGAGTGCCGCCCTCATGCGGCGGTATATAGGGTGATACTGGTCCCTCCCCTCCTCAGTTCCTTCTTTCCGCCCGTGACGGCTGGTTGAGAACAACCCCCGCTCTTCACAGGTTTTTCTTTCCTGTAAAAGTGAGTAGTTAGTTAGCAGTTCACCCTGAACTGAGTTAGTTTATAGTTAGTTAAGGTTTTTAGTTAGAAGTAGGAGAGCCTTCGGGCTCTAGGCGACCCGGCTATGCCGGACTCGCCGGGGTTTAAACCCTGTGCTGGCTGCGGGAAGGTTTTTTCCGTTAGTGACCCCCATGACCGTTGCTTAAGGTGCTTGGGGGAACAGCACCATAAGGACCGGTGCCGTATTTGTAAGTCCTTCAAGCCTCGGACTCAAAAAGAAAGAGAAGTGAGGCTGATGGCATTTCTGATGGAGTCCGCGTTAAGTCCGGCGTCCGAGCCGTCGCAGACCACCTCGGCACCGAGTGCACCCCCGGCACCGGAGGACCCGGTGCCGAGGAGAAAGAAGCGCCGTCCGCGCTTGCAGCGCTCCCCTGCACCACAGGAGCGGCTGGGGTCGAGCCCGGAGGTGCTGAGGCTCTCCGATGTGCCGCCTGCCCCTGCTCCGGCACCGGCACCGGCACCAGCACCAACCAGGGAGGTTCCCCCAACTCCTGGGGGTGGGGGATCCCCTGTACAGGACCCTTCCACGCCGGAGGCGTTCGAGGCGGCTCGAGCCTTGTTGGCCTTGCCCACGCCTCCGGCACTCTCTCGGCTGAGAGAGTCAGGGCCTGTGTCCCGGGGCAAACCCGCGCTAGGTGACCCCGAAGGGTGGGCGGCCCCGGCACTGGAGGATCGGCTGCACACCACCCGATGCCGGAGAGTCAAGCTCGGAGGCTCCTCTCCTTCTTCGTCCTTGGACGAGGCATCACAGCACCGCTCCAGGTCGCGGCACCGTTCCCAGCACCGCTCTTCGACCACGGGTTCCAGCCCGGCACCGAGATGGCGTTCTCGGCACCGCTCCCCAGCTCCAAGGAAGAGGCACCACAAGTCGTCCCTCTCCCAGTACCGGTCCTCGTCATCATCTGTGTGTCCCCACCGGCACCGTAGACGTCGTCGCTCCTCGGGATCATCGCGCAGCGAGTCCCAGAGCGTCTCTTCCCAGCGTCATCGCCGGCACCGATCTCCTGGCTCGGGATCCCGGACCCGACGCCAGGAGCAGGTACTACCGTCAGCACCGCTGCCGGCTCCGGCACTGCAGCCGGCACAGGTACTGCAGCTGGCACTGCAACCGGTACCGGCACCGACTCTCGCAGCGGCACCGGCATTGCCCTCGGCACTGGTGCCTCCCCTGAGCTGGCCCCAGGGCCCCTGGCAGTGGCCAATGTGGGGTCCGTGGGCAGCCCAGATGGGGCAGGGAACTATGTCGGCCCCTGCCTCAGTCACCCAGTTACCTCCCCAACAGGCACCGTCGGTGCAGGAGGGTGACCGCTCCTCCGTGGAGGAGGAGGAGGACCCTGGGGAGGGCCCCGCTACTGGACCCCGCCACCCGTCCTATTCTTCGTCACCGGACGAGGCGGCCGTCAGGGACCAGGGGGCCCCTCTCATTGACTTCAGGGCTCACCAGGAGCTCCTGAAGCGGGTGGCCTCGAACCTTGGCCTGGAGGTCAAGGTTCTGGAAGAAGAGGTGGACCCCCTCTTCGGGCGTGTGGGGACACAAGGACCGTCTAGGGTAGCCCTCCCCGTCCATGAAAGGGTCCTGTGCCTGGCTAAGGCCGTTTGGCAGACCCCTTCCTCGGTCACCCCCACATCTAAGGGCACCGAGAAGAAGTATTACGTGCCAGCCGAGGGGCACAAATACTTGTATGCGCACCCTGCCGCGGGTACTCTGGTTGTGGATGCTGCCAACCAGAAGGACAGGCAGGGGGCTCAGAGCGCCTCCCCTAAGATCAAGGAAGGTAGGAGACTAGACCTTTATGGCAGGAAGGTCTACTCCACAGGGGCGCTCCAATTCAGGGTGGCCAATCATCAGGCCCTCCTGGGCAGGTACAACCTGAACTTGTGGGACTCCATGCAACGGTTCGTGGAGTCCCTGCCCCAGGACCAGGCTGCGGACTTCGCCGTGGTCCTGGAGGAAGGTTTGACTGTGGCCAGTGCAGCCCTCCAGACTGCCTCAGACGCTGCGGACATGGCCAGTAGGGCGATGGCCTCCGCCATCGCCATGCGGCGGGCAGTGTGGCTGCAATCCACAGATCTGTCTCAGGAGGTGCAGCACTCTATCCAAGATTTGCATTCGAGGGAGCCACCCTCTTCTCGGAGAGGACGGATGAGAAGCTGCATGCCCTGAAGGACTCAAAGGCAACGCTGCGCTCTTTGGGTCTATACACGCCCCAGGCGGCGAGGTTACAAGCCCGCCAGCAGCTGCAGCAGCCGCCACAGCGGCAGCGGCAGCAACCTAGGCCACCGCCTAAGCCTTTATCCCCCCGCGAGGGGCAGGGATAGGAATAGGGGCTCTGGACGGCGCATATAAAGGACCCTCCCAGGGCTTCAAGGGCAAGAGGTACTTTTGACGGTGCGCCCAAGGGTGGTACCATCTCCCGTTCCCTGGGTTGCTCCTTGCCTTTCCGGGACAGGCTAAAGCCATACCTCGGCCTGTGGCGGGCGATAACATCAGATCGCTGGGTCCTCAAAACCGTGCGCTGGGGCTACGCCCTTCAGCTTCTGGCCTCCCCTCCCCACTCAACCCCCTCCCCCCCCATCCCTCTTCAGGTACCCCTCTCACGAGCAATTACTCCTTCAGGAGGTTCACTCCCTCCTACTCAAAGGAGCCATAGAAGCGGTTCCGCCGCTCGAGGTGGGGAAGGGGTTCTACTCCAGGTACTTCCTCGTCCCCAAAGCCAAGGGGGGCCTCAGGCCTATACTGGACCTGCGCAGGTTAAACAGGTTCATAAGAAAGCTAAAGTTTCGCATGGTGGCCCTAGCATCCATCATTCCCGTTCGGAACCCAGGGGACTGGTTCGCCGCCCTCGACTTGAAGGATGCGTACTTCCATGTTTCCATCCTTCCCGCCCACAAGCGGTACCTGAGGTTTATGGTAGCTGGTGCCCACTACCAATTTACGGCCTTGCCCTTTGGCCTGTCTTCCTCCCCCAGAGTGTTTACCAAGTGTATGGTAGTGGTGGCGGCCTTCCTGAGGCGCAGGGGGGTCCAGATATTTCCCTACCTGGACGACTGGCTGATAAGGGGCAGGACCAAGTCGCAGGTGCGCCGAGGCAGTCTCCCTTGTCCAGTCCACTTGCCATGCTCTGGGCTGCTCATCAACGAGCAGAAGTCAATGCTGTCGCCAGTACAGTGCATAGAGTTTATAGGGGCATCCCTAGACTCGGTGCGGGCCAAAGCCTCCCTCCCACGCTCGAGGTTCGAGGCCATGGCAGCAATTATATCACAGCTCCAGAGGTGTCCCACGATGACAGCCAGGCAGTGCCTGCAGCTGTTAGGCCACATGGCCTCGTGCACCTATGTGGTGAGGTTGGGCCGCCTCAGGCTCAGGCCCCTCCAAGGTTGGTTGGCCAAGGTTTACGTGCCCAGCAGGCACGCCCTGAACCAGGTGGTTACGGTGCCCCCCTCAGTGTTGGGGTCACTGAACTGGTGGTTGGACCCCGGGACAGTGTTGGAAGGGATTCCCTTCAAGGTTCCCGCCCCCTCGGTCACTCTGATCACGGACACATCAGACCTGGGGTGGGGAGCTCATATTACCGGTGGTCTGACCACACAGAGACGCTGGTCCCAGGGAGAGACTGCCCTCCATATCAATGTCAAGGAACTGAGGGCAGTCAGACTGGCATGCAAAGTGTTTCGCCACTCTTTATTGGGGAAAGTGGTTCAGGTGTTAACAGACAATACTGCTGCGATGTTTTATATCAACAAGCAGGGGGGAGCGTGCTCCTCGGCTCTGTGCCAGGAGGCGCTTCGTCTTTGGGACTTGGCGGTGAGGTACGATTTCTGTTTAACTGCCTCTCACCTCCGGGGGTCAGCAGGTTGTTTCTACCCCAACACGACTGGTCGTTGCATCCGGAGGTAGCGGCCAGGATTTTCCACGAGTGGGGTGTTCCCCGACTGGACCTGTTCATGTCGTCCTGGAATACAAAGTGCCCGAGGTTTTGCTTGCTCAGGGGTCGCGAGCCGGGCTCCCTTTCCGACGCGTTCCTTATCGATTGGACGGGGACCCTCATGTACGCGTTTCCCCCCTTCCCGCTCTTGCCCAGAGTCCTCTTGAGAATCAAGAGGGACAGAGCGGATGTAATCCTGATCGCCCCAGCATGGCCGAGGCAGTACTGGTACTGCCTGCTTCAGGACCTGTCGGTCGCTCCCCCGATCGAGCTCCCGAGGAGACTGGACTTGCTCTCCCAGGACCACGGTCGCCTGCTGCATCCTAGTCTGGACTCCCTACACCTGACGGCCTGGAGGCTCTCTGGTTGACGGAGAAGGAGAGAACCTGCTCGGAGCAGGTCCAACGTGTGCTGCTGAGAAGCAGGAGGCCCTCCACACAGATCGCCTACACGGCCAAGTGGAGGAGATTCACCTGCTGGGTGGAGTCATGGGGCGTAACCCCCGGTACGTCCCCTGTGCAGGCCGTTCTACACTACCTGCTGCAACTTAGGCTACAGGGGTTAGAGCTAGCCTCCCTCAGGGTGCACCTAGCGGCCATCTCGGCTTTCCACCAGCTGATGGAGGGGCGGTCCCTGTTCTCCCACCCCATGTCAGTGAGGTTCCTCGGGGGGTCGAGAGGCTCTTCCCGCAGGTCCGTGACCCGGTGCCTCCCTGGGATCTGAACCTGGTCCTTGAGAGACTGACGGGGCCCCCCCTTTGAGCCCTTGGCCACTTGCCCCGTGCTGATCCTGTCCTGGAAGGTGGCCTTTCTCGTGGACATTACCTCGGCTAGGAGGGTTTCCGAGCTAAGAGCCTTGACCTCGGAGCCCCCCTATACCGTGTTCTTCCGGGATAAGGTACAGCTTAGGCCTCACCCAGCGTTCCTGCCTAAGGTAGTCTCCCGGTTCCATTGTAACCAAGATATGTTCCTCCCCGTGTTTTTCCCTAAACCGCACGGGTCCGAGGACGAGAGGAGACTACACACCCTCGACGTGAGGAGGGCGCTGGCGTTCTACCTAGACAGGATGAGGCCGTTCTGAAAGACCACGCAGCTCTTCGTCGCGGTGGCAGAGAGGATGAGGGGTTCCCCAGTCTCCGCCCAGTGCATCACCAAGTGGATCACCGCCTGCATCCGGCTCTGTTACGAGCGTGCAGGCGTCCAGCTCCCCGGAGTGGTGATGGCGCATTCGATGAGGGCCCAGGCCGCGTCGGCGGCCTTCCTAGAAAGGGTCCCCCTGGATGACATCTGCAGGGCTGCCACCTGGTCTTCGGTGCACACCTTTGCTGCGCACTACGCTGCCGTCCAGCAGTCGAGGGAGGATGCGCGAGTCGGCAGAGCCGTGCTGAGGGCAGCTCGCCGTTGACTCCTACCCACCTCCAGGTATGGCTCGCTAATCTCCTAAGCGGAATGCATCTGAGCAATCACTCGAAGGAGAAAACATAGTTACTTACCAGTAACTGTTGTTCTTCGAGATGTGTTGCTCATATCCATTCCACACCCACCCTCCATCCCCGCTGTCGGAGTCGGCAGAAAGAAGGGACTGAGGAGGGGAGGGGCCGGCAGCGCTATATGTACCGCTGTAGGAGGGCGGCACTCCATGGGGCGCTGAGACCAGCCCCTACAGGGGGCTGCTAGGGAAAAGTTCTCCGAGAGCCGTGCACGAGGGCGCGCACACACCTAAGTGGAATGGATATGAGCAACACATCTCGAAGAACAACAGTTACTGGTAGGTAACTGTTTTCCTCGTCCTCCCCAGATGAGGCAGTAGTGGGCCCCTCGCACGTGGCCCCACTGGAAAATTATAAGTCACATCAGGACGCAGCAAACTCAGGACGATGCAGGATTCAGCAGAGCGGTACTGCAATTTTCATGGCCATAAATTCTTGCCCACCTCCAGAGACACAGCTGATAAGTCACCTAAATCAGAATGGACATGAGCAAGCACTCGAAGAAGAAAGAACAGTTACTTACCTTGTAACTGTTCTTCGAGATGTGTTGCTTATGTCCATTCTATAACTCACCCTACATCCTCTCTGTCAGACTTCTGGCAAGAAGGAACTGGAAGGGAGGGGGGCTGGCAGCACACTATATACGAGCACATATCATGGGAGAGGATGCTAGAACTGGCCCTATGGGTACCACCAGGTGAAAAACTTCCAACACCGGTGCATGTGGCATGCCCACACACCGAAATCAGAATGGACATCTTGAAGAACAACAATTATGAGGTAACGGTTCTTTCTCTCCAATCTTCATAAAGCCAAGCAGCACAAACAGAGGAAAATGTTTGTATTGTACAGAAGAAAATATTGTAAACTAGCTCGACATTCAAGCATACTCAATCTGTTAGAAATCACTTTCCCAGTGGCCCTCATCTTACTATCAGCACCCACTGGGCCTGAGAGAGAGATTGACTCAATAACCTAGTGGGGCCAGTGCATTTACTTTCCTCAGCATTTGCTACTGGTTAATTTAGGCTGCTCCCTGCTTAGCTTGCTGACATCTGAAAGTCCCATTCTTAGACCAGACCTACACATAAAAATTAGATTAACCTAGTGCTCTCACTCAGGGCTGTGACCAGCCTCACAGCCTGAACTCTGTAGTTAGGGTGGCCTAATCCCCTATGTAGATGCAGCTAGGTTGCAGGGGAATTCTTCAGTCCACCTAGTTACTGCCTCTCAGAGAGATGGATTAACTACATCAGTGGGAAAAACCCCTTCCATCATTGCAGGAAGTATCTGCATGACAGCAATATAGCTGCAGCTGTAGGACTTGTAGTGTAGACATAGCCCTAGGTACTTAATTCTCCCCTTGCACTGTAAAAGGAATCTAGGAGCCTAATTCAGGTGTGTGAGTTCCACCGGGTGGCAGGGTGCCTAAAAGTTAGGTGCTGTAACACTGAGCCTAAGGCCTCTATGCGTTGCTAGCCTCAAGTTGTTTATAGGGCATGATTAGTCTCCAAGGAAGCAACCAAGATAGTGCCAGGTTAGTGAGGGAAGTCTGGAAAAGGTGCAGGTGAGATTCTTGTTCTAGGAAAAGGAAATATGGCTATGAGCATGTAGATCACTAGCCTCAATGGCCTTGTGGGAGGCTGCTACAGTGGCTTGGACGCTTTTCCTAGTACAAATATGTCAGTATTTCATGGAGACAAAGAGTTCTCATCCCTGCGCCACTGAAGAGAGGAGAATGTAATCAGCCTTATTTAAATATACCCTCTGCCCTTGTTCACACTGTCAGAGATGCAGGAGCAGGTACCAGTGAATGGAAATACCTAATTCTGTGTACATGGCCAAAGTCTCTGATGTGGTGTATCTGATTTGGACCACACCCCAGTTTGAAAGCTGGTTTGAGCAGCTCAGGGAGGGTTAAACCCAGCATGCCAGTGAGCCTCCCATTAGGGAGAGCTGAGATAGGGCTTGTTACACCATACTGTATCAGCTCCTCTTTCATTTTGCTTGAAAGAGGACTGACCTGTCTGAGGCACTTGGAGTGTTCATGGCGCTAAATCCTGAATAGACACTGGTGGTTAGGTGCTGGAGAGGAGTGAAGCTTAAGCCACACCATGCTCCTTGGCACTTCCTATTGGCTAGATTAGGTAGCTGCCCAGTCAAGAGGCTGGCTCTATGAATTCCATTAGGCACCTAACTTTCCCCATGCATTGTGTATGGGGCTTAGGCACCTCACTCAGGGTTATGCCTAAGTCCCCTTTGTGAATCCCACAGACTGAGCCTCTGCAGCTAGCTGATGGGCTTTATAGCCCTACTGAAGCTCCTTAGTTAAATTAAAGTGGCGTAATTGTCTGGATATAGGAGCAGTGTGGTTTCTCATTTGGCCCTACCAGGAAAAAAAAGATTTTGTTTTTCTCTGCCTGTCAAGGAGCACTCAGCTCCCACAAGGCCCATGCTAGGTGGTGGAATGTCCTGCAGATGTGCAGAACAGCTGCAAATATTCAAAAAGCAGTCACAGCTCAATCCCCAACATCTCTCAAAAGTGGGGGGGTGGGGTAGCTAGTGGCACTGATACCTCTCTAAAATGCCACGTGGGCCTCATGACAAAGATGTCAAAGTGAAAAAATAAAGACCACCTTAAAATAAGTTTTGGTGGGGCAGGTGGAGTTCATCAGGAGAAAGAAAATGGATTTCACACCAATGGTGTCAGGCTTGGACAACCAACCTGTAAAGCTTGTCCAATAGATAGGTTTCACCAACCTTGAATTGTTTTTCTCTGCTGCACTCTAAACCGTAGCATTGTAGAGTGAGGGTAGGTTCTTTTCACAAAGTTTTTGGTGGGAGGGGAGAAAAGATGAAGTTAGAATTTGATTATGAAATTTTAGTATATGATAAATACATTGTGATATAGAGCAGCTTGAACTAAGCCTTCAAATTCAGAGATTTGGGTTTGAAAATGCCATTAAATACACATTGAGGCTAGCCAGGGAAAATACTGACTTCAGCAAGACGGAGGGATAAATAACCTTTTTGGGCCACAATGATGTCTAGCATTAAACCTATTCCAGCTAAACAAAGCTGAACTAGAGCCATGTCCTTTTGAAGAGCTTACAGCTAGGCTACCAGTATATGTCACTCTAGTGTTTGCTGAGCTTTTTGTATATGAACATTTTAACTGTTACACTGGCATAAAGCACTAAGTGCACAGTAGGTACTCAAATTAGAATAGCTGAACAATTCTTTGCCCTCTAACTTTGAATGAAAGCAACTTGATACACTGGAAGAAATGTCATCATCTTTGTTTTAACATTTGATTAACTTATTCAAAAATAAATGTATAAATAGGTCCACTCTTTACATCTTTTGGAATTAACCCATGCTTCATTCACACCTGCCTGTGGGCTATACAGTTGAATTGGTTTATCTGTGTTTCAATATCTAGCACAAGACATTCCTTTAGAATCAAGGGTAACCATGAAGTAGTTTATATATCTAAGTTATGAAACACAGGAGGAGACTTTCCTTTAGGAAATACAGACCTAGGTCAGGAAAATTCATGTAGACTACACAAAAATA
>ML675624.1:46200408-46258985 GCA_007922155.1 Mesoclemmys tuberculata
CATCATCAACTCCTGGCCCACTGAGGGACACGTTGATTCCAGAGGACTCCCCGATAAGGAAGACCCAGCTGGGGGATCTGGCTCTCCCAGCAACACTGGACACGTTTAAGACAGCTAGAGAATTGATTGTCATAATGGCACAACAGTCTCCCACCAGATTGGAGAGAGCTGTGGTTGTAAGACCTCCGGCACCGCAAAGGAGTGTGGTGTCATCTATAGGCAAACCAGTCATGATGTAGTACCACTCGATCACCAAGCAGCCACTCTCCAGCACCATCCAGACTCGAGGTCCTCTGACTCAGAAGCCAAGTCATATGCCTCCCACTACAACAGGATCAGTGGGCCCACCCCTAATGGACAACCGGGCCCTTCAAGAACTGCTGCAAAGGGTGGCACAAAACATGGGGCCACAGGCAGAGGAAGTCAAAAGTTGATGGACCCTATAGTTGATATCCTAATGCCTGAAAGTCCCTTGAGAGTGGCATTGCCCCTCATTAAGACTATCCAGTCCAGCACAAACTCTGTGGCATACACCTGCCTCTATGCCCCCTTCTGCCAAGGGGATCGAGATGAAATACTTCGCCCTGTTTCAGGGTCACAAGTACCTGTTCACACACCTGCAGCCAGGGTCACTGATCATATCAGCTGAGAATGAGAAGAGGCAGGGACAGCAAGGCCCCGCTCCAAAATCTAGGGACTCGAAGCTAGACCTCTTTGGTAGGAAGGTCTAGTCTATCGGAGGGTTCCTGCTTTAAATTGCTAACAAGCAATCATTCTGAGTCAATACAACTTCAAATCATGGAATGCCATGTTGAAGCGTAAGGACCTGCTTCCTGCCAATTCAACATCAGAATTTGAGGCTGTCATCTAGGAGAGCAAGACGGTGGCAAGAACCATATTACAAGCTGTCCTGGATGCTGCAGATTTGGCAGCAAGGACAATATCAATTGCCATGAAGAAAAGCTCATTGGCTGCAGGTATTGGGCCTCCCCCAGAGGTCCAACAGACTGTCTAGGACTTGTCCTTTGCTCTGAAAATAGCCCGAGCCTTCAAATTCCACAGCCTCAAAGACTCCAGGGCATCATTAAAATCATTGGGCTTACATACTTTCACCCCAGAACAAAAACACTAAGGCCCAACTTCCCTCGTGGTTTTACCTCTCTCAGGGCAGACTGGACAACTCCAGGAAGAGGCAGAAACAATAGAAAACCCCACCAACCCTCCAGCCAAGGCCAAACTTCAACAAGACAGTCCTCTGGTCCTAAGCAATCATTTTGAGGTTGCGCTTGAGGACGATTTATCAAACCAGTTCCTGGATCTTTATTCCCATTTTTTTAATCTTCTGTCCCAGTTCTATTGAGCTTGGCCCGGATAACCTCAGACAGATAGGTGCTACGCATGGTAAATCTGGGATATTCCAAACAGTTCTGCTCCTCCCTGCCTCCCGCCCCCATTCCTCTCCAGGAACCCCTCTCAAAAGCAACTTCTTATACAAGAGGTTCAGGGGCTATTAAGAGCAGTGGCACTGGAGGAGGTTCCTTGGGCATTATGGTGAAAGGGACTCTACTCCTTCTATTTCCTAATTCCAAAAGCCCATCCTCAACCTGCAAAATCTCAACAAATTAATAAAGATGAAATTCCACATCATTTCCTTGACCACCATCATTCCCTCTGAATCTGGGGAACTGGTACACCACACTCAGTTTGCAGAATGCGTACTCTCACATATCAATAATCCATCACCACAGAAAATTCTTCAGGTGCAGGGTGAAGCACACTCACTAAACATTCACAGTCCTTCCCTTCAGGTTGTTTGCAACTTCCAGGATATTTACAAAGTTCCTGGCGGTAATTGCCACATTCCTCATCCATCAGTGAGTTCAGGTATTCCCATACCTGGACACCAGGTTGGTTGGGGACCCTCCAAAGCCCAGGTATCTCTGGTTCAACAAGCTTGGACTACTGCTGAATGTCCTCAAGTCAATCCTATCGCCTACTCAGAGAATAGAGTTTATAGGCGCCGCAATGGACTATGTTCAGGCTGAGGCACTCCTACCAGAGTCTTACTTTCACAATATGAGCTTGATCATAGAGGGCCTCAGACACTTCCCTACCACAACAGCATGAAAGTTGGCTAAAGTTGTTAGGCCACGTGGTCTCCTGCACATATGTGGTCCAACATGCCGGGCTTTGACTCAGACCTCTCCAAGGTTGGTTGGCCTCAGTGTATCGCTCAGACAGAGAGCCTGGACAAGATAGTCACACTCCGGCGTGGGGTTATCAAGTCCCTCGGTGGCTCAACCCAAGTGCAGTCAGCATGGGAGTACCCTTTTACAAGCTGAAACCTTCAATGACACTGGTCATGGACGCCTCAGAACTGGACTTGGGAGCCCATCTAGATACTCTCAAAACTCAAGGGCTCTCGTCCCAATCAGAGCTCTGTCTCTATATCAACGTCAGAGAGTGCAAAGCTGTTCAACTGGCCTGTAATACATTCTGCCCCTATATAAGGTGCGAATGTGTATCTGTGATGACAGACAACACCTCGGTAAAGTTTTACATAAACGGATGGGGGCCTCAAATTCTGGGAATTTTGTATAGTCTATGCAATCTACCTAAAACCTACCGGGGCCCAGAACGGTCTGGCAGACCAACTCATTCTACAATCATGAGTGGTCCCTCTGTCCAGTTGTTGCAAACTCCATTTAACAAAGGTGGGGAGATCCCCAAGAACATTTGTTTGCATCAAGGGTCAACAGGAAGTGTCATCAGTTTTGCTCATTCCTGAACCACAGCCTGGACTTTATCTCAGATGCATTCCTCCTGAGTTTGAAGGGACGCCTTCTCTACATTTTTCCACCCTTCCCACTGGTCCACAAGGTGCTACTCAAGGTCAAAAGGGAGGGAGCATCCCTTATCCTCATAGCTTCAGCCTGGCCCCAGCAACACTGGTACACAATGCTGCAGGAGATGTCAGTGGCCACGCCAAGCATTCTGCCACTGATTACTCAGGACCATGGCTGCCTATAGCATCCCAATCTAGTCCCTTTCCACTTCACAGCTTGGAAGCTTCATGGTTAAACATCATAGAATCAGCATGCTCAGAGCCCGTCAGAGAGGTCCTCCTTGGTAGTAGGAAGCATCCACAAAGGCTTCTACTTGGCCAAGTAGAAGAGATTGTCACTGTGGTTGGTGCAGAAGGGGACCCCACCGTGACCACCAATTACAGGCCTCAATACCCTAAATTTTGGACTATTTGCCACACTCTGAGCTCATCCCACAAAGGCACAGGCCTCCTCGGCAGATTTCCTGGCTCACATCCCTACTCAAGAAATCTGCAAGGTAGCGACAAAGTCGACAATCTGCACGTTCATCTTGCACTACACCATCACACAACAGGCCAGGGATGATGTGGCATTTGGCAAAGCAGTGCTCCAACCAGTGATCCCATAAACTCCAACCCCACCTCCGGGGACTAGCTTGTGAGTCACCTATTTGGAATTGACATGAACAAGCATTTGAAGAAAAGGCAGTTACCTACCTTTCATAACTGTTGTTCTTCAAGATGTGTTACTCATGTCCATTCCAAAACCCACCCGCCTACCCCTCTGTCGGAGCCAATCGGCAAGAAGTAACTGAATAGGCAGCAGGTAGGCAGGGCCCTATATACAGCACCAGGGTAATGCGACTCCAGGCAGCTCCTGAGTCAACCCGACAGGTACCGCTGGGGAAAACTTTCCAACTGCACATGTAGCGCACGCGCACACACACCTACTTGGAATGGATGTGAGAAACATCTCAAAGAACAAGTTATGAAAGGCAGGTAACTGTTTTTCCACAACTTGGAAACTGGATAGAACTTTTGCTGACCTGGACTATTCAAGGAAGTTCACTAGCTACAGTTTTACTTCCAATTCAACATTGAAAATTAAGGGCATGCTATGTATTGAAGAGATTTGCACATGCACAAGCCAAGCTGGATAAATATCTGTATCCAGCTTTATGTGATCTGAAATGACAACGCATAAGATCAAAAATAGAATCTAGTTTCAATCTACTATACTAAAACCTGAGATGAACAGGATTGGTAACCAAGTAGACTAAATTGAGAGCCAACAAACAATAGGTCTAATTACTGCGTCATTAACATCTGAAGTTAAGAGTTTGCTTTTTTTTTTTTTTTTTTAAAATGAACAGTCTCCAATTTTACAAACTGATTTCCAGGGTTTGGCAACTTCATACCCTTCTAGAATGCTCTCTGGAGAGTTGAAACTTTTAAACAAATAGGTTTTATAGAAAAATGATACACAAGAAAAGTGCTTTGTGGTAAGAATATTTATATTTTTCCATTTTTACACTTTTATTAACACTTACAAAAACATTCAAACACAGAAAAATTAAATAACTTTGGAAGCAGAACTCAAGTCTTTCTGCCTACACACACGACAATTTTGAGCTGTTGGCACAAAAAATAATCCACATTTGTAAAACCTTTACTACTATACCAAACATAAGTTAAGTAAATCATAGGCACTAGTTTATCAAATCCATAGTTCCACACTTCCGCAATGTATCTGAATCTCTAAATACAGAAAGATCTAGGATTTCCTGATATTGAGAAACTGGTAATGCACAAAGGCTTCCTAGTAAAGAGACAGTTTCTCTCTTCAGGAAATTGTTAGCTATATTTCTGTGGGAGTAGAACAGCAGATAAAAGGATGCTTATATAACTTAAGATCAACATACCTTCATCACTTGAAGGTAATTGCTGGAATTTAAACAAAATAATGTACACAATACACTGGTGCAGCCTCTGTTTAAAAAAATTAACCTGAATCTCTTCATCTGAATTTTCTGTTTTTCAAAACTAAGAGTCAATTCAATATTTTCATAATAAAAATCAATTAAAATCCCTTCTCTTTTACTGAAGACTGCAGCATTGCTTTGTAACATTTTAAACAAAGTTTGAGCTTTGTTAGTATGGATGGATAGTTTTGATCCAATTCTCTATTCCTCATAATAGTTACATGAGATATCCACTAACTGAAATAGATTTGCTATGCCAGCAAATGACTCAAGGCTGGATCAGTAGCATCTACTGGTCGAATAGTGCGAGGTAGCTCTTTTATAACCCCTGCTGCAGTTTTCCTACTGAATTATAGTATATTTTATGCCCTGACTTCA
The DNA here is from genome assembly GCA_007922155.1 of Mesoclemmys tuberculata. Classification (NCBI taxonomy): domain Eukaryota; kingdom Metazoa; phylum Chordata; order Testudines; family Chelidae; genus Mesoclemmys; species Mesoclemmys tuberculata. The sequence goes on from ML675624.1 coordinate 46,205,593, forward strand.
GAGGGTAGTCAGACCTAAGAAATCTTAGTCAACATGGTACGAATTCCTTTCATTTGATACAAGGTATGCCTGCAGCTGCTTAAGTAGTCACAGCTGCAGTCTAGTCCCTCAAACTTTGTTTGGTTTTCTCCAACTCAAGTAGTGTTGCATGGCTTTTCATCCTGTAATGGTAACACTGTCCCAAAAGTCCAGAGTTCTCTGGAATTCCAGGATTAATTATCCTCTACGTGGGGGGAGTCAAAATGCACTTATGCTTCAAAGTGCTAGTACTAATGGGGTTGAAGGCTACCTACCATCCAATCCAACCTAAATCTTTTAGTGTTCTCCAGTCATTGTACAAAAGGTACAATCATGTTAGTCATTGCTGCAAACTACACATCCAGAAATCTTGTACTGAAAAATTCTATGCACAAAAACAGTACTTCCTGTTTAACTTCCCCTCCCAACACATTTTTAGTTTTAAAATCTTTATATTACAAGTCTTCGAAAATAGAACAGAAAAAAGCAATCTGTATGTTAATTGTAAAAAAAAATTTCCACTGAGTAAAACGTTAGCCAGATTGCTAATAAGAACAGGTGAAAATGTAAATGTCAATAGGTAAGTCTGAGAGCCACTAGAGGAATTTAATAGCTTGTAAACATGTGTAGCAGATTTCATACTCTGTCACCAACAATGTAAGATACAGATATGTAAGGCAAAGTACATAGTTAAAACACTAACATGGGCAATATCTGCAAAAATATTTACAATTTAAAATAAACCAATTTAAGAAATGGATAAAAGTAGGATACAGAAAATTCCCTCATACCATGAAACATTACTTAAATGAATATCATTTGGCATCAACAGTACAACTCATTTCCTTACAATTGGTATGTTACAAGTGCATAGTTGTCTTTCCTTCTCATTAACTAATAGCATATACAGTTGTGTTCCAGGCTATAACATTGTGGTGTAACAATATCAGAACAAATGGATAATATACTACCTGCTCTTTCCTTTTCAAGGAAATCTGCTATAAAAATTTTTTCCCCTAAATAGTGAGCAGTGTGCTAAAAGTGTGGCTACTATAGCAAAGGCCATCTTTCCTGAGCCAGGAAATATAAGGTTTAGAAAGATTGTACAACTGATACTAAGCCCTTTTGGCAATCAAAACATAAGAGCACGTAAAACTGATATGACAAATAAACGAAAAGGATGGAACTTACACCATCTGAATGTGTGTATGTCTACTATATCCAAACCGTTAATGATAAAACAATGCCATGACTACTATTTACCATCTCTAGGGTGCCTCCAGAGACAACTGCTGGATTTTTTCTGAAGGATATATGTACCACTTCTTCCAACCAGAATCTTCAACAATTGTTTTAAGCAATTTTAAGGTGTTTCATTATCACTGTAGTGAGCAGCAATGAGCATGTTTGCTCTGATTAACATGCTAATGCTTAAATAGTACATATTCACCAATGAGTCATTCTGCTGAATTAAAAGACTGAATATGAAGTTTTGGACAATTTGAGTTTGCTATTTTACTTGCTGTTTTTCAAGATGGGCATTTCTTTGGCATTCGTTAGGTTTTTGCCCAAACATTGGCCATTGTCATAAATGCTCAAATTGATACAATTTTTAGCAAGCAAGAAAAAAACCCGAGAAATTATAGCAATTCCATGTAAAAGTGATTGCATGATCACCAAATATCTGATGTTGAATGTCATTAAAGTGCTGCTTTAAAATCTCTGCCAGTTTGTGCTAATTAAAAAGACAGAGGTCTGGGACTTTATAAATCCCAAAAGTCACATCTGAACAGTCTGCATATCAAGCTGTCTTTTAGCTTGGTGAAGGAGTGTCCATAAGCCATTGGAATTTTGCATTTTTTAATTTTGCAGTTCAGTAGCAGCCATCTTTCCAACTCTCGTCTTTCATGTTGCCATAGGTTTTAGGAGCCGGTAGTGATCTAAAATAAAATGAAATTTATTTCAGTTTGGTTTGCACTTAATTTGTTCAAGCTTAACTTGAACTTTAATATTTTTTTGAACTTATCTTTTTTCTTGAAAACTAATATGTGCTTAATCATTTTGTTTCAGGAGCTTCACAACTTTACATTGCACTTTACTTAAAAATAAATACTAAGCCCAAGGTTTAAGATTTTCTATTTTGACGTTTTATGTTTTTAATACAGTGTTTACATTTAACCATTTACATATATGACTAGACAACTTCATACAACTACACACTGGAAATATGAACCCAATCTGATGACACAAAGTAAAACACCTGGGTATTTGTTCTATAGTAAAGCAGGCAAATTCTTATTGATGAAAGGACAATTCCGACCATTCCTGATCAGCCCAGTCATCCAAAATTAAAAGAAAAGAAAGAAACATAAAATCACCATCTCAACATAAAAACACTAAAATAATTTTAAAGTTAAGTTTAGTTACAATAAATATTTGATTTGGTAATGGGGATGGACATCTTCCTTCAAAGTGAGATCAGTGATGTGATAGAAGTGAGCCATTAGGAAGTGACTGTTAGATTAGTATTAAGAGTATGCAGTCAGAAATAATGCAAATTTAATAATAAATACTGAACACAAACACAGTCTGACACTGCCCTTCCATTGCACCCAGTGGCATGACAGCTACAGTTCCATTATTTTCTAATACACATGTGAGGAGACCTGTGCATCCTGACCACAGATTTTAGAATTAAGCAAAAACAGCTGAAGTGTGTTCCTCTTCCTAAATATCTAAATAACTATGTTACTTAAGGCAGTGTGGCCTATTAGGAAGGACAATGGACTACAAGTCAAGAGATCTGGGTTCTAGTTCAAATTCTCCATTGACCTTTGTGAAAACTGGGGAAGTACTTCCTCTTTGTGCCTTAGGTTTCCTCTGTTTGTATAGCGCTCTGAGATGATTTAAGAAAGGCTCCATAAAAGAGTCAAGTACTAATATAATCTGGATTGAGTGCCCAATTCCTTTTAATGGCTCAATAATTTGGAACTGAACAACTACAGTAAGTCTCTGAACACATTGTTTCTATTCAAACATTTAACTAAGGTTGGCATCTGAAGTTTCATAGCAGCAAACAGAAGTTTACATTCTCAATAGACTTAAAAAACAGGTAAGAGCTGAACTACTCCATGAGCATCATAATGGACATCAATGTATTTCACATGATTTAGTTACTTGAACTGTTTAGGAGATCAATCTTTTTATTTAGTAGTATGCACTCAAAAGATGTATCTTTTAAACTTGTTGCTTTTGAATTTGCCTATTGCATCTTTACTCATTTCTTAAAAGTAATTGTCTAGTACAGGTACCTTTAACATGTGGCTCTGTCTGTGGGGATAAACGCTCACTTCTAAAATTAAATAACTTTAGTCCTACACTACATTCAGTAATACAGTCCAAGTATACTATCAGCTTTTACATCTGATACAGATTCTTTTTGCAGGGAGTATCATATGACAGGAGAATGGACTATGCAGAATTTAATACAGTAGGCCTGAGTTATCTTTATATAACCTTATTCTTTTTTAAATTTAATAGTTACACTAACTTTCTGTAGTAACATGCAAGATACAAAAGTAGTGTTAAGGAAAGTGTTAGTTTCTGAATACAAAATTTAAAATCCCACCTCAGATTACTGACCTGCGAACAGGCTGTGCAAGTTTGCTGCGAGGCACTGGTATGCCCCCAGCAGAAGGGGCACTAGGTCTGGGCAAGCCACTCCTCATCCCTGTTGTCCCTGCCGGTCTGGTAAGAGTAGTACTGTTAATACTACTGGCAGAGCTTGGAGAACCTGAATTCTGAGCTGCAAGAGGTCCTGGTGCAGAACTGCTATGTGTCAGCTGTGTAGTTTCTGGAGCAGCAGCAGAACCAGGGCCATGGTTACTAAATGCTTTCACTGGTTGTCGGAGAGCCAGAGGTGATGGTGCTGCAGGGGAGCGGAATTTACTTGGAGATGGTACTGGAAAACGACAGACAGGAAAATCATCGTCACTAGAAGTAATACTCTAGAGTTACGGCTACAAGTGACAGTTTAATGAAAGGGAATGCAGATTTTCATAGGAAAAGGAAAATACAACAAAACAATACATCTATTGGAATGTAGCCGACAAAAAAACATGGAGAAGAGGACATCAGATAACCTGCTAATATCAAGTTATTGCTACACATTTTAGAAATTGTATAATTATAGAAATGTAGTGTTGGACTGGACCGCAAGCTGTCATCTAGACCATCTGCCCATGCTGAGGCAGCATTAATTATATCTAGACCATCCATGACAGATGTTTGTCTACGCTGATCTTAAAAACCCCTAAGGTAGGGAATTCCACACCCTCCCTACTAACTGTTCCAGTGCTTAACTATCCTGATACTTAGAGAGTTTTACCTAATATCCAACCTACATTTCCTTTCTGCAAACTAAGCCAATTACTGCTTCTACCTTCATTGGGCATGGAGAACAATATATTTGAAGTCTTGTCCCCCCCTCAGCCTTGACTAAATATGCCCAATTCTTACAAGCTGTCCCCATCAGTCAGGTTTTCCAAACCTTAATGTATGCTGCTGTCCTCTGGACTCTGTCCAATTTGTTCACATCCTTCTTAAAGCGAGGTGCCCAGAGGTGGACAGAGTATTTCATTCGAGGCCTCACTAGTGCCAAATAGAGCAGAACAATTATTGCCTGTGTCTCACAGATGACACTTCCCTTTTTCTTTTTTTGCAACAGCATCACACTGTTGACTCACTCAATTTGTGGTCCACTATACCACTAGATCCTTTTCTGCAGGAGTGCTTCCCCGCCAGTTATTTCAATTCTTTATTTGTGCATTTGATTTTTCCTTTCTAAGTGTAGTACTTAGATCTTTACAAAATCATTGACATCCCAGGCCTGTAACAATCCACTCACCTTGTATGAACAATTTATTTTTTGAATTCCGGAACACTATTGTTCTCTTTAGTCAATCATAGTAAAGGCCCAGAAAACGGATTTTGTACCTGGGCTATGTGTTCTCGTGAAAACAGCATCTGAATAGAAGCATTTGTCAAGAATAAAATTATGACAGCAGTTGCTTCAGATTTTTTTAAATGGAAATGTTGCACTCTTCAATGACAAGATTTTTAAAAAGCACATTGCTAAACGGAAGTTCTGAAGATACTAAATCGCTGTACTATCGCTGCAGGTTAGTTACATTTGCATTTCTAAATCTGTATACTGATTTTGATGCAATGAGACTTTGCTAAGGAAAATATCAAAGAACCCTCAAAGTTACTCTTAAGCCTGTCCTCTTAATTTAGTCCATTAATCACAAGTTAAAGACCAAGCATAGTGATTCGACGTTAAAGTCCGAGCTACCATAAACATAAGAACATGAGCCTAAAAGCTAAAATACAAGAGCATTTAGTTAAGGTACAGATAACCAAACTGTTAATTGGTCAGTTTTCTAGTTTGGTTAATAGCCTTCCTCCCAACAAGATATTTATCAAACTTTTCCTGGAAAAGTCTACAAGCCAAAGAAGCCACCGCTGCAATTTGTTTCACGTAACCATTTATACATGCAATGCTTTTAGGCCTTCTCTCTGTTGGTGTTCAAGAAGCTACATAAAATTTACACACAATGGCATGGTCTAAACTTAAAAAACTCCCATCGGCATGGTTACATTTGTAAGGGATACGAAAAACTCCAGCCCCTAACTGACATAGCTATGCCAACAAAACCCTTAGTGCAGACACAGCTATGCCAGGAAAAAGGGCTTCTGGCAACGTAGCTAGCAATATTCAGGGAGGTGGTGTTCCTTCTGTTGGTGTAGTCTACACTAAGGGGCTATGCGAGCATAGGCTCTAGTGTAGACAGTATTAACCTATTAACATTTGTTAACTTGCTTTTCTGATGTGTTATAAAGGAGTATTCTCCTGATACTTCTAGTATAATGGAAATTACCTAATAGGACTTCCCTTGCACACGCTAACAGTATGTTGCTGACATTTCAGACATTCAGCAATATATTTTTGTCATCTTTGTTATCTATAGAAAGATGACTAAAGAATATTTAAATTACCAGTGTCACCAGTGCATTGTAAATCGTTCTAAATACTGCATCTGTACAATACATCTGAAACTTTATTCTCCGCATAAAATACTAAAATATTAAAAGCCATTAATTTAACAGTTTGGTATGTTTACTGTTAAAAAAAGCAAGACAGAATATTTGAACCAAACCTATTTCCTTGATCTCTTGATAGAATTCCACTAGTCTTAAAACTAGCTTATCTTTTTAGGTGGATTCAGTGATAAGGTAGACACAGGAAATTAAATTCAATTTATTCAGAAAATACAAGAGTAAAATTAGTGTTCAAGAAGTGAATGTAGCTGTTATTTCCTCCATCAAGTGAATATACTATATCAAATTGTCATCATTTGTATCTGCCGGAGGCCACAATCAGAGTTGAAACCCCACTGTGATAAAGGCAGGGCAAATGTGAAGGAAATAGTTCCTACCCCAGAGAGTTTATTAATCTCTCTTTAAGAGAATAATTGACAATTTGAACAAAGAAGGGAAAGTAGAGGGAAGGGACAGTTAGAATAATAATAGGGGCCTAGGGTAGCAAATTAGTTGGATGCACAATTAGTAGGTTGCAAGTTGCTGTTTACGAACTGTATTTGATACAATATTACATGCACACAAAAATATGATATCCACATTTCCACTGGTGTTCAGATTGGCCATTTTCAGTTGGCAATTCTCCATAGACATCATAGTAGAATTTCCAAAGGGGTAGCCGTGTTAGTCTATATACAGCAAAAATGAGAGTCCTGCAGCAGCTTAAAAGACTGACAAATTTCTGTGGGCATAAGGCTCCGTGGGCTGAAACCCACTTGGTTAGATGCATGAAATGGAAATCACAGATGGGAGGTAGATATATACATCCAAGTTTAAGAAACATAACAGGGTGGGCAAATACTAACAAAGTCAGTTCAGTTAGGGTAGATGAGGCCTATTCACAACAGTTGATTAGAAGGTGAGAATGTGCAAACAGAGACAATTACTTCTTCTAATGAGATAACCATTCCAAGTCCCTATTCAGACCTGCTCTGATTGTGTCAAGTTTGTGAATCTTGAGGTAGGCCTCATCTACCCTAACTGAGCTGACTTTGTTAGCACTTGCCCTCCCCATTGTTATGTTTCTTACCCTTGGATGCATATGTATATCTCCCATCTGTGATTTCCATTTCATGCATCTGACGAAGTGGGTTGCAGCCCACGGAGGCTTATGCCCACAGAAATTTGTTAGTCTTTAAGGTGCTACAGGACTCTCGTTGTTTTTTCATAGCAGAAGCGTGTCTTGACAAAGGATTTGAAGGAGGGGGGTAGTGGTTCTCTGGATAACGAAGGGACAATAGGAAATTAAGCATGAAGCTGCTTATGCAAGAAGCTGACAAACAAGTGGTGGAGGCTGGCATCATTAGACATGGACAATGCAATAAGCTACAAGAGTAGATAAACAGAGGAGGGGCTAAATCACATACAGCCTTAAAGGCAAGGAACAGAAGATTGTAACTGATCAGTGGAGAAGAAACAACCAGAAGAAGGAATCAAAGGAAAAATGAGTGCTATGGACAGAATAACTTGACAGGAAGATTATTTTAGCAGTAACATTCTGCATGGACCCAAGGAGAAGAATAAATCTGGAGGATTAAGCTTTAATAATAAAGATTTCTATTTTTAAAGATGTAACATTGCTACTAACTTAAGGGTTTTATTGAAATTGCAAAATGTCTAAGTCATGCAATACTTTAAACATAGAAGGTTCCTACAATCTTGTGATAGACCTCATCCAGCTGTAGAATATGTATATGACATCACACCTGACTACATTGTTTTAAACCAGTCAAGAATTAATGCTCTTTATACCAAATTAAAAGACCTTAAGTTTTGGCCTGTTACAATGTTTAAGGTACTCTCCTGCAGGCCCAAAAGGAAGAAGGCTTCTAAGCAAAATATGGGACTTGTAAAGTAATAAGTAACATTCTTAAGAATATGACATAATTAGAGATTTGCAGCCAATAAAATAACGTAAACCTCCCAATTATTCCCCAAAGTCAGTTTTCTTCTGAACTACAATATTATGAAGAGTCTTCCATTCTGAGTTCTGAATTCACAAAGTACTTCTGTCACCACAGCACCACACTGGGCACTTATTTTTAACAGTTGTATTTGTTTTAACAGACAAAAGTTCTTAATAAGGCAAAGCACTTGGTTTAGAGAAGAATTCATTCTTTGATTAATTCCAGACCACAGCCAGCTGATGTAATTATTGGCAGATAGCATAATAATTCTGTTCCATGTAGCAAAAGTACTTTGCCTGGAGAACATTTTTGAACAATGTTTAATAAAATTCAGTTTGGCATCTTTAGAATAGAAAGGAGATTTATCTGTAACCAGAGTTCCCTGAAGATAGAAGAACAAAGGAGTAAACTCTTGGATTAATGAATAAGACTTGCTTGATGTACAAAGTTCGGGCATATACAATTCAAGTGTCATATACACCATGAACACAAGCAGTTGACAAACAAAATGAGGAAGACAGTGTTTGAGAACTCTACTTTCATATAAGTAACTCAATTCCTTTAAAAAGATAGGATTAGAACTTCTGGTTACAACGAAAGGATGACTTTGTGTTCAAGCCTCTCCAGTCTTGGAGTCAGGAGACCTTCTTTCAATTCCAGTTCTGTCATAGGCTTTTTGTATGACAGTGTGACACTAGACAAGTCACTTAATTTGGGACTCAGGTAATTATCCTCATTTTATAGATGGGAAAACTCTCTCACAGGTATATGGTGAGGCTACAAATGTCTAAGTCACTCTGAAGTCAGATGAAAGACATTCAGTGTTATATGTGCTCCAGAAAACTGAATCTAGTGGATAAATGCAAAGGTCAACGTATCATAAGAATTCAATGGGAAGAGATTCTGATCAGTGTGAAAGAACAGTGTGGTCACATGGTTAGAATAGGAGCAATCAGGAATCTTGGTTTTGACTGCCACTGACTTGCTATGTGATCTTGAACAAGCTGCATAAATATTTCAGTTTAATTATTAAATACAATTGCTTGGCTATGTCATAGGAATCTTGGTATTATTCTATTTAGTGCACTGAGATTGTCCTTGCATGAAAAGTATTATACCTGTGTTATGCACTTTGAAATATTAATATCAGTAAAAATATTTACAGAACAGTTTATCCTTTTAAGACCTTTGAAGTACAGATTGTAGCCAATTGGTTCATTTTATCAATCCTCTATTATGATGTTATAATTAACTAACATGTTATGTCATATATAATTATTGTACGCTAAATAGATTTAAATTGTAGGATTATAGAAGTATCAGATTGATCAGTAGCTAGAAGGGATAAGTATGTATTAGGTATCTAAGTAAGCAGGGCTGAAATGCCAGGCCTACAGGCTAAGGCCTGTAAGATTTTAGCTTAGCCATACACTTAAGAAAAGCTTGACATAAGTAAGTGACCCAAGATTATGCCACAAGTTTAAGGGAAAAGATGTGCAAATGAGTGGGACAGCGAAAAATTAACAGTAAGAGTAATGTTTTGCTTACAATATGCCCAGTACTCCCATTTTTCTAATACATGCCCTAACTACAGGATGCACTATGTGCATAAATGCTAATGAGGGGCAGTCAAAAATCACATCATAAAAAGAGGCTGCCTAGACTGGGAAAAATGAGATCTCAATGGAAAAAGTCCAGTAGGAACCATCCCTCTACTGATGATCAATTGGCATCCATCAGATCTTAAGAATACTGTTAAGGATGTGAGTATTACTATATTTATAACTTGTGAATAGGTCTTTATAACATTGCTAGATGCTTGAGTAATCATAAACTTAACTTGTAAAACAGACTAGACCTTGTACTTGTGAATATATGTCTGGTTACTTTCTTTCGTCTTTATGTGTTCCTAGAGACTCTAAATTTGAAGCAAGTAGCAGAGGTGACTTTCACTCTGTTAAGCTTGAAACTGCAGCTACCAAAGCCGAACTCTCAGTGTTGTAATACAACATTACAAAATTCACTTTAAATAAAATAAAATACAAGACAATCAGAAAAGTAATAAAAAGTGCCACTGTAAGTAAATGTTTCTCCAAACAAAAAATAAGATCACTTTTGTATTGATTGTTCTGGTTCTGATATTTACATGACAATGATTTCTACACCTGTTAAAACTTCCTAAATAGTTATTAAAATAAGTGATATTCTGGGATTCTATATTCCAAAACTGAAGATAGCATTCTAGGATCTTCATGCAAAGAGCGAACAAAACTAACAGATAACACAACAAAGGTGAAGTTTAAAATACTCTAGGGCTTTAGCGTTTTATTTTTGACAGTAATTAACAAAAGTAATTAATTCAAACCTCAAGCAAGAAAAGCTATTAATTCCTCTAAAGGTTCCAACATTTCCAGACTGGTAAGTATTCTGTCTAGTTTTCCCTAGAAAATCTGGGAAGTATCCAGAATTAGAATTAAAAGGAAATGGCTAGCCAGAAAGACTGTATTAAAACTTCTTGTCCAGAAGAAGACGACAGTTTTATTCCAAACCAGGTAATTGACTAAATATATCTCACAAAAAGAGTTCAATACTTAGTTATCCTCAAGATTGAGTGAAATTCCTGATATTTCTAGAAAATGTTCTGAACAAATCAGTTACAGGCATATTTATGATTAACCACAAGAATCTGGACCAATTTTTATTGTGTTTGGTTGATGAAAGTGCTATTAATAAGGGGAAGGCAGAAGACAGTAAAACTTCCTGTATACAATGAAAAACACTGAAGTAACTTGCTAGTGGCTTTAAACTGTGTGTTGACTTTTAACTGTCAGAGAAACGTTTTAAGATCAATGTTTTTGAGTATTTATTTGGTATGAAGAAATTCCTGTCTTTGGTATAAAATAATGGACTTGTAGTAGAGACTTCTCTAATGTACATAATGTTAAGGTGAAGCAGGATTTTGCACTAGGATCTCCTGGACTTAGAGACAACAGAATCAACTGCATTTTAATAAAGCTCATGCAGTTGTATCTTTTGGTTTTTTTCTTCACAGTATCTTGCAGAAGCCTAGGGCTGCCCAAATAGTTTTATAGTGGGGTGCTGATGATGGAAATCATGTAGCTGATGTTTGCTATTATTACTTCAAGCCAGATGGTGCAGCATAGTTCCAGTACCACTGTCCAAGATCAGCAGAACTTAAAACTAATTAGGGCTCAGATACCAAGTTTGGTTCAGTTGGATTAAAGTTTAAGCGTTTGATTCTCTTCTGGAAAAATGTACTTCAGCCATTATCAGCATCAACAACCAGACACACTGTAATAGTATTTCCTAGACTAATTTCTGACTAAAAATGCATCATAATACTGTTTATTTTTGCAACTCATCTTAAGGAGAATTGCTGCTATACTTGAACTTCTCACGAGTAACTAACTTGCTGGCATCTATTTCTAACACTGATATGTAAGACAACAATTTTTCACTCATGGTGTTGACATTTTTCCAGTGCAGAGGGAGATTTAAAAAAAGCCACAATACAGTGATTAAAAATTCATCTCACAAAGGCAACCTTCACGAATATGGCTTCAGAAATCAGCTTTGCTAATCCAAAAAATTTTTTTTCTTTTTTTTACTACTTATGCTTGAAGTCACAAGTCCTTGGATCATATCTCAAAGTTTATAGCCATACTTCGAGAACCTTTCTGCCCATAGCAGACAAGACATGAAGACATGATTGTGCTATCTTGATAAATTAAAGTCCATTTACTGTTAGTCTCTCCATGCAATTGTTTGTTTTTATTAAATTAAAGATATAAGATTTAACACAGGTGAACAGTTTTGAGTTTTGCTAGAACTTGTTAAGAGGCTGTAAGTTAGTTACCTCCTTTTGTAGATGGAGTTTGAAGAAACTGTTTGGTTTTGAAGGCAGCACGAGGCAAATTTTTCTGCCTTTGCAGAGCTGTTGAAAGATAAGAAGTATTATATTTGTCTAGAAAGACAAAACAACTCAATTCACTCAGGATATAGAACCACATCTGCCTGTGAAGCATCAGGAAACAAGCAGCTAGTAAAGTGCATAACAGTTTTCAAAAGCTGTTATGGCTCAGCTCTAGAAGAAGTGATGTATTTTGTTTTAAAGTGGTGCTTGCTGCATTAAATGGTTGGAAAGGGACAGTGTCAGAAACCTTGCAGTGCAAAATGAATAAGTTTCTTAATAGTAAAGAAGTTTTTTGCAGGACTAAAAACCGAGGAAGGCAAAACAAACACCAAAGGGAAAACAAGCCACCAGCAAACATGCCACAGCAATCTCAGTGCAAGTTTAGATATAAAGTGAAGAAGGAAATGAAGACTATCAGATTTAACTTGATAAAACAAGGTTAATTTTCCTTTTAAAGCAAAGAGAAACTTTCAGAGAAGACGACAAAGTAACATTTCAATACATAAGAGATGACTCCAAAAGCTTGTTTTCTAAAAATGCTATTTTATCATGTAAGACTACCAAACTTTGAATATGCATTACTTTCAACTCTCAGCAATCTAACAAATATAGAATTTAGAATTAACGTAGTATGGCTTTTCCCTTCAAACTTACACAAAACGTATGCAAGCTAGAAATCAAATAATCAATCAAATTCAGGGTTGTCAGACATCAAATCTAGACATTCCAGAAGAATTAGGCTTTACTGGCTTCTGCCAGAATATATGAAGGCAAAACACTAGCGCTGTTAATGCCTTAAAAGGTCCCTGTAACATACCATTTGTCAACTGCCAGCCAGCAAAGTTGTAGGAGCAGCAGATGCTTGACAGGAAGAAATATGCCAGGAATTCAGATTTAGAATTGTCTCACAGCAACCTTCACTAGCTGGGAGGAGCCTCTACTGGAACTAAGACCTTATCTACACACAAAAGTTGCACTACTTTCACTGGACTGGTGTGAAGTGGTACAACGCCTCCACTGTGTACAGTTATACCAAAGTGCATTATTCTAGTATACCTTATTCTCATATAGGAAGGGGACTAAGTGATACCAGTGTATGGCAACTTTATATTGGCATAGCTGCCTCCACACTAGGAATTGTATCGATGTAACTACTGGGGAACACATGCCTATCTGTTAGTTATACTAGTATTAAAATGGTGTAGATCAAACCCCAGTTGCCATCCCAAACATAACCCCTGAGGGAGGACAGCCATGAATACAAGGCCCACCTTGCCCCACCAAGCCCCACAACACTATTCACCAAGTCTAACACTAGAATTGGAGGGTACTTGGGGGGGATGGGGAGGAATGAGTACCTCGGTGACATTTTTAAAATACTTTTAATTTCCCCACTTTACAATGTAATGTAAGATTGTCTCCATTGGTCCTCTTTCACTTTAAAATTTACAACAGCTCTTTAAGGAGTAGGGAAGGAAAGAACAGAAAATTGCATAATTTTCTTCATCTCAGTGTATGGCTTGCTGGCAAATTTGCTTGTCTTGGTCTTAAATGCTATAACAAAATGTTTACTCAGAATTGCTATTTTTCCATAAAATATTGAAAAACAATGAAGCGCTAATAAATATAACACAAGCTGCTCTGTAATTCATAAACACAAAGAACAATGTTGATACTCTATACCAGCTAGAGCCTAACCTGTCTGAATGCCACTGCACCACCATTGTAAAAGCATATAGTTGCTCTCTCTCTATCCCCCTACCCCACCCCATTATAGTTTTTCACTGGGAATCCTTTGCTCAACTTAATTTTCAGGTTGTAAAGTTTTTGTACATAAACTACCATTTACAGCCTATTAAATACAAATGAGAGAAGTGATACAAGATATCACAAAGCACATTCAATTGTTTTAATTGTGCAAATGAACAAAAGCTTCCAAACTACCATTTCTAGGAATTCAACTGTACCAGACCACTAGCCCATCAAGTCTATCTATGCCTCTGCCTACTGGTTTCTTATTGATTTAGTCACATTTACTTCCAGTCTCATTGTGCTGACACAACTCAGACAAAAAACTTTATTTATGCTCCAGAACAGTGGTTCTCAACCAGGGGTACATGTACTCCTGGCAGTACACAGAGCTCTTCCAGGGGATACATCAACTCATCGAGATAATTGCCAAGTTTTACAACAGGCTACATAAAAAGCATTAGTGACGTCAGTACAAACTAAAATTTCATACAGACAACTTTATACTGCTCTATACACTGTATGCTGAAACGTAAGTATAATATTTATATTCCAATTCATTTATTTTATAATTATATGCTAAAAATGAGCAATTTTTCAGCAGTGTGCTGTGACGCTTTTGTATTTTTATGTCTTATTTTGTAAGCAAGTAGTTTTTAAGTGAGATGAAACCGGGGGTACGCAAGACAAATCAGACTCCTCAAAGGGGTACAGTAGTCTGCAAAGTTTGAGAACCACCGCTCCAGAAGAAAGATTCTCAAGAAGAAATTTAAAAGACAGATTTATTTCTCCAAACCAGGTCCAATATATGATTGAGCCGATTTATATTTGTGTAAGGAAGCCACCATTCATTTTGCTCCAGCAGATTTAGCTGATTCGCTGATCAGTGTGATTTGAATGAAGACCTGGTGCTAAATATCGAAGAGATTTTTTTTTCTTATCATGGTACTTGCATTTCATTTGCAAGTGAGGTTAGTGGATCAATATTCAAGATTTTAAAACAGATATTCCATTTATAGATCAAATTGTCTCCTATATTTTATGAAGATTCTTTAACTACATAATTATCTGCACTAATACCACTGAAGAGAATTTCAGGTGTTAGAGGGAGCAAATCTGAGGAAAAAAATAGTTTCACTTAGGTGAATATGCAGAATATAATATCCAATGCAAATATTCACAGATACTTTAGAGATAACACCTATAATCATGCTAACTGTAAAATGCTACGAATACTATTAAACTTACTCTTGCCATCACTGGCACAATCTTGAAGTGCAATGCAGATTTATAACAAATAGTTTTAAAGGGGTATTTCAAATGAATTAAAACTATAGTACTATAGCCAATTGTTTGCATCAGAATGTTGTTTGTTTTTATCCTCTGTGCACACTACACAGCTTCACCTTGGCCATTTATGATTAGAGCTAATTTATCAAAAGATAGATAGGCAACTAAGCTGTAGATGCTGCACTCTGAATTAAGAACAAACAGCAAAGCATGTTTAAGATTTCGCCTAGTATATTTAAATGTTAATACATTGATGTAAGTGCAAGGATATGTATTATGTACTTCACTTAATAAGAGCGTGTCTTCTACATGATAGTTTTCTCAATAGCTTTTCACAGGTTTACACGGCTTGGGAGGCAAATGCTAAAAGAATGTGAGACCACATCCCTGCTGTTATATATTTTGAAAAACCAATGTAACAAAGATATTTGTAAGGGCTTGTTCTTTGAAATCTGGAAGTTAAGCATTACAATATGCATAGTTGAGATCTAGTAAAAAGAGACACTCATTTAATAGTTCATCTACATTCATCAAGTGATTTTTCACGTGTCACAAGGAAGAATCACGTGCATATCAGGAATTTTTAAATAGCTACAAATAAATGTGTAGTTTAGCCAGTTTTAAATACAAACTAATACACTATTTATAAATGGACAGTTTGAGTTGTGGCTTTATTCTAGACTGAATCAAACTGAAAATAATTTTTCAGTTGGATTACAGTTCAGAATTTATCACAGTAACTGTCTTTATACCTAGTACAACTATAAAAACCGAAGTTCATGTTTGGAAGTACATTTCTTCCACCTACACTTAGACTAGACATCTCTAAAGTTGCCTGTTCAACTTATCACACATCTGAGCAGTTGCCAGGTGAGAGATCTTACTGCATTCCCAACTAATAAACAATTGTCAGCATCCACAGCAAGTTCAGCATTGCAGCCATAGCAGGTGAGCATGTAAATTAGCTAATGACCAGCAGCTCTGGATGAGGAAAAAGCAGTGACCTTAGATGGAAATATAGCAACCTTGAAAAGTTAAGCTCATGCAAGACCAGCAGGTGAATGGGAAGGTTTTGGATCTAAAAACTGAAGATGTCACAGGCACATGAAAACATGACAAATTTTGTTTACAATTTAACAGTGGTGTTTGTCCAAAGTGAAACAGTTAAATACAAAGTCAGTGGAAAAAAATGGAAGTTAAAATGCAGAAATGATCAGAATTCCAGGAACTCAATATTTAGCACTGGATGTTTGTATGTGCGCGCACGAACGCGCACGCACACACGCACGCACGCACGCGCGCGCACGCGATCCTAAATTATTTACTTCATGTTCTAAATCTTTAAAAAACCATACTGGTTTGTATATACAGTATCAAGGATCTGACATCAACAAGAGAAAGGAAATTTTAAGGGGATAAAAGTCTCGGCTTTATCCATGAAATCCAATGTATATAAACCCAGTTAGCTACAGGGTCTTTTGTTCTTTGAAAAAATGTTCAAGTATTGGATATAAGCAAATTCACCTAACAATTTTCATAATTCTTATCTGTCTGTTAATTAACACTGTTTAAACAAAGGCTTCCCCTTTCTTTGGATCCTGCAATCTAATCACTATGCTAAATTTGAAACATTGCAATGGTTCATGGCAGGATTAAGCAGCACAAATTAGGCTGTGAAAAGTTTAACACTCCTGTATAGTGAACAAAAGGAAATGTCCTGGCCAAGTACATTCTGTATGGTCTTTCCTTCAAATTTGCTCCGTATTAAAACATTTGCCCAAAAGTAACCCATATGGGTTCACTAAACCCTGCTTTTGTTTTAAATTCTTACAAGTAAGTGATGTTCTTATGCAATTAAAACTACAACTGAAATATTTCATTAGGATTGCTGCTATCAAATTGTTTTAACTTACTGTAGACCAGTGATATAATATATACTTTAATGGAATTTTATATATAGTTTGTCTGACAGTGAAGTAATTCTTCAACAGTTTCATTGCTTTTATAATTTTAAGTCAAACTATTAATGTCCAATAAGGAGACACCTGAGAAGCTTACCTCTAATAATTAGGACCCTACCAAATGCAGTCCATTTTGGTAAATTTCATGGTCATCGGAATTTAAAAATCTTAAGTTTCAGTGTTGTAACTGTGGGAGTTCCAATCTAAAAGGGAGGGAGGAGGGCTCACAAGGCTATTGTAGACAGATCACAGTATTGCCACCCTGAAGAGGGAAGTCCTGTCCCTCTTCAGCCAAGCAGCTGGAGTCTGGTGCATTGTTGGAGTCCCCGGCTGAGGCACCCCCAAGCCCTGCCCCTCCCTGGCTCTGGGCCCAGCAATCAGGGTTAGAAGGGCTTTAGGGCTGGCTGTGTGTGTGGCAGAGGGTGACCACAGTGCTCCTCTGACCACAGCACCCTGGGCAGTTGTCCACCCATAAAGCCAGCTCTGCTTCCCCCCCAAAAGTGACATCACCACCATACTATAACACCCTCACTTCTGCAGTGCTGCTGGCAGTGACACTGCCTTCGAAGCTAAGTGTTCATCTAGCAGTTGTTGCTCTCTGGCTGTCCAGCTCAGAAGGCAGTGCCAAAACAAGGGTGGCAATACCAGACACCCCTACAATAGCCAGATTTCACGGTTCATGGTGTGGTTTTCATGGCCGTACTAATAATGTGCTTTTATTGCCTAACCACCTGAATTAACAGCGCACTAAAACCCTAGACATCAAACGTCTAACACTTCGACAAAGGTGGTCACCACATCATCCTAGAAGCATCCAATTGTGAATGAATATTTGAAAATTAAACAGATACAGGTACAGAACTGTTGACTCGCACCTTAGAATACATTTGCTTTGTTTTGTTTTTTAAAGTGGCCAATCCTTTACGGAGAGGCCTGCAA
Organism: Mesoclemmys tuberculata; assembly: GCA_007922155.1. NCBI lineage: Eukaryota > Metazoa > Chordata > Testudines > Chelidae > Mesoclemmys > Mesoclemmys tuberculata. Next base: position 46,223,550 of record ML675624.1, read on the forward strand.
TACGAATACAAATCTAATCTTGCAGTTTACAGCTCGATGACCCTTCCATGACTAACCCAAAGCATTAGGTTGGTTTTGCCTGACAGTAATGTATGTGCACATTTGAAAGGGATTTGAAAGTCACTTCATCCTTTACTCAAATGATATTGAAACGTGCAAGAATCCTGTGTTTCAGCATAGATTTTTGCATTTTTGATATCCTGCATTTCATTACTGGCTTACAAAGAAGGGTAGCTGATAGGGCAGAAGGAGAAAGATAAATCACTGACCCAAAACAAAACAAAAGTAGATGTAATTTCAGATCAGCATTCAGCATCCTTTAAAAACCATATTTACCTCAGTTGTGTACTGCAACATAATTAAAGGGTGAAGAAAGCCAGAAAGTTAGTGTTCATAAAATCTCTGAAAAGAAAATGCAACAGTACAAAGTAGCACTATACAAATTCTCTAATTATAGTAAATAAAAAGGTTTCCACACTAGTCTAGTCCGAAGTGTATGTATATGCTAAATACATATACCAGAATATATCAAGTATTAGAGATATCATTTTAAAAAGGGGACTATCATTTTGTATATAAGCAACAGTTGATGTTCTCTCATCTGTTTAAAGTTCATGTAATTCTTAGATAGCATTCATTTTATTTTACAGAGGAAAATACAGCAGCAATGCCAGCATTTCAACAATTACAAGTAATCTCACGTATGACTGAGGGGCAACTTTATTTTCAAGTGTCTCTGGAAGCTTCAAGAGGGTGAGGAAAATATTAAGACATTACAAAAAAATAACTTAGACAGTCATAGGCACATACATCATTTTAATGGAAGAGAAGTGCTACACTTGGAAACAATCTGGTTTGTTTTACTAACTGTCAAATTTGGCACTTCTATATGACCTGATTTCAGATTTGGCTAAACATCAAGGCTAATGTTATGTGTGCATGAAACTGCAAACACATGCTACTGCTTTCAATCTAATTTCAAAATGTGTTTACAGTATCACTGTACAATACTCACTGGCTGAGGCTTGAGGTTGAATGCGAGGTATTCCTCCATTTGGCACTTGAAAATTTGAATCACTTCTGCTGTTTTTCACAGGCTCAGCTTGGATGGTAGATGTCCTGGACAGGTTTGGAAGACTACGCCTTAGTTTTTCTGTGTAAAAAAATACAAGGACACCACAACCTATAATCTGATGGAGAAAACTCACAACACAACAAACTGTCTTGAAAAACTGACCTAAAATTAATTTTCCTGTATAAAATTATGCTGCAATTTAAAGTGTGCTGTGACAGAATTAAATATTCTGTTCTACACATTACAATCATTTTATTATGCCTCACATATGAAATATTCTGTGTTTTCATCCCAAATAAATACTTTGCAAGTTTGCTATGTAGTATGCACAGTCAGAAATTTAGCAGATTTTGAAACTCAAAGATTATCTGCATTGTGAACCCATAATTATTTTGTACTATATAGTGCATGACGTTTGACCGTAGTAATTTTTCCATCAATTTATTTTTTTAAAGTATTACATAATTACACAATTTCCAAACTCTCTCTATATATAAAATTACAAAAGATTCATTCCACCTATTACTGAAGTGCAATCATCTGAGATAAAACATAGTAGCTACTTAATAGTACAGTTTATTTTGACAAGACACTGTATCTAACTGAAACTGCATATAGTTTTAGGCAGGCACAATTATCCAGAATGGAATTTGTGTCAAGACACCAGGGTACTTGTACATTTGTAAAGAGCACCATTGGATCTTTAAAATACAAAATTGAAGTCCAGACCATTAAATGTGTGACACAAAACTGCATATTCTTCCAATTTGCACTTTAAACAACAGCTTTCTAAGTAACAATCTTTTGTCTGTAAATTAACTCAGTTTAACAGGGTCACCGTTTAAGGCCCGAGTCTACAATTACCTTCGGGATTCGGCGGCAATCAATGGGAGATATGCAAGTGACAAAACACTTGCATATCTCCTGTTGACTTCGCTGCATCTCTTCTGTGCGCCGTCCAAACTGTGTTCCCTTTGACGCAGCGCTACAACACTTACCGGCGTGATTTTCCTGCATCGATAGCTGGATTGACTGAGTGGGTCTACACAGACCACTCAGTCGATCCACAGCAATCAATCTGACGGCGGCAAATTTGCCACCGTCAGTGTGGACCCAGCCTAAGATGGTCATCTCCCAGGGAGCACTCACACTCCCCTTCCCTTCCCCCCCCTTCCCCTTCCAACAAGTCATTGAATAGAAGGACTGCTGATTATTTAGGAAAGGCCTTCCCAAAGACCTTCACTTCCTAACACATGGTATCTACCTGTTGTGGACATTCTAGCTAAGTTTTAATACTACATCCACTACTTAAGTATCACAGCACCTCAGTTCTATGCTCTGCAGGGACTAGGATAGAATTTAGTAGCTGCTCTATATGTCCTCAGCCAAAGTTACGATGGAGTTCATCCAAGTGAGTAGAGCTTTAGATGGGAGGGGTGCAACAGCTGTTTTATCAGGATGAGTGGTTGTTCACTGGGCCATCCTGATTTAGAAGAAATATAGTTAGTCAGATGCAGTATATAGGTACTGTAATCCTGCATGTCTACTGGATTGAAGAAAAAAAGTGTCAGCTCTGAGTTTCATTGGTATCCATATAAGAACCTTTGTATTTTCTTAACATAGTTTAGGTTTAGCAGGTTTGCCACACAACTGATCACTCACTACACTTCCCTCTGCACCCATTCCAGTAGGATACTACTGCCTTCTGGCTGTTGGTGTATCTATCCTTCGAGAAACCCCCAAAAAAACCAAAAAACAAAAAAAGGGAACAAAAATGCAAGAAACAGATTGGAGAGGGAAAGACAGAAGGATGGGGGAGTAAAAAAGCCACTCTTCTGACTCATCATTTTTCTAATAAAAATTATAACAGGACTTTAATTGCATTTTTATTGAAAGGAGAAGTGATTCTCTAATATCTTCCCATCCCCCAGTCAAGTTCCCATTGGAAGAGATTTTATGTATTTTTTTCCTTCAAGCTCACCCACTCACACCAGCTTTCCCACTCCCTGTCTTCCAGGAGAGGAGAGGAGAAAAAAAGGCCCTTCAATTCTACAGCACTAAATTCCATCCTCTCCACAGAAAGAGATCTTCTAACATTTAAGCGCCATACACATCAGCACAGTATCAGATCTACCTCCTCCTGCCCAGCTAGTACCAAATGGTTCCTTATAGCTCTCATCTATTATAGCAGCATCACTGCAACCAGAGAGGAGCTTTTATAGGGAGGCAACAGGAAGAGAGGCGGAAGAGAATAGGACAGGTCTTCAGTAAATAGTTGAGTGTGGGCAGTGCTGAAGGCTGCTAACCCACCCTTTAACATATTGGTTTCCCCCTCCCTTCTCATAAGCTAGTGCTACTAAGATGACACGAACAGGCTGGTTCTGAAGCCTCTCCTGAGACATTCAGGCCAACTGGCTGAAGAGCTGAGCGTTCAGAACAGCATTCAAATGCACAACAATCACCACCACAGAAATTAATGACAGTGTTTCAGAATTGCATAATCACATACTTAATTTAGAGCCCTCTGCAATGTGGGATGCCAAGTTTAGAGGTAAGTTACCAAATGATGTATTTTTGGTGTAGCACCCCAAAACAGCTTGTTAAAATCTCCTAAATAAAGAGTGGGGCAAGAAGGGGTGAAGCAACAATGGGGGGAAAATAAACCTCCAGCTCAACATAGCCTCCTAAGGTTTTTCCTGTACCACTGCTGTTAGATTACACTTACACCGCATCCTTTCTTAAAGATACTAAAATATTCTAATTACATTTGAAGGGTCATCCTAAAACTGATAAGCATACACAGAGGATTTCCCAGATGGCTTTACCACAGAGCAATGTACTTCTTCTGTCATTAAGATATTATTAAAATCAGCAAGATATCCATGTCACATCTTAGATAAAATGCATCAAAAATCTATTTAAAGAGAAAATCCAACAGAAAACTAAAGAAAAACTGTGCGAGGGGGACGACATTCTACAAAATTTCTACAGAAACTTTACATCCAACTTAGCTGAAAGAACAGATACAGAATTTTAATTAAGCTTTTAAAGGCTACTATGAATTGTAAAAATTAATCTGTAATTGTTTTACATTTACTTCTGAACTTAAGAAACAACTTCATTTAGTTTTGATCTAACCCCTCTTTCTCTTGTATTACAATTGAGAAAATTTAGTCTAGTGAAAGTTTTAGATGAAGTTTCCACTTACCGCTCTTGAATGTCACCTCATTACAAAAACAAGGCATATCAGAATTACAGCCTTTCATTTTACTACAGTAGTAATTTACACAGATTTTGACTAGTTTTAATGACAGGGATAGCAATACTCTATCTAATTGTAAGCAAGGTTTCACTGGAACTCCCCCCTGCTTAGACGATCTGAGTGGCACTCCCTCCTGCTCAGTCAGCTGTGTGGGGGGTAAGTGTGGGGGGGCGCAGTGACAATTTATTTGCATGGGCTTTATATTTGCATGAGTACAATTAAGTATTTAGCATAATTTCACTATATGGATAAGCACACCTAGGTGCTGAGCATAATGCGAAGTGGTTAGCATGGCTGGTTTTGGGCTACAAACCACTTGTGTTAACTGCTGGGGTAATGAAATGTTATCCTTCAATTGTACGAACAGATGTCAGCAGAATTGTGCTTACCCTGTTATGATAAGATACTTCACCCTAAACTAAACAGAGCGCCACAAGGGTGGCAGACAGATGTTTAAGCATTGTAAAAAGAGGGAGGTATGAGGAATCTCCTATTGGGATTGCACTAGCCCTGGGAAAAGGCTGCTCCCAGGCATGGGCTGATGATCTCCCATTGTTAAAAGGCAGAATTAACGACTCTTCTTGGAGTCTTTTGTTTCTTGAAAGCAGGGACATCACTTCTGTGTCAGCAGAAGGTTTACCCATGAGCTGGAAGTCACTAAGAACTGAATCACAAGGGGACCTGGGAAACCTTGCCGGACAACTGACAAAGCTGAGTCAGCAATGGTCAGCAGGAACCTGACATGGTTGGCACCAGCAGTCAGTGGGAGCCCGATGCAGTCGGCGCCAGCCAGGTGCGGTTACCAGGAGCCTGGTGCAGTTGGCACCAGCAGTCGGCAGGAGCCAGGCGCAGTCGGTGCCAGCCTGGTGCAGCCAGCAGTCGGGGACTTGGTGAGACCCGGAGGCAGAAGGAGACAGCAGCAGAGGCGGCCTGGTCAAGCCTGCGTCCAGCAGGAGTTGGCAAGTGGGGGCAGGCTGAGCCCCAACTGGACACTGCAACTATGATGGTCAGTACAGGGGAGCCAAGAAGGGAGAGGCGAAGGACTCGCTCTGTACTCAGGGGTTTGGTTCATTGAGTTCATAAATTCTGTTGCACTGTTTCCCAAACCAGTACTGTGCTCTCTTTCTTCTGTTATTAAAAGATTTACTTCTACACTCAGACTCTGTGCTTGCGAGAGGGGAAGTATTGCCCTTTGGGGCGCCCAGGGGATAGTGTGTGATTACCCAGGTGACTGGGTGGGGGCTTGAGCCAGTTTGGTGTTGTATCATTGACAGGGACCCCTAGATATAGAACCCGGCCCTTGCTGCTGCTGCCGACCGTCTGGCAGAAGAGTTACTTAATGCTATGAGTCATGGTTTTTCATGCTATGAAACCCAATTGATGCAGGTGAGTTAGCTCAGGCATGACATTAAATGATAAATGGCAGGGATATCCAGCAGTCTCCCTACTAGTGATAACTAAAGACTGGTAGGTGGAGAGGACTTCAGAGTTTTCAGTTTTGTTATATCTAAATATCTTATTCACTAGCCGGGCAATGTGGTTTTATGTCAATAAAGAGGTATTTAAGGTTGTGTGCACACACCTAAGTACATTTTTAATAAGTCTGTAGAAAGAGTAGTAAACCCCTAGGTTACCAGAAGGATGTAATTAGCAAACTGAAAAAATATCCTGCTTTATGTAAGACAGCAGTTCACAAGTCTTGTATATAATTTTATACTACACTCATCACCATGTTATCTGAGCACAAGTAAGGGTTTTGGCATGATTCCATTTTTAAAATATCGTTTCTCTTATAAACTAAAACTGTTTATATTCATATACATTACTCTGCCATAATACAAATGTAAAATGTAGTGATTACATATTCAGTCAATTTGGGCATAGTCAGATCAAGGTAACCAGAAACTTAATTATAGCCTCGTATTACTTGATCAACTTATCTGACAGCAAGTAGACCTATACAAAAACCGAGTAAGCTGCTCGTTCTTATGCAGACACCTCAGTGATTCAGCAGTAATGCCATGCAGGGAGTTACTTACTGTAACTGATGGTTCTTCGAGATGTGTGGTCCCAAACTGATTCCAGACGTGGGTGCACATATGCGCCATGCGCTGGAACTGTTTCGAGCAGTGTCCTTTGACCCACGTGCACGTCCTGCATCATCCATGTGGTATGTCCGAGGTCTTATGTGGCTGTGCAAGTCAACACTCCCTCGGTTTCCTCTTACTGACAGGTATTGAGCCCATAGCAGAGGGGATGGGAATCCAGACAGAGACCACACATATCAAAGAACCATCAGTTACAGTGACTTCCTTTTTTTCTTCAGGTACTGGTCCCTTTGTGGATGACTGATGTGGGTAGCATAGCTAGCAGTAACCAGTATAGAGGTGGGCACTAGGGCTCAGCATATGCTAGAGTTTGTTGGACCGCGTGGCCTACTGGTGCCATCTATCGAGGACGAGTTGGCTCTGGCGTAATGTGCAGTGAACACAGGCCCATGTTGCCATCCTGCAAATGTCTTGCCATGGGATGTCTGCAAGGAAGGCAGACAGTGGCCTGTATCCTTGTGGCATGAGCTCTGATGCTCTGATGCTCAGAGGTAGTGGAACTCAGCAGTAACGCTCCATGATACAGCAGGAGACCCATTTAGGGGTGCGCTGGGAAAAGAGTGCGGGTCTGACAGTGCTCTGCTATTGCAATGAAGAGTCTTGACAAGGCTCAGAAAGTGCGGGTATGATGGAAGTAAAAGGCCAGCACACAATGGACATCAAGGGAGTAAAAGACAGGGAGATGAAATGACCTGGTTGAGGTAGAACGGTGAGGCCATCTTGCGAAGAAACTTGGAGTCATAGGGAGACTTTGTCCCTGTTGAACACCATAAAAGCAGGATCTGCCATCATGGTTGCCACTTTGCTGACTCATTGGGCTGAGGTTATGGCCACCAGGAAGAGCACCTTCATGGACATGTAAGTGAGTGGGCAAGCGGCTAGGGGTTTGAATGATGGTTTTGTAAGACCTGAAAGGATTAAGCTGAGGTCCCAGGTCAAGGTGCATTCCCTGAAGGAAGGGAATGCGTTTAGTAGGCCCTGTAGGAATCAAGTAGAGGTTGGGTGGCTAAATATGGAAGCCCTATCCACAAGTGGAAGGAAAGCACTGCTTGCTGCCAAGTGTATTCTTATGGATGAGTGGGTGAGGTCCAAGAGACAAAGGTGGAGTAGATAATCCAGGACAGTCAGTACGGATATACTTGTTAAGACGTGGTGGCGGTTGAAGGCCCATTCCATGAATCACCTCCATTTGGCTTGATAGCAAGCCCTAGTTGAAAGGCAACGACTCTAAGTCAGTCCCATATCAATGTGGAGCACACATTGTCTATTTGTGAGTCCCATCCAAACACCATACTGTGAGGTGGAGAGGTTGTGGATTGGGATGTTGCATCTGGCCCTTTTGCTTTGTGAGCAGGTTCAGCAGGAGAGGAAGAGGGATTGGAGAGCATGTGCAGAGGTGGAGGTCTGTGAACCAATACTGATGGGGCCAGAATAGGCCTGAGTATGACTGTTGCCTGGTCCCATCGCACTCTGCAGAGTACTGGTGATATGAGTGGAATGGGGGGCGAGGCATAGCGGAGGCCTGGCATTTGAGGAGAAAGCCCCCCACAAGGGCTCCCCTGGAGCAGAAGAGAGGAAGTTTGCTGTTTTCAGTTATGGCAAAGAAGTCTCATTTGGCAGTACACCACGGCCAGATGTTGCAAAGAGTGGGATCATGGAGTTCCCACTCATGGTTGTAATGGAAAGAGTGGCTGAGCGTACCTGCCAGGACATTGTTCATGCTAGGCAAGTGGATTGCCTGTAATGTGAAATTTTTCCATAGGCACCAGTTCCATAGTCAGATTGCTTCTCAGCAAAGGAACAGAGATCTGGCTCCGCCTTGCTTGTTTATATATATATCACCGCTGCCATGTTGTCTGAGAGGAGTTTGTTTGAGAGGAGTACCTGTTTGCATTGAATGAGGGAAAGGAGCATTTGGGAAAGATGCATTGGACCACCCTCAGCTCTAGTATGTTGATATGCATCCTTGCCTCTCTGGGGGACCATAGTCTTTGCGCTGTCTGACCCTGTGCATGAGCACCCCAGTCTGCGAGCGAGGCATCCATTGGGAAGGTGATGTCGTGGGTGGACTAGTGGAAGGGGGTGCCTGTCATAACCTCAGACGGGTTGCACCATCATGACAGGGAAGTCAGCGCTGATGGAGAAAGACTCATTTGTTCAGGTAATCCTTCTGTGGATCATACACTGCTTTTAACTAGTGCTGGAGGCATCTCATATGGAGTCAGGCATATGGGGTAACAGAGGTGGACACTGCCATGTGACCCAGGAGTGACAGACAGTGGAAGATGCGCATAAGATGATGATGTTGTAGTCTTGTACAACCAGTCCTTTGGGAGAAAGGCCCATGCTGCCAGAGAATTCCGTTGCACTCCAATGAACGCGAGTTCCCTGGCAGGTATGAGGGAATGTATATGCAAAGGTTGGCAAGGAGATCCTTCAAAGTCCAAATGGTGTTGAGCAAGTTTTTGCGGGATGATGCCACTAATGGCCAGTCATCCAGGTACAGGAATAAGGAGTGGCTGAGGCGACACACATGCTCCAGTGACAGTGAAGACCTTTGTGAACATTTGATGCATGGTAGCTATCGATGCCGAAGGGGTGGACACTGAACCGGTAATGGGAATGCCCCACCATAAACTGAAGGAATTTGTGGTGGGTGGGATGAATGTCCACATGGAAGCACGCATCCTTCACATTGAGAGCCGTGAACTAGGCTGCATGTTGGAGGGAAGGGATGATTTGAGGGAGTGTGATCATGTGGAAATGGAATTTGTGGATGAATCGGTTTAGAGCCTGGAAGTCCAGTATGGGACGAAGGTTCCCCCTTTTTTTTGGTGTGAGGAAGTAGGGGGAATAGAAGCCATAGTTCAGGTAGTGATGTAGAACTCATTCTATGGCCCCTTTCTGGAAGAGTGTACGCACTTCCCTGTGAAGGATGTGTGTTTAGATTGGATCTGCAAGGTTGCCCCAAGGTAGGTGTAGAACTCTATCAGCCAACCCTGGCACACTATGTCCAGTACTCATCAATTGGTGGTAATCTTGTTCTAGATGTGGGCAAAGAGAGCAAGACAGCCCCCAAACACAATCAGGGGAGCTGAGGAAAGGGTGGGTAGGGGTTAAAGGGTCTTTTAGGAGGAGTCAAAAGGGTTGTCTCCAAGGGCGTTGATGAAAAGTGGAGGTAGCAAAAGTGGAGGTACTGGAATGTCAAGGACATTGGGAGTGTTGGTGACAGTGGGGTGGCTCCTGTTGGCATGTAGAATAGGGCTGGTAGGTGGATTGGGGCAGATATCTGGGTCGGTAAGCCTAGCAATTTTGAAATCGTGTGGGGGCTGGAGTATACAGGCCCAGGCATCGAAGTGTTGCTCAAGAACCATTCAAGGAATGAAGGCTCTTGTCAGTTTTCTCTCTAAATAACTTCTGGTTGTCAAAAGGGAGGTCCTCCAAAGTGGTTTGGACCTCCTTAGGAAAATCAGAAGTTTGTAGCCAAGAATCCCTTCTGAGCACCACCCCGGATACATGTCAACTGCTGCCTGGAAGGAGACCTTGGATACAAATTTGCCTTCTTCATTGAGAGCCTTGAAATCCGCTTGCTTGTCCTCCAAGAGGGAGGCTAGGAATTCTGCCAGTCTCAAGTATGACCTGAAGTCATACTTTGCCAATATGGCCCGGTGGCTAGCTATGCGGAATTGCAGAACAGCAGACAACTATACCTTGCGGCCAATGAGGTCAAGCTTTTTCTGCAGCTTGATGAGGAGGAGTGGTCCTGGGGTGCTGTTGTCTGGCCCATTGAATAGCTGCTTGCACTACTAGTGGGTTTGATAGTGGATGCATAAAAAGAAAATCTGTGCTTTTAGCTGGGACAAAATACTGCCTCTCTGCACGTTTAGGTGTCCGCATGCAGGAAGCTGGGGTATGCCAGATTGCCTGGGCCGGCTGTATAATGGCATTAGGGAGAGGCAGTGGCAATCTGTGATGGACCTGTTGGTTGGAGGATGTCAAGGAACTTATCTTAGGATTCCTTGACATCCTCCGCCAGTAAATTGAGAGCCACCGCCATACGTCTCAGAAGGTCTTAGTATTCGTCATGATCATCAGGTGGAGCTAGTGTCAGTGGGATGCAGTAGTTGAAAGAGGTGGCTCCACTGGCTCCAGCAGTTCCATCAGTACTGGCAGTCCTATGGTGCTTCATGATTCATCATACACTGACGGAGGTGCGATGTGCTCCAAAGGAGGAGGTGGGTGCGGCTCTATGTCCGTAATAGGGGTCTCACCTGTACGAGTAAGGCCTCTGATCTGCTCTGAACCACTGTTCTTGTGGTGGTACTTGCATTAGTGTGTATCGGTGCAGGCACGGACTCTGCGAGTGCTCCGGGGAGAAACGTAGTTCAGGCTCTGAAGACCAGTCTGACTGATTGGTCCAGTAAGGATGGTGCCGTCGGAGCAGGTGGAAAAGGTGGAGCTGGTGTCCCGGTGGCTCTTCTGGCCATACGACAGAAGGGTGACATAGCAGCAGAGGTTCATCAACTGGGGATGAAGGCTGCATGGTGCCCAGTGCCTCATAGCAAAGTTCCCTCCAATGGCAACAGAAGCTCTGCTGTGTGTGTTAGTGGTGATAAGCGGCCCAGTGTGCATGGCACTGGGAAGTGGTACAGTGGTGGCTGCAGCAGTCCTGCTGGCTCCAGTGGGGTCAATGGTTGTGGTGGCCCTGATGGAACAGTGGCATTCTGGTCTTCCTAGCCACATTTCCTATTGGGAGTAGGTGCCGCTGTGCTGCACATGACTTCTTGCTCAGCTGATCTCGGCTTGGGAATGTGACACTTAAGAGGTGGGCCTCCTCAGGGATCCGTTTTTGTTCCCATGACCGTGCTTCTTGTGAGTACAATAGCTCCTGACTGGTGCTACCAGTACCACTGTAGCTGGTGATACAATTTTCCCCGGTACAGCTGGGTATTCCGGGTCCATCAGTGCCACCTCACGGTGTGCATGCGAACACATTGCTTCTTCCATGAGGTGTTTCTTCAGCCTGAGTTCTCTCACCTCACAGATTCTTGAAGGGAAGGAGTGCAGTGCCCTATCTGCCCCAACTACTCATCGCTCACCAAAAACGATCATGGGCATGTGACAGTTCCTGAACCTGCTTGCCTGGGCATAATCTCCCCCCCCAGAGTGGACTGCCTCAGGGAGGGAAGAACTTGGAAACTATTGATTTTAATGTATTAACTATTAACAACAGCTATAAAACTGTTGACTATACTATTAAACAGGCTTTTTTTTTTGGTGCTATGTAGTTTTCTCGTAGGAGAACAAAAGTGTTCCAACTCTGGTCATGCAGTGATAAGAGGAGAAACTGAGAGGGCATTGACCCACACAGCTACATAAGACCTCAGACATACCACGTGGATGACATAGGGCATGCATGCAGCTTGACAGAACTACTCAAAACGGTTGCAGCTTCAGTGCATGGCATGCATGCACCCCACATCTGGAATCCACAAAGGGACTAACACTCGAAAGACCCATAGTTTTGAACATTACAAACTGACCACTAAATTTATTTACAACAATATACTATTTCAGTGCCGCTCAGAGCACACATTAGAGACAAAGCTCTTTACCTTCACTTTTGACATTGCTAGTCTGTAAATCCGTAGGATGACCTTGAAGTGAAAGGCGAGGTTGCTGTAAGCGGCTAATCATAGGCTGGGGTGACACTCTGCTATATTCTAGGCCTCGAGCAGGTGATCGAGACCGAGGAGAATTCCTGGGAGACTGCTTTGGTGAAGGCCACGGCGAGCTGCGTGGCGATGGTGAGAACTTGTTAACAGCCGGGTGCACTGCATGATGTGAACTGTCTTCTTCATCCTCTAAACTCTGTGCATCAAGTTCCTGATCACTAAACGTACCCCGTCTTGCAGAATTGCAAGAGGAACCAGAACTACGTCGAGAAGTAGTGGCTGCATATTCCTGACGAAGACCTGACAACAATAAGAACATTGTTTACATATTATCTTAGACTAGAAATGGCTAATGCTATATAAATGGTGCATACAGTATTAGCCCCAAGTTCAAAGTCATATTTAACAAATCTTAGTTCCTCTTATTTGAGGATTCCATTTAATCGCAGATCAATTCCAACAAAGTTATCTGATGGTTGGTACCGTATGTGCACTAAGGAGGTGCCTCAGTCTATTTCCTGTTACAGGGATCCTCAAATTTTGTTTTTTCCATAGCATGGCCCGCATTTTCAATTTTTTGTGGCTCCCTCCTCCTCACATATGCATCATAATACTGACAACTACAGCAATTACTTAGAAAAATAATATTAGGAAGTGTATTAAATGTGTCTCTTACTAACAGCACCATTAAACAACTGAAAGTAAGGAGAGCTATATGATCAGCCAGCTCTACACACAGACCACCAGGTGATCCACGAGCCAGTTTGTGAACCGTTCTGGTAGATTAGTAACCATGATAATTAGCACCTTTGACATGTCTCAGCAGAAGCCAAAAAAGGAATAGACAACAGGCTGAACAAAGCCTGCATCAAAACTGAAGAAGTATGCATAACTGCTTTCCCCATCTGTACTGGTCCTGTGGACAAATGAAAGTTCTCCAGGCTTTGAGCACTGAGTTCACCAAGACAGGGTACACTAAAGTAGTACTTGTCCTCTGAAGAAGGGATTCATGATAATAGGTGAATCCAACTAACAGTTAAAAAAGAAAATCCACTGTGGTCTATCAATTTGCTTCTCCTTTCCTCCAGTATTTCTTTTGTCCCTTACCCCTAAATCCAACTCCTTATAGCAACTAACTTGAAAGCAAAATACAAACATTTTTAAAGGACACTTCTAGCTCAAAGTGTAAGTTTGGGGGACCATTTCCTATGTAGTAGTTCACGGCTCTAACTTTACTATTAGGGCCATCTATCTGATAAGTTGCAGCAACTCCTGCTTTTCTACCATTCTTTCCCCTGTTGCTGCATAGGAGAGTTAAAAATGTCTGCAGCTGAAGTTTAAAGGAATTATGTAACCAAAAAAGAGTTGCCTTTCAGTGTGCAAAGTACTTACTTTCCTCCTGCATCCGAGCTAGAATTTGCACATCTGTGACATCATTTAGCTTGTAATTTGATCCAATAGAGTCTTCATCCATTTCTGAAGCACTTAATTCACTGTCTATAGAGGACTGTGGGCTTAGTGGAGGGTTTTTCTCTGCTGAACTTTTAAAATGGCCTGTGAAAGAATAAAGAAATGAAAGTAAAATCCACAAAATACATGGCAGTGTTTTACAATAGCTCAGTAGATACAAGTGTATCATAGTTGTTCTTGGGCTACTAGTTAGTGAAAGGCTGGATGTTTCACTACCCAACAAAACAACTCACATGCTAGACAAATTCAGATGGGTGAACAGGGCTTTAAAAAAACCCCAAAAGAGTGAGGGTAATTAACCAGGGAAACCATTTCCAAGCATTGTGGTTGATTCTCCACAAGACTGGATATTTTTCCAAAAGATATGCTCTAGTTCAAACAGGAATTATTCTGGGGAAGTCCCGTGGCCTGTGTTACACAGGAGACCAGACTAGATAACTATGGTGGTCCTTGCTGGCCTTGGAATCTATGAATTTATAAACTTCCAGACTGGGCATCACCAAAATCTGAAGCACTGTTCTGAAAAATTATTGACATCTATCTCAAAATACCTGATGGCAAGTTACCGGGGGGGGGGGGGGGGTTAAAACGCAAACCAACGGAGTCTAGCCTTACAGTGAAGAACCAAATCAATCAGTAGACTGTAACATTGAGCTGCTAGCTACTATTTTGTTGTCTCAAAATGTTCATTTGACAAGTTAGTCTGTTTGCCTAGGAGTTCCAGGCTAGCACAGAACTCAAGTGCAGAGCTCCTCCAACAACCGAACCCCAGCTCTACAAGCATAGCTGCCTGATTACAGGCCTGTTCTCTTCCCTGCACACAATGCTTTGGCTAATATCTGAAAGGTATCCCAGAGGGTTACAGTGTAATTTTGCTAAATATTTATTTAAATATCAGCTCTAGTAGACAACAGATATTTGCTGATGCATTGGATGACTTCATATACGTGTTAAGTTACAATCTTAAATACTAGCTGGAATTTAATACTTAAGTAAAAGTCCTTTTTTCCTTACACACAGTAACCAGTACTATTTGTTTAAAGCTGGTTTAGTAATCAACATTTGCAAAATTTACAAGCCACTTGAAGTCGTCTTTCACATTTCAGATTCCTTCCCCATTCCCTAATAGGTCTGATGTCCCAGAAAAACTGACAGACAAAACATCAAAAAATAAAGGCAAAAAACTAAAGGTTACTGTACGTGTCAGTCTGCAAAGTTTTAAGACACATCTTTCTTTCTTTCATTCATACGTTCATCTCTCACATACCTTTTTCCCCCCAGATTATATGGTTGTTGGTACCACGAGATTCTACACCGCCGACACTGATGCTGCCCATACCAATTCCTCAGTGCATAAGAGAAGCTGTAGGCTTTGCAGCCATATTAGTGCAGATAATCGCTACAGCTTCTATTAAAAAAAGCTGTCCCAAACCTTTTAATAAATGCAATATGCCTCATAGCCATACAATCACATTTACATGCATCATCTGTCCATGTAACAAATACTTGACTAGTGCAGAAGAGACCCACAGGGGAAAAGCATAAATATACCGCATGCCAAAATAAGCCTGCCAAATGCTTTTCCTACAAAATTAGTATCTTACATAGATGCACGCTTCCTATTGAAACTCACGTTGTTAGCATAGTATCTTTTCTTAACCACATACGCTTTAACTCTTTGCCAGTCCAACCCACAACTCAAGAGCACATGATGTTTTTATATCAGAAACTTACCTGAGCTACCAGGAAATACGAGCTGTTTCAGTAAAGGAGGTTTTACTGGTGTTGAGGAAGGTGAGTTGAAACCACTGCTGTAGGGGCTACCAGCATTTGGACTATAAGGGCTTGTGTAATTGACCGCATTGAAAGGATTACTGTAAAAACTCTGTTTCTTGAGGACTATATGAAAAGGGGGGGAAAAAAGCCACATTGAAGGAATTGGTGAAGATCAATATACATACAGTTATATTTAGTCATTCAACATGCAATTCAGTCACCAGAAAAGTATTCTGTTTTTAGATTTACAAAAAGTGCCTCTCTTAGGTTCCAGACATATACAATCATAAAAAACACCAAAAACAACAGATAGGACAATAACCCTAACAAGTTTTCCCCACCCAACTCAATAAGACTAAATTCACACTACTTAACCCACCTCTGCTTCAAAAGACTAGTAGATAAGCCTTGCAGAGTGCCCTATAGCTCAGTCCATGGGGTAGAAAGGAAAAGGGAAGCAAATTCTTCCATAGAATCCTGGACTCTAAGCTTCTCCCTTTTAAAGGACGGGCTCAAGCACCGTGGCTAATGTTAACTACCACAATATCAAACATACAAGCAGTCTCTAAGGCACATAGGACAGAAGACATTAAGATGAACCACCCTGAATTGCACTTAAGCAAAATGGAAGCCACTGCATATCCACACAAGAAGGCTGCTAAGTAGGAGGCCAACTGCATTCGGTACTAGTTTTTGTTTGGCTTGGAGAGGTTCCTGAAGCGACCATACACAATTCATGATGCACTTGGGAAGGGAAAAAGTTACCACCACCAAAACAAGCTCCCATGAGAAAGGAAAAGATCAATCTTCTTGTCAAAGTACAGACAGGAAAGTGCTCTAGACCATTGCTCTACAGCTGATGTTCTCAACATCCAAAAAACAGTTGTGCATATATATTAAGATCTTCAGATGTTAAGTGAGTAATAACAGGATACCGCAGTTCAAGGAATCAATGGCAGCCTACCAGAAAAACCTTCTGTTCTCTTTCTTGTTAAGCCTCATCCAGCTAGCTCTTATCCAAGCTGTTACGACTAGTCATTGGGATAGTATATTAATGAAACCACCTGGGTATGATGAAAGATATACAGTTGCAAACTGTCTGAACATTGAGACACCACAGCTCTTTGTCTCCCCTAGTAGTGTCATATACAACTTAAACACATCATCATCTGATCTATAGAGAAAATTCTTCATTCAAGTCTACTTTTGTCTAGGATTCAAAGTGACTTGACTAGAATTAAAAACACTCAAAGTGTACATAGAATTTTTTTAAAAGTAATATTTGTATGATCCACCCTACAGAACCACTACTAAATTGTCATCTGTGAAGATCTCTACCCTATCTGAGGTTTAAAATATCTTTGTCCTATAGAAGAATGACAAAATAAGGCTCTGATGACAAGTATCATTCAAATCTCTAGAGACCATAAAACTGCAAATAGCTTAGCTGAAAAGCAAGACTATCCACAATTATTCAAATGAGGAATCCAGAGTTTTATGGCACGGTATACATCTAAAAAACTACCAAGTTAACTCCCAGGTGTTTTACTGTAAAAAAATAAAACACAAAACACTGTTCTTTGTATTGTTCAAGTCTATTTGAATTTTTTTTTTAAACAAAAGAAAGGTCCACATAAAACTGAATGATAATGATTTTCTATGATTAGAACCCGACAAATCTGCAGATAGCCACAGACCATTTTTGCAGATCAGATGTGGATAAAAATTTTATATGCACAAGGCTCTATTATTATACCTCAGTATCAGAAACAATATCACCAGGGGTAAGAGACAGATCCTTGATTGAAATAATTAGAGAATGCTGCTATAGCACCAAAATTGATTTTCAATCATATTGTCCAATTAAAGTAAACAGTCCTTCTTGCTCTCTGTGTTACTTCCTTTGGGTTTTGTACATTGGTGAGCTTAAATAATTGAGAGGAATGAGTGAAAGTTTATAATATTTTAGGGTGAAATGCTTTATTCAGAGAAGTCAAATAGTTGCTTATTTGTGATCAAAATCTGTTTAAATAGCAACATTTTATAAGTTATTCTTACCTCAAAGCGTCTGCTCGTGACTGAATTACTTTTTTTTTTAAACTCAATGACTTAAGTTTGGAGGAGCTACAAGTGATTCAGTAAGGGTTTTCCATTCCTGCTGCTACAGAATTAAAATAGCATTCAAGTTTTTAAAATGCATAAACTGTTAGTTGTATTCAGATGAAACACAAGGATAGAGATTTCATATTCTTAAAGTTTACATCACTACAGTGTCAAATATCACTTAGATATATTTCCAGTCCATGTATACAAGTTCAAAGAATACAGTGTTTAGAACAAAACAAATGCAGCTGTATTACAAAATGCTCCTAATTTAGAACAACAGCTGGAATTGTAAGCAGACTACCTTCTGGTAAGATTTGACCAGAGTTTTCTTAGTATTGAATCCACCTGGTCCAAGTGTAAAATCTGATCTCCTTTATATTTCAACTGAACCTTGATCCTCATGCCAAAAGAAAGTTCCCATCACTCAAAAAGGTGAACCCAGTCCCCCTGTGCATATGCAAAAGGCCAAAATGGTACAAATCGGCACACTGTAACATAACACGTATACTTCACACACAAAAAGCTGTGTTAAAAAGAATGTTAAGGTTGCAAAATCAAGAGTTCAAAAGTTAGGAAATACCAAAATTAAGGGTGTCTGAGAATTCTTAATCCAGCCTTCCTATGCATATGCATGATGATACAGTATATAATTACATAATCACATATTATTCTTTCCACAGGACCTCTCATTCAGTGTACAGGATGAACCTGCTCTGGAGATGACTCAGGGTTGGGTAGTGAAGGAATCTTATCTGTAAGGCCCCTGCTTCAATGGTTGTAGAAGTTGGAAAGCATCTAGCAAATGAAGTAGGGGACTGCAGAAAGATAAAGGATGATCTCCTGGTTAAAGTAGCTGAATGCCACCATGGAAAACTGAATTCTATCATTACCTCTGCCAGAATTCCTAGGCAATACTGAGCAAGTCACTTAAAACTTTTCACAGTGTGTTCCTCAATCTCCTGGTGCACAACTGGCAGCCCTGAGGTCTCCTTTATTGAAATGCTGAGCACTCGAAGCTGCAACTGACTTGAAGCCTTGGGAACGGTGGTTTGAACATACAAAGTGCTATATAATGCTAAGTACGTTGGTTAAAGTTTGTTAAAGTTATAAGCAACTGAAAACAGTTTTTTATAATAGCAAGTATCTGGCCACCTTAATAAGCAGTGCTACCAGTCCCGCCTAGAATTTCTTTTTAACATGTCACAATTTATCCAGGATCAATGATACTGCTCCATGTGAACTTTACATTGTTCTCTGAAATATTCTGATTGTCTCTCCCTGCTCCTGTCTCAAGGAAAAGAAAAATCTGCATTTGGAAACATTCATAATCTAATGTATAGTAACTACTTTTGACAGGTGGTAAAAATTGATCTACTCCCTTCTTCTGGCAAAAATCATCAAGTTCCCAACAGGATTTTTTCAAGTATATTAGCAGTTCATGCCTAAGCTACTTTTTTTTAATGGATCATTTTTCAAGGCCAACTTTTCTGAAATCCAGAACTTTTTAATTTAATGAAAATCACAGCTGGCGAACTTATTCTGGCAGCCTCAGTAGTAATTCACACTGACCAGATATAAAATCTGTCATTAAGGGTAACGCTGACCTAATGTATAGACTGGCTCCAAACAAGTCCAATGCTTAACTCAAAAATGGATTTTCCATTCTATGAGTGAGGGGGTAATAGTTTTTACTTTGCATATATCCATAGTGATTTGTGCTATATAAAAAACTATATACTGGTCATGCTTTATATGCCAAATATTTACGCCTGGACAACATACTCTGTACAAAGCCAACAGATTGCCCCAAAGATTTCACAACGAAAGTGTAATTTAAGTTGCACCCCTTGTCAAGCTGCCATATCACTTTTTTTTGTTTTGTTTTTTTAAACAAAAAGAACAGGCAAGAGACTTTTTATAAATGCAATTAGATGCCAGCATTCTGGTTATCAGGTATTTGCTCAAGTTTCTTTTTAATAGGTTCAGTTTCACTTTCTAGTTTTAGAAACTCAGGAAATAACGTGGTAGTCTTAAATTAATCGCACCAGAACTCTTAATTTACATGAACATGACACCTCAATATCCTTTCCACTCTAACGATGATCCATTTTTATGAACAAAGTAATAACAGAATACATCAAACAGAACCTTATTTCAAGACCAAATAGGTGATATTCATGCACTGCAGTCATGTGAAAACCCAACAGTGAAATACTCTTGAAACATACACCAAAGACTCCACAGCCATTTTTTAATTTAAAAATCACAGTATGTTTAATACACAATATAGGGATAGATGATTTCCCATTCTATTATACGTATATATGGGGCTGGTAGCACCGCCTATTAAGGTTGCTTAACACTTATGAAACCATTTTCGGTTTCTTATCATTTTGCCAGATAAACTGTTTGGACAGAAGCTGTTCATGCCAGGTGTATGTAATTATAGATTATGATAGTCTTTAATTACATGTGCCCAAGGGAGTTGAATTAAGGCTGCACAAGCAATCCTAATTCTGGCATTTCCTGACTTTTGAGTTCTTGGCTTTGCTATTTAATAATCATGTTCTTTGAACATATTGTGTGCAATTTCCTAGGCTTTTTTCTTTTTTAAAAAAAACCAGAACTTTAAATAATTCCATTTTGTGGCATCATATTGATCCCCACATGGATCAGCAGCAGGGTTAGAACCTTTAGGTCCACCACACACAGCATTGTTTGTAGACTAGAGGAAGGGGGACACTGTGTGTGTGTGTCAGTTAGTCAGTCTCACACACTCTCTCTCTCACACTCACACTGACACACTACCCCCACCCCTTGGGTTCCATTCCAGAGACTGGAGGGGAGTGTGCTCTACTGGGCCCACACTCTTGTGCCCCATTCCCTCCTACCAGTCCCTGACCCAGTCCTGTCCCTCCCTCACCTGGCTTGCTGACCCAGTCCCTTATCTAGTCACAGACTCCACTCCTCAGGCTTCTCATCCCAGTCTCCCTGCTCATCCAAGCCAAGACTCCCCTCTGGGCTCTCTGTCGGAGTCCCACACTCCACTTTCTGTCACAACTCTGTGTTCCCCGTTTCCTTGCTCAGACAGTCCAGTTCTCCCTCCTGGCTTCTTGTCGAATCTTTCTCCCCTCTCCTCTGGCTCAGTCCTAGTCTCCTAATCCAGGCCACTGATCCAATCTCAGTCTCTCCAGTCCCTAGCTCCTTTAGGCCTTGTCTACGCTACAAAGATAAGTCGACTTACACTGCACTGATTACTGTGATGGCTGATGTCCAGCTACCCACCTTGGGTCAGTGGTGCGCGTCCTCACCAGGAACACTTCCACCAACCTAAGAGGGGCACTGTGGGGAGCCCAGACTCCTGGGCTCCCGGGGGATGCCGCCTGGGGGCTTCTCGCCCTGCAGCCACCCAAGGCTTATCACCCCACTCCCAGCCAGGAGCACAGTCCAGCCACTCAGCTCTCCAGCCAAGTGGGAGGGCAGTTGAGCTCTATCTGCTCAGCTTTCTTGTCAATTGCATGGCTCCACTGCCAAGAATGACAGCCAACAGCCAATGTAAAGAACACAGTATGTACGCTGACACTTCATTGCCCTAACTATACCAACATAAACCAACACCTCTCACTGAGGTGGTTTTATTACGTTGGCATAGCAGGGGAGTTGCATCCTAGGAGGAGAATTTCAGTGTGTACACCTCCATTGTTTTGTCGACAAAAGCTGACTAGAGTAGACCAGCCCCTAATCTCAGCCAGTCCCAGTCCTCCCTACACACACATCTCATAGCTTCTTGTCAGATCTGTTTCCCCTCTTCCACCAGTTCCTAATCTCAGCTCTTTGTTAAATCTCTCTCTCTTCTCTCCCACTGGTTCCTAACCTAACCTCACTGTGCAGTGAATCCCAGTCACCATTTCCTCCCATGCCAGCTCCTAGAATCCCCCTCCCCATCTCAGTCTCTTTGTCCAGTTGGTCCCAGTTTCTCTCACCCAACTTCCCTGCCAAGTCCCAATCAGACTCCTTGTCCCCATCCATTCTGTCCCCCAGCCCATCTTTTGTCCCTTCTGCATTCACATCAACTTCATCCTTCATGCTGCCAAGGTGCCAGCAAGTGGGTGGGGAGCACTGAGCACACAGGAAATACAGGCTTTCAACTCTCAGCACCAGTGGCAGCCGCTAACCCATCCCCAGAGTTGCTGTGAAAGGCACCATAGGAAAAGTCCAGCGATAGCCCTTTCCTGGAGGAAGCATGCTCAATTACTCTGTGGGGATGGAACATGCACAAACTAGTCAGCACTCTGAGATGTGAGAGGCTTAAGTATGCTCAGTGAGGACAGAATCTGAAGAAATTTTAGTTGCTAAAATCAGAAAAGTCTCTATTTAGCAAATGTGAAGTGACATTTGTCTAAGGTGTGTAACTAGAACATAAAATAGGTGGATTTTCACGGGATAACAGAAAGCACATTCTTGATACAAAGGCCATGCCAAATTTCAAAATTTTAGCTAGAGGCAGACAAGAAGAATGGAAAATTTAAGACCAAATAGTTAAAGTGTGGCAAAGTTATAAGCAACTAGAACCAAGATTTTATACTGGGAACTGTTGGGCAATCTTAGTAATAGGTGGTTCTAACAGCCCTGTTTATAATTTCACACACATATATAAAATAAGTGTGCAATCGGGAAAATAAATATTACTCTTACATCCCTCTTTTGGGGAGATTTACATTCTTTTTTCTTCCTGATTTAATTCACTTTTCTAAGAGGAATCTCCTATAGTCTTCAGTGTCTCTTCCTTCTCCCCCCCCGCCTTTTTTTTTTTAAATACACATATACAAAATTAAATTTTCCCCACGTATTGCCCTACATTTCCTGTTTCTCCTTTCCTCTCTACTCAAACTTTATCACATTAATCTTTCTTCTGCCTATCCCAATACCAACTGACATCTATACACTGGACTTGAACTATACACTGTGGACCCGTAGCCAAAAGACATAAGGAGAGTACACCTCAACATCTAGGACAACACCAAGAATGGTCCAGTGGTTAGCCTGGGAGTTGAGAGATCCAGGATCAAATCCCAGCACTGCCAGACCTCCTGTGTGACCATGGGCAAGTCATTTAGTTTGTATCTCAGTTCCCTTTGTAGAATTAGAATAATAATTCTACCTACCTACCTCCCTCCCTCCCTCCCTCCCTCCCTCACAGGGATGTTTGAGGATAAATAAAAGATCATATGGCATTTAGATGCTATGTACTTATCCATACAAATGCCTAGAATAGATAAAAGGGAAGCCCACCCTAGCTATTGAAAAAAGGAAGGGCGCTGGGATTCCCTGAATCCTATGGGGGGGTGGAAGAGAAGGAGGTGAGGGTGTTTCCCATCTTGCACAGCCTCTAGAGCTAGGAATTGCCTGAAATATGATTTCCGCTCTACCCCCATTTTCCCCAAAGCACCTTTGGTTGCTGGAAGAAGAAAAATATATTCCGTGTTCCCAATCCGCTCAAGAACCTCCAGTGGGCTGGGAAGAGAGGCCATACTACTCTTCTCCCAGACTCCTGCCATACTACGATGCAATTTTCCACCATCCTATTATGGAGTCGCTTTCTTGTTTAGCTGACGGGCACATATCTTCATTACTTTAACCGTTCCAGTTTCCATTTTTAAGCAATGCTCTTCCGTAAATAGCTCTAATGCAATGGTTTTCAACCTGTAGTCTGTGGATCCATGGGGTTTCACAGACTAGGTCTAAGATTTCCAAAGGGATCCGCACATCCATTCAAAATTTTTGAGGGGTCTACAAATGAAAAGAGGTTGAAAACCATTGTTCTAATGCAAGCCCCTGCTGCTCCTCAATTTCCCCCCCCCCCCCCATCAGCGAAGTGAAACTGACATGATTCTTTTGAATTTCACTGCTACCCACCAGGTTCTGATTAGTTCTCACTCTCCTAAACTTAGCAAGACTTGAACAGCAGAAACTGACTGACTGTGTACTTAGCAAGACAACACTTCTAGGTTTCATGCTTGTTTCATATTTGGAAAGTTCATACACACAAAGAGGGCTAGAATTTTTTTTTTTCTTAAATGAAAGCTTAAATTCTGTAGTAGTTGGAAAATTCCTACTCACCACTTGCAAGGGGGATTTTCAAACCCCAGACAGTGGAATTATGGTTGCTTATACCAGGGCTAAATTTAGCCCTCTACATTTAGCTTATCTCAAGTATGTAGTGTTCTGCAAACTGCTTAAATTTGGATCCACGATATATAATAGCAGAAATTCAAAGATCCCAATGATATCTGGGAACAACTCAGTGTTCAAAATTTCAGTCTAAACTTTGTATTTCAGTCTAGGCCTTCAACAAAATATGCACTAAATTAACAAAAAAGTAACAGTTTTCCTAAATTGTTAAGATGAATATTTAAGCTGAAAAGCAGGATAACATGTGTAACGGGCAGGAAAGAGGAAGCGGTGAAACAAGACTTTTATATTAAGGACAGTAACAGGGATAATGGTAGTATATGGTCCAAAGTGACAGATTGGGGAGGGTTGAGGAAAATTATCTTTGGTCACTAAGTTGAAATTAACAGCAACACTTTCAGAAGGAGATATCGGAGATAGACTGAAATGTGGGATGTAGTGGAAAAACTGTCTAGAATGGAAAGGTAGTTTTGTCTAACGTTAAGATGGTAGTTGAAAAAGCAAACGGATGAAATCACCCCAGATAAAAGATATAAAAGGGTAACAGGCAGTAGCTGAGGAAAAAGCTATGTAGGTCTCTGAGTAGGAGAGACAAGGGCAATGGTCCACCAAGAGACATCCGAACAATCAAAGATAGGAAGCAAACAAAGTCAAAAGCCTAGAGGGGACATGATTTCAAAAAGGAAGGCATGACTGAAATGCAAAAAGCAGCAGAGAGGACAAAATGAAATCCAACCCTTGAGATTTTAGCCAGAAAGAAGTCTAAATAGAATCAAGAGGATAGAAGTCAGACTGGAGAGGATCCAAAGCGGAGTTCAAGAAGAGAAACACGGCAACACTATGAAGTGCTTTGAGATGCAGAGGGAAAGGAGATGAGCTGCTACTTGGAGAGGCAGGTGGGACAAAGGATGAAGATTTTTTTGAAAGTGGTAGAGGTAAGAACATACCTTAATGTGAAAAAGCCAGTAGAAAGAAAGGTTAAGGGGGATAGTGTGATTTTAAAGTTAGTAACTGGGAAGGGATGGAGTTGAGGGGGCAGAAGGAAAGGTTGTGATCTACCTTTCTTTCTAACAGTAGATCTTGTTGATCTTTTATTTTATTTAAAAGTCAGCAAGATTCCATGTGAAGATAGAAGAGAAAGGAAGGTTTAGGAGAGAGCTGAAGGATGCAAATAGGTGCCAAGGGTTATAGGATTCACATGGAAAAGTAGTGCTATTCGGAAAAGAAGAGAACTAAAGGAAGGATCAAGCAGCTGACTACCCCTAGGTGTTTGGGAGGGGTGGGAGGAACAGATGGACAGACCACCTCCAGCATTTCACAGGACCAGGCACATTAGCCACCGTTTTTAGTGTTCAGTGGCTCCCTCATCTCAGGAATATCATATAATTTAAGACATTAGTCTCTATCATCTCAGAAAGGAATAACCAAGATCCCAAATCCACTGAAAAATCCAGTGTCCCAAAACTATTAGCTAACTTTAGTCTCCATCTCCTTAGTTAACAAGGACAAACAAAAAAAACCCAGCTGATTTAGCATAGCATTCAACTACATTTCTACATGTATTAAGGGTAAATGTACAGAATTTATCAAACTAATACTTTAAAAGCAGTTTTGATCTCTCCTCAAGAATTTAAACTTCTAACCAAGGCAGCAGACAAGTCCCAGTTTAAGCACCTGGACTTTTTTTAAAAAAAAGTTTTATTCCTTGAGAAGAAAATAAACTGGGCAAAATATCACTACTTGGGTAGCATAAACTACTAGAATTATGATTCACGTGGTCTATTGCTTCCTCCTTCTATTTATCTGGCCCAAAACTTAAGCAAAGCGTGAATAGCCATCTAAGAAACGTAACGAAAACATAACAGTGAAGAAACTCCTCCAACCCCCTGGCAGAACATAGATAAAGTATATTTATTCTAAAACAAGGATTGATGTTAAAATGTAACATACAACATTAACATACGTGCTGATGCATGAACTCACCTGACATTGTCTGTTCAAGCCTGTGGATCAGTGATTTTTTAGCACATTCAATATCAGGACTCGGATAATCGAGTACCTGCCTGCACCAAACTAATGGACTAACAGATTTCTGCACTGGGGTCAGTTTCTTCTTTGGTGAAGTATATAACCTAAAAGAGGAAAAATTATATGACAATAGGTAAGTGGACAAATGACCAGGCATTTTAAGAAAATATTAGGTATTATGTGATTTTGCTACCAAAGGGAACACAAGTCATGTTGGCAGACAAACTGCACCTTTACTTTGTTCATTCGTGAAGTCAGTTTGGTATTATTCTCATCAGCCTCTTCCAAACACTCTAAAGAAAAAGAATAATCCAATACCCATGAGCACAGCCACTACAATCACAACCAGCACACAAATACAGCTGAGGAAAGTTATCCAGCTTCCAAAAAAATAAGCAGAAAGAATTTTTAAAAATTGTGGTAAGTACTGACTATGCCCCTTAAAGTGGTGTAAAATAGGTATCTGACAAACCTATGCCAGGTTTACACTAGGAGTGCTTTGCTAGACATGGCTTATACCAGCAAAACTATGCTTCTGTTGCTAGTATAGCTTTTTTCTAACCCCTAACCTCATCCCTACCCTCCAAGCAAAATGAGCTATATTGGCAAAAGTGCATATCTGTATCTACTCTAGGGGCTTTTACAAACACAGCTGTGTTAGTCTGAGATTATACCTCTTCACACCTGTGCCCAACATAATGATGCCAACAAAAGTTTATAGTATAGACAGTGAAATTCTTATTACATAATAGAAGTTTGGTTGATAACAAACAAACATACTGTACTTGATTTTCAGATATGCCAAGCACCTATAGCTCCCGCCAATTTCCACTGTTACCTGAAAATCAGAGGTATTGTTACTTTTTATATCAACTTAATGTATGTAGAATGTAATGATGCCATTTCATAATCAGGACAAATTTTAAGTCTTAAAAACTGAAAACACATTTGCCACTTAGATTTTTTTTCTTCAGACCAGGTTTAGTAAAGTGGGCATAGTAATTCTAAGATGGAAATCCTGATTTATACATTTATGATTTTAGCCTTAAAGTGGCATTAACTTTAAGAGAAAGGAAAGAAAGCATTAAGGAGCTGTACAGCTGCCTTTACACATCATCATACGTCAAACTGTAGCAACTGGTAACCACAGGAGTAACCAAGTAGTGAGGCTAGAAACTTGGGCACCATGGTACCACAGGTAAATAGCTAAAGTGTAAAATAGTTTAGTGTCCTTGCACATAAAACAATGTTTAGTTATTCCTTCATATACTTAAACCTTAATATTTTCTCTTTGAACTGAAGCTGCAACTATTCTTCACTGAGGACTAACCACAAGTTTGAAGTTTTTAAGCTCAGCCCTCTGAATCTTTTTCCGCAAAAAAACTCCTAAGGGAAAATATTTTGCACAAAGGTACCCCAAATGTCAACAACAACATCTTGGGGCTAAAAGCCAAACTCTGAAAGTTTCTGCCTTAAAGGAGAGAGAAAGTTACGAATGACACATCGATAGAAGCCAACTTGCAATCTTTACTCTAGCTTTTGCTGCTGCAAGAACTCTGAATACATTCGCACCGGAATAATGCGATAAGGACTTGCATTACCACAAACTATTTATCTAACGACAGCCTTTAAATTCCAACTGAACAGGGTTCCAACTTAAGTACTGTAGTTTAGGAACATATGACAGCTAAATTCGCCACTCTCCTATACAAAACAGATGGTAAAAATCCCCATTTCCTTTCTGCAATTAAATGAGAAACACAGCACTAGCTGAAGAGTGAAATTAACTGACTTTTCCTAGCCGAAGTTTCAAAACTTAGTTGAAATAGAGCTGATCAGCTTTACACCCTTACAAAGGTTTACTATTCTGAAATTGACACTTTCTATGTGGAACTCCTGAAGGGACTTGATTTGGGGGAGGAAGGGAAGGGAAAAAAAGACTCACAAATGAATGAGCAGACCAATTTTTTTTAAAAGCATGCTTTAAGCAACTTGTCTCTGAGGAGAAGTTTTAATTGTTTTTGCATATAGATTAGTGTCAGTGTTATCTACCAGTTTTTCATAAATCAACAGGAAAAAGGTGTACTAGGCTCCTTTCTTATGAAGTGATGTTATTTACCACATTTACCTACAATAACAGGTATGCTACAAAATATAGAAACATGAGAATAAACCTGATGTCACTGTTCTGCTAGTTTCTGTAATTCTAAATGCTCAGTAACCAATACCAAAAGAGGGTTCTTTTTGCAAGTATATACCACTTGGATCATTTTATATTCTATTTTGAGGAGCCCCTTTTGGTCCTCCTGAATGATTTCATTCATGATTATAGTCAGTGTTTCATTTTATTAATATCCTGAATACTGGAAGTCATAACTTGTATTTCATTTACTAAAAGAGAAACTCAGCATCCTGGTGGGATTGGGTTAATTTTACAGATGAAGGAACTCAGGGACACTTTCTCTACCAGATGAAAGATCATGAAGAAATGTCTCTTACATGGCCATGAACTGTGTACCATCATAATTCATTTTAATATCTGATACAGCCTTTCCCTGGGCATAATCAGTCAGTAGATTAATCCTACAGATTAGAAAAGGGGAAGATCTATGAGATCCAAGTACTACTGCACATGTAGCTTGCTCCCCACCTAATATCAATCTTGAGACATCACAACTTGATTCTGTGGAGACAGTGACAATCCAGGAGATAGCAACAAGCTATTACATAAACATTAATATAAGTCTAAATAAGTTAATTCCTAGGCAAAGATTCTATGTTTAGAGACGGCATTCGAGGCTTGCAAGCCCTGCAGACATGGGCTGAGAAAATCAGGGCTTAAAAAAATAACTAAACCATTTCCTTGCAAAGGAAAGAAATGAGAGTTTCTAAACACCAGCTGGGGTTAAGAGTTTATCACTGATTCTTCCTAAAGGTGACAAATGATTAAGGTTAAGATTTTGTCATGGTTATTTTTAGTAAAAGTCATGGACAGGTTGCAGGCAATACAAAAACATTTACAGAAGCCTGCAACCTGCCCATGACTTTTACTAAAGCCTGCAACCTGCCCATGACTTTTACTAAAAATAATTGGGGGAGCCACATTGTCACAGACATTCACTGAAGTCACAGAATCCACGACCACCATGACTAAATCATATGTGGATTCATACACTGAAGCAGTCTTTTGGTTCTGCAAAAGTAGACCTTGACAAAAGGATTTTTTGAGTTGAGGACCTCAGATCAGTGGTCATTGGGGTGGAGGAATAACTAACTGGCAGCATTACACCTGCTACAATTCTCTTCTAGACAGCTGAGCAGCTTGCACACACTGCCAGTAAGAAAGGGCAGCTCAACATCATCTGAAGCAGCACAGCACAGGACAGAGAACAAAGGACTCTTGTGCTCTAATCACAGCTCTGAGACTCCTCCTGCTGTCTTCATGAACCTCACAAGCTTTTTGGCACTTTGTCAGCATGCTTCAGCCAATTTACATAGATTCCAAGGGTCGGAAGGGACCATTGCAATCATCTATTCCAGTGGCTCACAACCTTTCCAGACTACTGTACCACTTTCAGATGTCTGATTTGTCTTGTCTACCCCAAGTTTCACCTCACTTAAAAAATACTTGCTTACAAAATCAGACAAACATGTCACAGCACACTTACTGAAAAACTGCTTGGTCTCTCATTTTTACCACATAATTATAAATAAATTGGAATATAAATACTGTGTTTACATCTCAGTGTATGTATATAGAGTGATATAAACCAGTCATTGTATGAAATTTTAGTTTGTACTGACTTTGCTAGAGCTTTTTATGTAACCTATTGCAAAACTAGGCAAATATCTAGATAAATTGTGTACCCCTGAAGACCTCTGTATACCCCCAAGGATATACGTATCCCTGGTTGAGAACCACTGATCTATTCTGACCTCCTATATAACAGAGGCCATAAAACTTCCACAAAATAATTCCTAGGGCATATCTTTTAGAAAAACATTCAATCTTGATTTAAAAATCATCAGTGATGGAGACTCCACCATGATCCTTAATAAATTATTCAGTGGTTAATTACCATAGCTATTAAACATTTATGCCTGGCTTCCACTCTGAATTTGTCTAGCTTTAACTTCCAACCATTGGACTGTGTTATACCTTTCCCTGCTAGATTGAACAGTGCATTATTAAAATATCTGTTCCCCATGCATGTACTTATAGTCTACAATAAAGTCACCCCTTCTCTTTGTTAAGCTAAATAGATTGAGTTCCTTGAGTCTACCACTATAAAGGCATGTTTCATTCTCATGGCTCTTTTCTGAACCCTCTCCAAATTATCAACATCTTTTTGAATTATGGACACCAGAATTAGATGCAATATTCCAGCAGCTGTCCCAGCAGTCCCAAATGCAAAGATAATACAACCTCTACTGCTATCCAAGACTTCCCTGCTTATACATCCACAAACCCAAGGATTGCATTAGCCCTTTCAGCCACAGTGTCACACTGGGAGCGCATGTTCAGCTGACATTTACCATGATCCCCAAATCTTTTTCAGCATCACTGATTCCCAGGATACAATCCACCCCTCCCGCCCCAATCCCGCAAGCCTGGCTTACATTCTTTGTTTCTAGATGTATCCTTTTACATTTAACCATATTAAAACACATATTGTTTGTTTGCACCCATCTTACCAAATGATGTAGATTGCTCTGTATCAGTCACCTATCCTCTTCATTATTTACCACTCCTCCAATTTGTGTCATCTGCAAACTATCATTGATGACAGTATGTTTTCCTCCAAGTCATTAATAAAAATGTTAAATAGAATAGGGTCAAGAATTGATTCTTGCAGGACCCCATGAGAGAAACACCCATTCAATGATGATTCCCCATTTATAATTACATTTTGAGACCTATCAGTTAGCCAACCTTTAATCCATTTAATATCTTTCAGATTTTTTATTCAAAATGTCATGCAGTACCAAGTCAAATGCCTTACAAAAGTCTAAGTATATTACCTTTATCAAACAAACAATCTCATCAAAACAGATATCAAGTTACTTTGACAGGATCTATTTTCCATAAAGCCATGTTGATTGGCATTAATTACATTACCTTCCTTTCACTGTTTATCAATTAAATCCTGTACCAGTTGTTCCTCCATTATTTTGATCAGGATCGATGTCAGACTGACAAGCTAATAACTACCAGGTCATTCTGTTTGCCTTTTTTAAATATTGGCACCACATTACCTTTCTTCCAGTCATCTGTCCACTTCCCTTCAAGACTTATTGAAAAATCAACATTAACAGTCCAGCAAGCTGCTTTCCCAAATACACTGGGCAACAAAGATTTTGCTTCCTGCATACTTTTGGGTGTACCTTATGGATTTTGGGCTGTTGATCACGAAAATCACCATGAAATTTCCCTATCACATACCGTTTTTTTTGAAATTGCCTATATTTGTTATTTCAATTAATAATTTAAGTCCATTAAAATGTTGCCCACAATGTAAGCTGAAAAGTTTTCTATCTTGTGTCCAAGTATGCCTGGGCATGCAGTGACACTGCACCTACTGCAGGCCACACAACATGCAGTGGGAATGCTAAGGCTTATTAGGCAGGGCGGATGCTGGCAGGACAGGTTTTAGAAAGGCTATAAAAGCATTTCACACACACCGTTCTATGCGTTGCGCTTATATCAGTTTGCATTCATGTTGATGTGCATGCTCTATGCACACAGCATATTGTGTGTATTCACAATAATAAAGCAATTGTATTTTCAGGATGATTCATGATAGCAAAATGTCTCGCCAATGTCAACAGCTCCGATACATTTCTTGGCAACTACAGAGCTCCAAAGTACTTGCAGCTGATTGACAACATGCTTCAAGCATACAAAACCATGAAGTGCAACATGTCACTAAAGATTCATTTTCTGCATTCGCATTTAGACTTCTTCCCTGCAAATCTTGGTGCAGTCAGTGACGAGCATGGTAAAAGGTTTCCAGGACATTGCAATCATGGAAAAATGGTATCAGGGCAACCGGAATCCATCAATGCTGGCCGATTATTCTTGGACACTTAAACGAGAAGCCTCAGACACTGACTACAAACGAAAATTATCAATAAAACATTTGTAGCTCAGTTGAACTACTGCAAAGTGTCAGCACCGTTATGCAATTAAACGCATTATATTCAATAAAAGTCTATTTCTTGTTTCTCCAAATTCCTACGTGATACAAGTAATCTGAAATTATATTTGTGTTCAGCTTCAAGTGGTCTAGCATAATCTAAAAAAATTCCTGAGGAAGCAACATGTTCAAAAGTGCTGTCCAGTGATATTTTGCAACTCCTGGATGCAAGTTATCTGAACCTGCTGATTTAAAAATGTCTAACTTCACTAGCTACTGTTAAACATCCTCCTGAGATATCAGTGGAATGGAAAGAACATCATATATGACATGACTACATGATCTGTTTTTGTGTCCCAAACACTTCTGGAGAAGCTACTTTTAGGAATGGAACTGGCATTATCAGTCGGTGGAAATGTGGCAACTACAAAAGTTTATGTTGTATGACCTGCTGTAGATCAAATTCAATATAGTTTTAAGATGAAAGGCTCCATAACTGCATGTTAAAGTCCATGCACAAACACCTCAGCACTACGCCTGAAGACCCATAGATTATTTACAGTGATGGAAAAAACCCTTCTGTTGCTGTAAGAAGCGTCTACACTGTCGCATTGCAGTGACATAGCGGCAGTGCTGCAGTTGTGCTACTGTAGCACCTGTAATGTAGACATGGCGTAAGTAAAAATAAGAAGAGCTGGAATTAACATCTTATAAAAGCAAGCAACATCATAAACTTTCTACTTCTTGCCTGATGTTATCTCACCCTGGCTTCACATCATATTGAAACTAGACTAAACTTTGTAGGAGAGAGAGCAGGTGTCACACCCTATGCCATACTTGCATATTGCACCATATAACAGTGTTCATCGCAACTGTATTTCTCTCCGACATGGTGTTGTTAAATACAGAATCTCTCAACTTCTGACACTCATACCATTCTGGCCACCTTGACTAAACTTTACAGCTTTAGGTTTAAGACCTTAATTGTTCAACTATCTATTTCTCACAAAATTTGCCAGAGGCACTTAAACTACAATGGAATAAACATTTGCCAAGATCAATTTTAAAATGATTCAATTAAAATCAATTTTCAGTTCAGTCAATATGATGTTGGTTCAGAATGCCCAGGATACACAAGGTCCAGTTTATCTCTGCCCACTGGAACAACAGAATAGCTTATTTAAGGATGGATTTGTTCCTTGTTACCCCTCACCTGTTTATATGCCACCATGCACCAGACTGCTCTTCACAAAGGTAGTAGAGGTGGGTATAGCAAGTTTAAGAAAAAGGTGGCTGAAGGAAATGGGACAAAGGAAGGGAAGTGGAGAAGAGAAAGATCCTCGAGTAAAGTTAGCTCAATTTAGCCATGTTAACTTAAAATGACAACAAAACATCCAGAAGATGTCAGATAGGCTGAAACTCTGGATTGGACTGAGACAAATCAGGAGTGAGAAAGTAGATTTGCAGATCATTGTCATAAAATTGACAGTTAAAAATGTGAACAGATAAAATAATCCACACAAAGGGTGGAGAGCAAGAAGAGGAAGGGACCAAGAATGGAAAATTGAGGAACTTCCACGAAGAGTTAGAGAGAAGAGGTAAATCCACTGAGAAAAACTGAAGAAAAGGATAGAAAAATAGAAGACTCATGAGAGGACAGTATTGTGAAAGCCAACTGAGGACAAGATTTAGAAGAGAGCAGCACAATAAACAGTAGCTGCAGGGAGATCAAGTACTGGCTGTTCAAGTTCTATGAAGTAAAATAAAACCCACGGGATGGAACATGCTCCAGGCAGAGTATGAAAAAACAACCCCATGAGAACTCTATTTTAGTTACAGAAATAAATCTAAGAGTATCAGTTTACTCAAGTGTATTGATAGAAAAAAGCTAGGAAACATCTACTGAAGTTGTAGCAGAAGCTGAAGTTTACCAAAAATAGAGTTGCAGATTTAAAAAGTCTTCTGTAGATGTCAGTAAATCAGTAGCCCTTTTGAATGTAAAATGTTTAGAAACCCACAAAACAGTTATCTGATTATTGCAGAAAAGCCAATGAAATCATTATAATTTTTCCCATAATGAAAACCATACAGCTTCTTATAAAAGCTTGTAGGCTTAATCTCTTAGCTAAGGAGATATTACAACTACTTTCATGAAAACTAAAAGAAAAAGCTGAGAATGTTTAAATACATTCATGGAAAACCTAACAGAGAAACCTAAAAGAGAGAATCTGTTTAACTGTTGGTCTAGAAAGAAAGCTCTAAATCTATTAAAAAAGAATAATAGCCAATGCCAGCTGACCTAACAGTGCCCAAACTGTATAGGAGTGTGAAATGCACATTAAGGATTCTATACTTAAGGCAATTACGGAAAAGTTCCATTTAAAAATTCCATTATGGACTGAACAGCACATTGATAATTTCATGACATATAAACATCAGATGCATTAAGATACCATATAAGGGTTTTAGTATAAGAACTTAAAGAGAAAAAAACCCAGAAAACTACTTTTACTGAGGATTCTTGCTATCGTCCCCACACACTTATTTTACTTCTAACGAAGTTATAATATTTAGTTAAAAAGCTGAAAGCGCCATGTAAAATTGTTATTTGGTGGTAATACTTCTTTAATCTGGAAAATTGAAAGCTACTATTATACCCCTCTAATACTGGCCATCAAAAACACTTCTTCCTATCTTGTTACTACCATGGTTTGATTAGCTATTATCTTAATTTGAAAAATAAATCCCTCTGAAATAGGTTCTTCCACGTGGAGGAATGTAAAATAGCGAACTGTTAACCAGTAAGTAATAATCTTACCGTTTACAAATTGTGTTAACCGTTTCTTGCATGGGGTGGGCTGTGGATGTGGTCGGGGAGTGGGGATGGGGTGTTGCAGGGATGGATGATGCGGATGGGGAGGCTAGGACTCACACATGCACAAGGGAGAGCCCTGGCTGCTCAGGGATTTGGCGAGGGCAGCAGCACGAACTAGAGCAGCAGTGAGCTAGGAGACAGCGGCTGAGGTGCGCCTGGGTTTGGGGGGTTGGGTGGTCATGGGGGCAGTCCCTGTTCCGGGGGCAGGGCCAGGAGCAGATGGGCTTGGGGAGTGGGCAGGATGTGGAGGTGCCTTACTGCCCCCTCCTGCGGGCTGGGGTATGGTGGGTCACATGCACCCAGGGCGAAGGTGGGCAAAGTGTGACTGGGAAGCAAGGGCGGAGGCACTTCTCTGTTCCAGCTGGCATCACCACAGCCTCATTCTCCCCCCTCCCTCCCCCGCCTACCTTGCCAGACAAAGCCCACCAGAGCATGGCCCGGCTAGGACAGAGACTGCCCCCTCCTCTGGTGTGTGTCTTGCTGTGCTGACTGAACAGCAGCCTCCTTCTCCCCAGCACAGCAGGCTCCCCCTTGGGGAAGAGCTCTACAGCAGAGAAGCAGCCACGCACCCTGGAGACCCATGCTCCCTTCCCCACTTGCCGACTGGAGTAATAGTAATAGGATGAAATATAATAGTGAAAAGTGCAAGGTCATGCACTTAGGGATTAATAATAAGAATTTTAGTTATACGTTGGGGACGCATCAGTTGGAAACGTTGGAGGAGGAGAAGGA
>ML675624.1:46272073-46345283 GCA_007922155.1 Mesoclemmys tuberculata
GGGGGCAGAGCAAGGGACAGCAGCAACAGGGGAAGGGGGGGCTCACAGCAGCAGAAGGGGGAAGAGGCAGCCAGCCAAGGGAGGAGGGGGATGGGGCCTTTCGGCAGCTGGTGCTGGCCTTGGGAGAAGCAGCAGTGGCGGGGGAGGGTGGAGATAGCGGCTGGGCAGGGGGTGGTGGTGGAAGAGGTGGAAGGGGTACACACTCACCCCCTCCCTCCCAGCTGGGAGGGAGGCACACCAGCAGAGTCCCAAAGCAGCAGCAGGGTCCCCCAAAAGAAAGCAGCTGCAAAAAGGGAAAGAAAGAAAGAAAAAAAAGCCAGGACCAGACTAGAGAGCTCAAAAAGCCACCTGCCCTGCAGACTGGAGAGAGGTTACAGCAGGGCAATCAGGGGCACCTGGAACCAATTAAGAGCCTACCCCGGTGTACTTAAACCCTGCCTGCCCTAAAGACTGGGAGGAGGAGAGGAAGGAGTGGCTAGATTCTCCTGGCTTGGAGTTAGTGTATGGCTGGGGAAGTAGAGCAGGAGAGACCCTGATCTTGGCCCCAGCCTGCAGGAAGAACAGGTACCTCCCCTGGGCCACTGGCACAAACAGGCTAACTGCCCTCCCCAGTGAGGTTGGGGAGACAGCCCCTCAGGCCTACAGTAAGGCCTGCACCTGGTTGCCCTGTGGGAAGGGGCCAAAGACAGGGGAAGACCCAGAGACTTACCCAGACTGGGGTGGGACTACCTCAGGCCTCCACTGCCTATGGAGACTGTCGCCAGCAGGCGAGCGCCAGCAGGGGGGGGGGGGGCTGGCATACC
The DNA here is from genome assembly GCA_007922155.1 of Mesoclemmys tuberculata. Lineage (NCBI taxonomy): Eukaryota > Metazoa > Chordata > Testudines > Chelidae > Mesoclemmys > Mesoclemmys tuberculata. The sequence goes on from ML675624.1 coordinate 46,272,877, forward strand.
ACACCACATAACATATTTCTAATCAGCATTTTACATCTTTAAAAAATTGTAGTAGAAGAAGGCAGACCATAGAACCGAGAAGCTAGAAAAGAGGAAAGAGTCAAGAGGAAGAAACTGATGCGGAAAAGATACAGAAAACAGATAGGAGAGTATCAGGAGACTAATCAAAGTTGAGGAAAGTGAGGATAGTGTTTCAAGTTGCTCAGTCATCTTTCTCCAGCACCTTAAGGAGTAGCACTGACAGGCCTTGAAGGGAACTCCATTCAATCTCACCTTTTCAAAAAATTACTAAAATACCAGAGTATTACACAGAGAGGAAAGGAGGAGATGCCCCAGAGGAGAATCTCTTTCCCCATCCTAGGCTACAGAGCTGCTCTGTAACTATTCTGCAGTCTACTTTATTCAATGGCTGACGTTGCCCATATGGTGCAGTTAGGTAGCACCCCCCTGAGAAGGATTGGCAGAAGAAGCCACCATTGTGTGGATCCTTCAGTCCCCACTGCTTGTCCCTGGCTGTGGTTTCCCTACATCCAGCACCCACTTCCACAAATAAACCCACAGCAGCCACGCGGCTGAGTTTTTCCCTCACTTTCTTTCCCACCCTCAAACAGTGCCTCTTGACTGTCACTTGGAATGATGTAAATTAACACAGCAAGAAAGGCTGTTTTTGATAGAATGTGGATAGAATTAAACTCCACAGCCTCTGAGCAGCACTGAACCCTGTAAATTGGCAGCTCCTGGGGTTGCATCTGGGTCTGGGGGTATTTGTTGGGGGTCAATCAGGGACCGATTACTCACAGGAGGCTGGATATGGGCCAACCAGGAGTGGGTGATTCACACAGCAAAGCAGAGTAAATCGGGGCCTGGGAGTGAGGGATTTGGGATTACACAGCTACACCAGTCCAAATTGCAGGAGGGGGAACGTCACACAAGACCATATCTTTTAACAGTCTGCCTGATGACACTATAACTGTTGAGCATTTTGAAATATCAACATTTCATTCCTCCCACCCCAAATCAGTAAGAGTTTGCATCATTTGGGACATACAAAACAAAGGCATAAGAATTCAAATTAATGTATTTAAAATTTGAAACATGAATTACAGACCTTAATTTTCATTTGATACGGTGGTCACTCTTTTGAATATGAAAAATATTTCCAAATATATATAGTCAACAAAACTGTAATAATAATAATAATTTTAACTAAATACCTCACTCTGGAATCATTATAAATGATTACAGTAGACACTTGTTAGTAGCAACATAATGGTTCCCTTTTGCTATATTGCTCCTAATTGGCTGTTGTTATTATGGAAAGTGTCATCTAACCAAATGCATATGAAAAGTTAAAGATGGGAAGAAGTGGGGGAACCCCAAGGTTGGGGGGAACCCTGAATTCGGCAGGGAAGCCCTCAGTTAGCAAAATAGCTGAGTGAACCCAGCTGCCGGGCACAGGCTGAGGATGCTCTCATTGGCATTTCATACTCCACCCTGGCAAGACAGTAGATGGTTGGAGAGAGCACCCTGCACCCTGCAATGGAGGGGGAGTGGCTCCTAGCCCAGACAATGAAGATGGGAAGGGGAAGGGAACAGACAGTGCCTTGGAGAGGGGGCTCCCCTAACACCCAATTGCAAAACAGCACACCCACATCTTGCCACCAGGAACCAAGATGGAGGGAACAGCTCAGTGAGGAGGGGTCCCCAATACTCTCCACTGCAAAATAGCAACCCCCCACCTCACTGTCTATAAGCCTGATGTGAGGAAGGGAGGAGGAAACCTTCCAGCTGTGCCTCTGCTGCTCCCCCAATCCCAGTTCCCCCGCCCCCCTAAAAAATCCTTCTCTTCCAGACCCTCTCTCCAAACCTCCTCTTCGCCCTGCCCCCCACACATACATGCTCTCCACACAGGCTCTGTCAGGCAGGAAATGTACAGGGCTGTGTGCCCTGGAGATACACTGAAGGGCCAGGGTCAGGAGGGGAGTGGACAGATGAAATTTGTGGGGGCAACGCCCCTACATGTCCTCTCATCTCCACCCTTGGATGTGACATCACAACCTCAAAAATGTTTTCTTATGCAGTGGCTATGTTGCTGTTACCAAGTGGATATTTCACATTAGGGAAAGTGTTCCCAGGGGAAATGATGCACATAAATGGTTGTTGCTCTTACAAGGTGTTGCTGCAAACAAGGATCTACTATACTAGTGTTCTTTTTCATTCAGACTACAGCTGAGTGTCCTAATCTGAGTAATGCATGTCAAGGGCTTGTTGGGCAACACACTGAGGCTGGGGAAGAGCCAGCTTGGGGAGGTGCAGGCCGATGCTGGTATAAGGCCAACTGGTGAGAGCAGGCTGGAAATCTAGGGCAGTCTATAACATAAGGCAGAGGTAGCTGAATGGTGACATTCCACAGACTGGTTTGCTGCTCTTTCTGTAGGATTAAGTAGCTGTCCCTGTAAGGACACCTGACCCGCTCCTCGCTCATGGATTGGCTGTTGCAGCATGCCTGAAGAATGAGTCATTGCATGCCCTGGCTGAGGGTTTACCTCACAATACTCCCCCTTTGAGAACACATCCCAGGCATCTTGTCAGACTTGTCAGGATGGGATCAATGATACTCATGGAGTAGGCCGGGAGTATGGATGTTACTAGCTGGTTCCCATAAATGTTCTCCTGGGTCATCCCTTTCCAGTCAAGAAAGTATAGGAACTTTCCCCAAAGTATCAGCTGGAGATGGAAGGTGACCAGTTAATTTGTTGAATGACTGGAAAGGGGCCAAGGGACTGGTAGCTGAGTTTGTGGGAGGCACAAGCAGTGTTCAAATGTCATGATGACAGTCGGTGAAGTGTTTAGTCCTCCTTGACAGTATTCAAGTAGGATTTCAATTCCTTCTGGAAGTGGGGGAAATGTTCAACCAAGTCAGAAGCTATACGGATGTGAGAAATTCATGGCAGGGATGGGTGGAATCAGAAGTGAAAACCATAGTTGGAAAAGAAAGGGCTCTGGTGAGTGGATTTGTGATCAAAGTTGTTATAAGCGAATTCTGCGAAGAGTAAAAGTTGGACACAGTCATCCAGGTGTTAATTAATAAAATAACACAAATGCTGATTCAAAATTTGATTCACCCCTTCTTAACGTCTGTCTGCTTGGGAGTGATATGCAGTGAAGAGGCATAGGTCAGCATCCAAGAGGTGGAATAATTCTTGCCAGAAGTGAGAGAGGAACTGCAATTTGCAGTCAGATGTGATTTTAGAGGGTAATCCATGGAGTTTGAAGATGTGATGGAACAACAAATAAGCTCTTTTCTATGGTGAGGATTTTTCAACAGGTCATGAAACACAACATCTTAAATAGATCCATGACTATTAGCATAGCTTTGTGATCCTGGGAATTGGGGAGGTCTACAATTAAGTCCACTGAGATAGGGATTTCCAGGGTTGGGGAAGAGTGGGTAGTGGGACCAAGGTGCCTAGAGGTTTTGTGCAATGGAACTTTGTCTGGTAGCATGCCTCACGAGAATCAATGTAGGACCTAACAGAAGCGTGTGGTGTAGGCCACCAGAAATACAGCAAAATCAGTTTTATTGTCTTCCGGACCCCAAAGTGGCTGGTTAGAGGTAAGTCATGACACAGTTGGAGAATCATGATGCAAGGCAGACCTTCTGGGACAAAAACCACAGTCTCTGAACAAGGGTGCCCCATTTTAACAAAGAATTTTGCATTGATGTTGGCACTGAGCGACATCCACTTTGCTGCGAATTTATGTCATTACATACTGAAGATCTCCCAAGAGCTGGAGGTCAGTGTTTACCAGCACATTAGCAAAATGGCAGCACTTCAAGATAGTGGGGGGTTCTGATGATCTTTCCCTGATGTCAAGGTGGGAGAGTGTGTTGGGCTTGCCTTTGCAGCCCCCAGACCAGTAGTGTAGAGTAAACTGAAAAAATGGGAGATAAATAGGGATCATTGGGACTGGTGTTGATTAATGGCCTTCACAGAATGCAAGCACTCCAAGTTCTTGTGATCAGAGAAGCAGCCGTCTTCCAGACAGTTTTGCCACAAAGCAGCCTTCATGGCCAGCAGTTCCTTGTTGAACTCAAAGTTTTGCTCTCTGGTGTTCACATTTTACTCCAGAAAACTACAGGGTGGAGAACACTGGGTGACCCCTGCTGGTGTGACAGCACAGCCCAGATTTATGCAATTGGATGCATCTGTCTTGACAACACAACTAGATGCTTTAATATGGGTGCTGAGATAAAGGTCTTCTTCAGTTGTTCAAAAGCCAGCTGGGCCTCTGGCCTCCAGACAAAAGCAGAGTTCTTTCAAAGGAGTTGGGTAATTGAGGATACCACTCTGGAATACGCTATGATGAATCACCAGTAGAAGTCTGTGAACCCCTGGGAAGCACTGGATGTCATGGATGGTTTTCGTTGTGGCCCAGTCCTTGATGGCAGAGACCTTCCAAGGCTCCATAATAATCCCATCAACTGAGATGACTGCTGTCCAAGTAGATTATTCCCAATTGTCTAGAACATCCTTGAAGATAATGTTCACAAAGTGTTGGAATATAGCTAGGGTGCTGGTGAGGCCAAAGAGCCTAATGAGGTATTCATAGTGGTCATATCAAGTGCGAAACACCGTCTTCCACTGATCGTCCTCCTGCATGCAGACTAGGTTGCATGTACCACATGTTTAGTGAAAATTTTAGCTATGCCGACCCATTCCAGACATTCATTGATCAGCAGGAGAGGATAATTGTTTTTGATGTAATGGTATTCAAGGCCCAATCATTGACACAGAGGTGCAGTGTTCCATTCTTCTTCTTAACAAACCAGATTGGAGCTCCAACAGGGGATGTGTAGGACTGGCTGAAGTTCTTGGCCATGTTCTCATGAAGATATTCCAGTACGGCCTTGAACTCAGGGTCTGATAGAGAGTAAACATGCCTAAAGGGGATTTTAGGCCCTGGCTGGAGATCTATGGGGCAGTAACAGGGTTGATGTGTGGGGAGGACATTAGTCTTCTTTTTATCAAATACAGCAGCAGGTTGCTATATCTTGCTGGAACTAGGGGAGTGGTATTTCTCACTGTTCACATGGCGCAGAGGATTCTTTCCTTGGGGTCAACTCTTTTTCCAACACGCTGGGTCTGATTAGACACCATAGCTGGCAGAACCTGGAGCTAAACTCCTCTGTTGTCCAGGAAATGTTCAAATAATGAAAGGGAAAGTCAAGGAAGGAACCTGGAATTGGGGTCAGATGATCAAGCCAAACTGCAGAGTCTCTTAGTGCTCCTGGATCTCAACTGTCTCATAAGAGATGGGCCCAGAAGACAGAATACTACTGTCAATTGTCTCCATCCAATCTGGGGCAAGCTTCTTCTGTGTGAGCAGGCAGTTAGCTTGGGCGAAACAAGTCCATAAAGTTGCTAGATGCCCCAGAGTCAATGAAGGCGAGTGAAGTGTAGCTTACTTCAGGTGTGGCTGTGGCCTAGACAAAGAGCTGGATTTGTAAATGGGGTTGACAAAGGACCACCGGTGCAGGAGCACACATGAATAGTAGAGAAGGTTCGTTTGGGAAACCTGATCCCCTTGTTACATCCAGCCATGACCCCTCTATCAGGGCTGGACAATGTCATTTCCTGACACTGTGGTTGGGTTAAACTTATGGGGGCACCCTGAACCAAAAGGGTCACACCCTTAGCAAGACAGAGACCATTCCGGCTCCAGCACTCATTCTCTTGGTCTTTGAGATGTCTTTGAATGGCATTGATTTTAATGGGCTCTGGCACGATTGGATAGAGTGCATGCTCAAGGAGTCACGGTACTAAGTTGGAGTTTGGAGTTACTCTCTCTCTTTTTCAGGTGTTGCTTGAGCAGCTGACTGTCAATTCAGATACAGAGGTCAAGGTAGGACAACAACTTGGTGGAGGAGGTCAACTGGAGACAGCTTATCTTTTATGGTATCATTCAACCTTCAATGAAAGTGCTAAATCTGTGCCACCCTTGTTCTAGGTGGTGTTAGTGGCCAGATACTGGAAGTTGTCTGCATAGGTGGAGACAGACCATGAATCTTGCATGAGGAACTGCAAGGCATCTTTGATGCTGTGAGCCCTGCTAGGGTCATCAAAAATGAGTAAGAAGGATTGGATGAATTCTTCAAAAAGGCCAAGAATTTGGTCTGCCCATTCCAGAAGGAGTGACACCCAATCCAAAGCTTTTCCTGTCAGTAAGTTGAACCCCATCTTTCTCTGGTAGTTTGGGTAATGGTTGGCGACGTCATGAACAGCTGATGGCATTCATGAACCCTCAAAATTTCTTCTGGTTACCATCAAATCAGTCTGGCAATGGGACCTTCAGACCATGCTCCAGGATTGCCACTGCAGTCTGTCACAGAGGGCCTGAAATAATCTGGAAGTGCACTTGGAGAGAGGCATTTTCCAGCTGTAGCTAGGCAATTTGGTTCTGGAGACTCTGAAATAGGGTTGTTGCCTCTGGAGCTGAAGGGCCGAGGAGCTCAGTCTAGGACCTGGAGCTTGGTGTAACAGTCTACAAAAACTGATAAGGGGTCACTGGGCAACTCACCGAAGCCAGGGCAGAGCCAGCTCAGCCAGGTGCAAGTGGATATTGGTGTAGGACCAGCTGGTGAAAGCAGGTTGTCAGCCTGCGGCAGTTTGCAACATCACAAGGCAGAAGGAGCTGAATGGTGACAGTGCACAAACTGGCTTGCTGCTCTTCCTATGGGATTAAGTATCTGTCCCCGGGGGTCATCTGACCCAGTCATTGCTCACGGATTGGTTTCTACAGCGTGCCTGAAGGATGTCATTGCAGGCTCTGGTCAAGTGATGAGTCATTGCAGGCTCTGGCTGAGGGCTTACCTCACAATACAACTTGCTTCTTGTCATTGCCATTTTTATCTGCAAACGCTAAAACTGATTTTGTCAGGTCATATCTCCTTGGCATGCACAGAATATGGTATATGGCAGTTTGGCATGGTTATATCCATGTCTCATAGATTTACAAGGTGCATCATTCTTACAAGAGCACTGGATTAACTTTAAAATATCTGGAAGAGCAAGTGTGACATTGTCTGGTCCAGTTTTTGGAAACAGAATTGGAACTGTCAATGCATATCTATCCATACTGCAGTGGATCAAGTGGCGGTGCATCTGGGTCCAAAGCACTTTTACACACACATACCTGAAAATGTGCTCATTTTATATTTTCTATAAATGCTTCAATTGGTGGTAAGGAGCTGAGCTTTGGTGTTGATGTGGTATCTTTACCAGTTTTCGCTGCCCATGATTTCTGCCATGCTTCTGATGTGGTGGCACATAGTCCATAGTATGCAGCCATGAATTTGGTTGCCTGTTCAATAACATCAAGCATTGATGTCACCAAACATAGAGAGGAAGTATCCAGCTTACAGAATCTTCAACACAGTGCCTTTGCTGAGGCCAAAATAGGAAGCTAGCCATATCATAGCCTGAAAGCACATGGGCAGTTAATAGTCCTGGTACCGCTCTGCAGTATAACGGATGTCTGTTACGTCTCTCTTGGGCTGGGTTCCATAATCACAAAGGATGTTAGGTCTTGTTCAAGGCAATGGTACAGGAGTAAGAAAAATATGTCAGTGTCATCTGATAATACTGCTATTCCCACCACTTTCTCTTGTGCAACCATCACCATTTGTTGTACAAAGATGTTGTCAACTTCCTCCGGAAAGGCAGCCATATCTTCTCTGTTGATCACCACACCCCTGTGGCGTATTTCACATAGGATGTTGTCTCCACCAGTGATGACTAGCTTATGCTTTTGTGTGTGTTGTTGGTGAAACTTAGTGCCTTGAATGAGTTCTGTACAAATTATGTCAAACAATTCTCTTATTTTCAGTATATAAGAACAGTCATACTGGGTCAGACCAATGATCCATCTAGCCCAGTATCCTTCTGTCTTCTGATAGTGGCCTGTGACAGATGCTGGTGGCTGGTCCTAGTAACCATCAAGACAGCTTTCTTTGGAGGTAGCTATGTACTGTGGTATAACAAGGGCAGAGGGCACTGGGAAAGTTCTCCTATTTGAAACCGGGGTACGTGGGTGGGCCAAGCCCACCCACCGCTAAAGGCTCCCCCCCCAGCCTAGGGGCAGAGCCACTGGACCCGGGTCCAACTGATTATGGGGGACAACAAATGAAAAACAGGAAAGGGCATGGGGGTCACAGGGTCAAACGCAGGAAACCAGAAGGGAACACCGAGCAGAGAACCCCGGACAGCGCCCACTGCTCCTCAAAGGTGTCCAGGGAGCCAGCGGACGCCACCCAGAGGAACTCTGCCCCAAGTCTTGAGTTGACAAGGGAACGGAAATAGGCCCCATAGTCACAGAAAGCCCCCCCGACAACCTCCTCTCCCTAGTCTTATAGATGGCTAGTTTGGCCAGGGTTAGGAGGAGGTTGACGAGGAGGTCACACGACTTCATGGGGCCACGGATGGGATGTGAGTAGATGAACAAGTGAGGGGAAAAGTGAGGGGAAAAGGAGCCGGAAGAGGGGCTGCAGCCTGTCGCACGCCAGGTACACGTGCACCAGGGTCTCCCTCACGCTGCAGTAGGGGCAGGTGTCAGGGTGGGAGGTGAACCGCACCAAGTACATGCCCGTGCTCATGGCTCCGTGAAGGAGCCGCCAATTGATGTCCCCAGCGCGCCCTGGGGTTAGGGTGGAATACAGGCTGGCCCACTGGAGATCCTCGCCCTCCAGGGGTGGTAACAGGTCCTGCCACTTAGTGTCCGGGCGGGACACGAGGGCGAGGAAATGAAGGGTATGGAGCAAAAGCGTATACAGATGGTTCCTTGGCACGGTCTAGAAGGGGACCGGCTGCAGATCAAGCAGCCGGCTTGGGGCGTGAGGATGGGGGGGCCGAGGGGGTTCATGGAGCCGAGGCCCGATGGTAAGCACCGGAGGGCCGGGGCTGAGAGAGCGGCGGGAAGCACCCTCTTGCAAGACCCGCCCAAAGTACATCAAAGCAGTAGGGGGCAAGGCTGCCTTCACCTCCTGGAGTATGCGTTGGGGGATTCAGAGGGTGGGAACCCCATGCGCCGAGCCAGCACATGGAAGTCCATCCAGTCCCCCCGGGCGTAGTCCAGGAGGTCTCTGATCCTGGAGACTCTTGCCAGGACCAACCACCGTCACACCAAGGGGGTCTTCGCCACCTGCACACGTAGCTGGGGATTGTGTAGCAGGGGCTCCGCGAGGAGATCCTCCCCCTCGGTGACCGCAAGGGGCCTGGAGGCCGAGACGAGTCTCCAGGTCCGGAGGAGGTCCTGGTAGAAGAACGGCAGCTCGGAGAGGTCTCGCGGAAGACCTCTCAGGTGGAGGAAAAAGAGCTGCTGGTTGTATCGGAGCCCTCGGAAGCGGCAGAGGAAGGCGTGCGCTATGTGGCTCCACGCCGGACTACCTGTACCATAGAGGAGTCTCTGCAGGGCCTGGAGGCGGAAGGTGTGGACCTGGCTGCGGATGCAGCACAGGCCCTGCCTACCCTCCTCCTGGGGGAGACTCAGGATCCCTGCAGAGAGCCAGTGCAGTCCTGGCCAAAAGAACTCCAGAACTGTCTTCTGGAGGTGGACCAGGAAACTCGGGGTTGGGACCAGGGTGTTGAGCCGGTGCCAAAGCATGGACAGGACCAGCTGGTTGATCACCAGTTCCCTCCCCTGGTGGGAGAGGCACTGGAGCAGTCCTGTCCATCTCCACAGCCGCTCAGACACCCTGCCCTCCAAATCCTGCCAGTTCCCTGCCGGGGAGGGATGGGTGGCGGAGAAGTGGACGCCCAGATAGAGCAGCGGGCCTGCGCTCCACCAGATGGCTTGAAGCGCGGGTGGGAGGGAGCTCGCTCGCCACTCGGCCCCTACCCTCAGGCCAGAGCTCTTAGTCCAGTTGACCCAGGCAGAGGAGGCTGCCGAGTAGAGGGCCAGGCAGGCCTCCAGCCGCACCAGGTCACCTGGATCCTGGACCACAAAGAGCATGTCATCGGCGTACACCAACAGGACCAGCCTCAGCTCCGGCTCACGGAGCACCAACCCCATCAACCTCCGGCGGAGGAGACAGAGGAAGGGCTGCATGGCCAGAGCGTACAGCTGGCCCGACAGCGGACAGCCCTGACGTACTCCTCGCCTGAAGCTGACCGGTTCGGTCAGGGTCCAGTTGAGCTTGACCAGGCACTCTGTGGAGGCGTACAGCACCCAGAGAAAATCCACGAAACGGGGTCCGAAGCTGAACGCCTGCAGGGTGCCCAGGAGATACCTGTGGTCCATCATGTCAAATGCCTTCTCCTGGTCCAGGGACAGGAGGGCGAATGACAGACTATCCCTACACCCGAGTTCCAAGAGGTCCCGGACCAGATATAAGTTATTAAAGATGGTACGACCCAGGACGGTGTAGGTCTGGTCGGGATGGACCACATCTGACAGCACGGACCCCAGCTGCAGTGAGACGGCCTTGGCCACAATTTTATAGTCCGTGCTGAGGAGCGAGACAGGATGCCAGTTCCGAAGGTTGCGGAGATCCCCTTTTTGGTAGCTGGGTGAGCACTGCCCGCCTGCAGGACAGGGGGAGTACTCCGCTGGCCTTGGACTCGGCCCAGATGGTGGTGAGGTCTGGGCCGAGGACGTCCCAAAACACGTGGTAGAACTCCACAATCAGCCCGTCCATTCCCGGGGATTTATTGGTGGGCATGAGGCGGAGGGCTTCCGAGAACTCGGCCAGGGTGAGAGGTAGCTCCAGCCGGCCTCGGTCGCCCGCGCTGACCATGGGAAGTTCGTTCCAGAGCGCCCTGCAGGCAGCGATGTCGGTCGGCTCCGGGGAGAAAAGGTCGGTGTAGAAGGCCCTGGCCTTCCACTCATCTCCACCGGATCTGTGAGGGGGGTGCCGTCGGCAGCCAGGAGGCAGATGACATGCTTCCTTTTCTCCAGGGCATGGAAGAAGCGGGAGCCACGATCCATCTCCCGAAGGAGACGGATGCGGGATCGGACGAAGGCACCCCGAGCCCGGAGGTCTTCGAGGGCCCGGAGCTCCTCCCGCTTCTCCCGGCACGCTCCACAGAGGGATGGATCCTCGGGGCTGGTGGCTAGACGCCTCTCCAGCTCTAAAACCTCCCGCTCCAACTGCTCTATCCCCGCATCCCGCCGCCGGCTGGCCCCCCGAGTGTAGTCACGGCAGAAGAGCCTAGTGCGCACCTTCCCCACATCCCACCTGCGCCGTGCCGAGGGAAAGGCGCCTCTCTGCCTCCGCCAGGCCAACCGGAACTCCCGGAAGGACACCACGAAGCCCACATCCTCCAGCAGGCTGTTGTTAAAATGCCAGTAGGCCGGCCCCGGCCTCTCTGCAGTGAGAGAGGCCGTCACGGTTACCATGTGGTGATCCGAGAACGGGGCCAGCCGGACGCTGGAGGAGTGGGCCCGCGCAAGATGGTGACGAGAGATGTAGATGCGGTCCAACTGGGAGTGGCGCGACCGATCTTCCCCCACCCGGACGTAGGTGAAGGTGACGGCGTCATCCGGGTGGTGGTCGCGCCAGACATCCACCAGGGAGTGATGGTCGATAATTCCCCAGAGGATGTCTGCGGCGGCCTGACACTGCTCGGACCCCGTGTGGTCCCGCTCCTCAAGGGTGGTGTTGAAATCCCCGCCCAGGACCAGGCATTCGTGAGGATCTAAAGTGCCGAGGAAGGCTGCCGCCTGCTGGAAGAAACACACCCGCTCCGGACCTGCGGTCGGGCGTAGATGTTGACGAGGCTCAGTGCCAGCCCCTTTACGCGGACCCGAAGATGCAGCAGACGGCCCGGCACGACCTTGGTGACCCCAGCACCTTGGGCTGCAGGACAGGGGAGAACAGGGTGGCCACTCCGCCCGCATGGGCAGAGAGATGAGTAAGGTGCACCCCGTCTCCCCACTCCAGCCGCCAGCTGGCTTCGGCGGCTGGGTCCGTATGGGTCTCCTGCAGGAACACTATAGAGTACCCCCCCTCCCGAAGGAAGGAGAGCACCTGGTTCCTGTGGAGACCCGTCCTGCAGCCCCTTGTATTTAAGGTGACGATGGTGACAGGCATTATGAGGAGGGCTGGGGGGGATCCTCACGGGCAAGGGCGCCGGCGACCTTCGTCGGGCTCCGCAGCAGTCTATGGCTGGTGCCGTAGGCCATGAGGGAGTCATGGAAGCTGCGGGCCCGCTGGTAGGCCGCGGCGTCCTGCCGCACGGTCCCCTTCCCCTCCTTCATGGTGGCCCTCACAGCCCGGAGGACGCGGTGGAAGTCCCCCCAGCGCTGCAGAGCAAGCCTTACTCGGTTTCGGGCACCACCTGTGTCCCAGAGAAAGACACGGATTTCTTCTCGCAGCGCCTCGGGGGGTTCGTCCTCCGGCTCAGCCTCCGCGGCTGCCTTGTGGACCACTGGGATGGGGGCTAAGGGTGGTGGTGGCAGCGGCGGAGGGAAGACAGCAGCCCCGAGTGAGCTGGGAGTGCTGAACACAAAGGCCGCCTCCTGGGAGCTCTTCATAGGGAAGGAGACAACACCAGGGGCAGCAGATGAACAGTCAGTGGAGGGGGAAGAGGTAGGTACAGAGAGGGGTATAGGGGGAAAGGTAGGGAATAGGAATTGGGTTAGGAGAAGGGTCAGGGCAAGGAGCGGGAGAGGGTTCAGGGTTAGAATTGGGGATGGATCCCACAGCCACAGTGGCCGGGCAAGCAGGGTGCATAGGCTCTTGGCCCCGTTGGCCAGCTACGTTCACATTTTTGCATGTGGTGAATTCTAATTGTAAGTGATGGATGGTGGTGCCACTTTATCACTCACAATATTTACTATTGCCTCTGGGTGCTTAGTGGGGTCTAAGAGATTGATGCATAGCTCTAGCTTCTTACTAATGGCTTCTCTGTCCATGGTATCTGCAGCCATCCTTGACTTGACAAACTGTAACTAGGTAGCAATATCTAGCACAGAAAATAAACAATGAGAAGAATAAAAGGTGAGTGAAGAAAACAGTTGACTGTGTTTCAGTTATAAACTCCTAATGTCTATAATTGTCCAATATTTGAAAATTAATTATCACAAATGAATACATAAGGCTCTGTTAAGCGAGCATGCTCTGAGAATGCAAGAAAAACAAGCATTGTGTCCCAGCTCAGAGGGAGCAGAGGGTGTACTGGGAAGGTATACTGCTAATACAGACACTCATACAGACCTAACATATACACCTGCTAGCTAATTATGTTCCATAACAAAATATTGGTGTGAAGTTTTCATTAAAAAATAAATGAAATTCAACGGAAGTGGTTTCACTGTCACTTTGCTTGTAAATCAGGAAGGCGGTGATAGTACGTGCTCATATTTCAAAATGCTCAGCAGTGACAAGATGTGATCAGGCAGTTTCTTTGAATTTAGTGTGTTGAAATTCAGAATCCAAAATACAAAACACTACACTTTGCGTGGACACTAAAATAAGGTACTGCTATAACTTGTGTTCGACTAAACATACGTAGTGGAAAGGCATCCAGTCTTAACAATGCACTGCAAAAGAAAAGAAAAAATGCCTAATAAATGTGCACAAAACTGTTGACTTTAAATTATATTTTAAATTATTTTAAAGAACTGATTTTCTCCAAATTTGAATTTTTTCCTTGCTTAATAAGGTCTACAGAATTAGCACAATCTGATATTTCAATTTCTGAGTTATGCAAACAATTTTTTTCCTTAGAAACATAGGAGAAAATGTTTTCCCCATCCAATTAACCTAATTAAAAATAACTGGACAAATTTTGTTCAAACTGTCGACACATTAAACAAAAGCTTTGGTTGAGATCAGATATGGGAAATATCAATCCAAAGGGAATTTGAACAATAGAATAAATATGTAAGAATAGAAGTTGGGATTTATCCTTAAACTAAAAGGGGAATTTATTGGAGTTGATGTTGTACCAATTTATATCAAAGATCTTATTCTAACTCAAAATATTTATGGTATGAGTCTAGAGTGTACTAGAATGATGTTTCATTAATATTTGTAAAATGCTTTGGGATCTTTGGATGAAAAGTAATATACAAATTTAGATTTCTGTAGTAATATTTACAATACTGTTTTTCTGAGTGGAGAGGTGATGGAGTTCAGAGGTAGTGAGAAAGTTAAAGTAATGATTGTCAATTTGTAGTAAACATCAAAAAAGTAAAAAAAACACTTTGTCAAGAATGCACCCACAGAGTATTAATTTAAGGATTCCAGTTATGGATGAAGTGCATGTTAACATTTACCAAGAATGAAATAGTTTACTATTTCTGTTGAGGATAAAGAAAGTTGAATTCAGACAAAATTCAAAATTTCTTCTTTGCCATTTAAAAATCAGTCTACCCCGAATATGCTTCAAAAAAAAACTTTCCATGTCCCATGAGAGCAGGAAGAGTAAATTTGCAGGTGAAGTGAAACCTGATACAGATATTGAACCATTGCATTTTAAGCACGTACTTACTACCATGATCTTGTAAGAAGGGGAACAAAGTACGCCAGAAAAGCCTTTAAACACGCAGTGGGAGAGCAGTGCTTCCAAAGCGTGTTCCTCTGGCGTCCCAGAGACTGTGGAAGCCCTTCTTACAAGAATAGCATAGTTGGGGTTCTGTGGTATTAAGTTTTGGAGGGGGGAGAGAAATGGGAGGAACAACAGCTTTCCATGGCAGGCATCCCTCTTATAGTGTGCACATTTCAGCAGTAATTCAGTGCAGCTGTAATTTTGATGGAACTAGCAGTAACTGGATTCTGAACTCCAACTCCACTCCTCACCCAGAAGGCAAAGTGAGGGAGTCATAATGGCAGCATGTCCTCGTAGGAGAGTCCTTGAACATGAAGGCTGGTAGATGTATAACAGGTTTCTAACTAGCTTTTATCTTCAAGCTGGGAAAACCGGAGAAGAAGTTTTGTTTCCTGATGAAGAAATTGTTGCCTCCCAACCCTCCAGAGAGAAGGTGTTCAACATGCCCATAACATGCTCTTGTACATGCATAATTGTTTAGCAAAACTCTTAACAAAATGGAAAGTATGAGTCACTACACTATACAGTACTTACAAACTTTGCTCACTCAGTGGAGTAACAGAGACCTCCCTCCTAAAATCGACTCTGAAGCTGTAAAATTAGTCCCAACAAAAAAAGTAAACAGTGTAAGTCAGCTGACCATTCTTAAGAGATTTCTCAGCTGTTACCCAGACCTCTTCAGTGAGGAGAAAACCCAAATATAGTGAAAGTCTTGGCCTAGGAGTTTTGATAACTCTGAAAAATTTCAGTTTCAGTGTTTGTCCTTTAATTAACATAGAACTCATGCTTTCAATGGCAGAGGGCCTTGTAGGAATGTGAGTGGGTACAATACATAATTCATGACTTAATGCCTTTTTAGTTGTTAGATAAACATTAAGGAACTGTCTACGCTATAGTCATGTGAGGGAGACCTGGCTTCAACACTATCATCCTTTTACCTGGTTATAATATGGTAGCAATAAGTAGTGTAGATAGAACCTTATCTGTGTTCCATAACTGAGGTAGAGAATGGAAGTGTGTTTTAACCAGGCCTGGATTAACCCGTCACTAGACCCTAGTCATACATACATCATCTGTCTAGGTATTTGCACAGAGCTCATCAGTGTAGTATCTGAGCACTTTCCACATTTTTGCCTTAGAGCCTTTGGTCCTAGAAGAAATTTTATATGTCTTCATCTACAGTCCATTAACAATCATTCTAGATATGTAGTGACTGATTGAAGAAATTTACCAATGACAATGGAAGAAGTATTCTTTAATTACAAATTTTAAGATACAAGACTCTGGATCAAAGGAAAACCTGTATGTTGGACACATAAAGAAGACTAGTTAAAAGGTCTCAGATATGTTCTTCAAAAAGTTCTCTGTTCAGTAGCCTGTATGAAGATTCCCTTTTTGTTTGGGATGTGTGAGTATATTTGCACCAAAAAATTAGTTTTTCAGTTTTATCTTGGAATTAATTAGTACTTTTTTATATCAACTATTTTCAAATATAATAATAATATCATAATTATAATATCATCATCATCATCCACCAACATTCTGAGTGCAGCATAAGACAAATTTATGGTTGGGGTAAAGTAAGAGCACTGGGAAAAAGCTGCTCATCTTGTTTGCAGAGTACAATGATTTCAGGTGCTGTTGTAATATACAGGTTTTCCTGTATAAGACACTACCCTTATGAAGCAATCTCCTCCTATAATGCCCCAAAGAGTACAGTTCTGCCCTACATTTTTTAATGAAGTTGATTTGCTAATAAAAGATTTCACTGGAGTTCTTAAGACAAGTTTCCTGTATTTTTCTTTGCTAGCAGGATCAGACATCATATTTTCTCTGGAATACAAGATAATTAAAAATTAACTACTTTCAACATATACTGGGAATTTGAAATGTCGCCTTTACATATATGCAGACAAAGAAAATTCCCATTTAATTACCTTTACAAACCCTCCAACTTTGTTCCTCATGAGAAATTTGTATATAAAAAGGGAAGACTAAAGATAAAGTACATCACATGTATTAATAGTAAAAATTTGCTAGTATATATATGCCATCATACTTTGCAGTTAAATTAGGTTTGTACTTTTAATTAATCCCCTGAATTGTACCTAAAAAAAAAAACTATGATACTGAGTGAAGAGAAAATGTACAGTACATTCATTCTGACAAAATTATTAAGATTTATAATCTAGAAATCTGTAGGTAAAGATTTAGTGCAGCATTATGATAATGAACATACTGCAAGCAAAAAATATATTCCAAAATGCTACATACATATCTAAAGTTGTAGAAAAATTATGATGTATTTGAGAAATAGCATGTGATATTATAAAAGACTTCATTATAATGCAACCTTAGTGTTGTCATTTACTGATTTTTCAGTGTTTAAACTACATAGATTTGCATTCTATTAACTTTTTTCCTGTGGAAACAGTTTATATAGTACAAAACAATGAAACACCATCTAGTGGCACGATCTCATAATACCATTTTAGTCAGAACCAGCATTACAATATTCAGACTATTCTGTACTATCTGGTCATGAAATTGATGATATAACAAAACTTGTTTTTGGTTTTAAAACTTTTATTTTGAGCATGAGATATTCTTGGCATTAGTGAGTTTTGGAAATTAGATTATATTGGTTTTGGTGCTGCTGCTGCTGCATGTTTCTGGGAGAGGGTTTCTATTATTAGGAGATTTCAAGTAAGGCGTTCCTGCCTAAATAATCTCATTAAAAAGTATAAGAGAAGAGAGTTATAGATAATGTTGTTGTAAATTCAACATTTAAGCAGCAGTAACATACAGGCTGATATTAATTGCATTTGGTAAATTAATCATATGCCCGATACTTACCAGTTAGCAAAGAATAAGGAATTATGGGCCAGATTTTTAAAGGAATTTAGGCCACTAAAGATGCAGTTAGATGCCTTAGCCCAGGGGTCTCAAACTCGCGGCCCGCGGGCCAACTGCGGCCCGCGGGCTTGTGTCATGCGGCCCGCAGTCCGAATCCGGCTGCAGGCTTGTGCTGGCATTTTTTTTTGAGCGGAGCTCCGGGAAGCTGTGGCCGTCTTAAAAAGGAAATGGCCGCCGAATGTAGGCCCCACAGAGAGATTTGACGGCGGACAGTGGAGCCTGCAAGTCCCTGTGAGAGCCTCTCTCTCCTACTGTGCCGCTGAATTTTACCCTGCGTGGAGATTTTTTCGGCGGAGAGTAGAGCATGAAAGGTACAGTAGAGTAGTGTGTGTCATGTGCGGCCCCCCTGAACTCCACTCAATGTAAATGCGGCCCGCCACAGCAATTGAGTTTGAGATCCCTGCCTTAGCCTAACTGCAGCTTTAGGCATTCTCATGGGATGTATAGACCCTGTGCTGGCATCACAACCAAAGTTAAAGCAACAACTACCAACCAGTGCTGACTGACAGCCTCACCTAATGTGGAAGATTAAAAAGACTGAGAAGCAGCAGGGAAGGGAGGCTGTCAAAGGAGCAAGCAGGCTAGAGAAGGAAACTCCTGTGAGCAAGCTAGCAAGAGGCCACCCAGGGTATGTCTACACTGCAATCAGACACCTGTGACTGGCCTGTACCAGCTAATGGGGTTCACTGGGTTAAGGGCTGTTTATCTGCAGAACTGTATTCAATCTGGTTTAGGCTGCAGCCTGAGCTCTGGGACCTTCTTACCTCACAGGGTCCTCCTACAGCCTGGGCTCCATTTCAAGCCTGAATGTCTACACCACAATTAAAAAGCCCCACAGCCCAAGCTCCACGTGTCTTGTCAGCTAGCACAGGCCAGCTACGTTTATTAATTGCAATGTAGACATACACATAGAGAAGACATGATCAGATCTACAGGCTGGAGAAACCTACAGAACCAGAGGAGGCAGTAAGGAGTTCAGGGCATAGGAGGAGGAGTTGTTGAGGCTTGATTCTGCCTGTCTGGTTTAAAGGCCCTAAGGTGTAACCCAGTGGAGTGGGTGGGCCAGGATTTCCCTACCGATCCCTCAGACTCAGGAGCCAACTGGGTTTCTAGACCCCCTGAGGACCAGGACCAGCTAGTCCTGCCAAATATAAGGGGAAACGTATACACCCATGGGATTGAGACATACTTTTATAGTTCAGAATGGGACTATCACAGGGACTCAGGCAAGAGGAGCACACTGACTGCTCTGCCAGACTGAGTGAGGACTGTGCAATGCTCCATCTGACCAGAGGACCTGCTTTCACATTAACACACCATCTCATAGGCACTTAACACCCATTTGAAAACCTTGTCCTATGTCATTTTTAGAACGTGAGGCAATGGACCAGTGTAGTCAGACTCTCTACTGGCTAATCAATTTGTTATTTGACCTAGAGGTGGAGAAGATAAAAACCCAGTAAGATAGTTCCTCCCTGGATCCACTCAGCAGGGATTCAGGGTGTGTGGCTGGGAAGCGGGGAGGCAGGGAGATGGACATTATCTGTATTGTCACTTCCACCAACCCCACAGGGATTCCAGACTGTTGAATCTGCCCTGAGGAGAGAGGATGGGGAGCAGCCAGCAAGAGTGTTCCTGACAAGATGGCTCTAATGGAGCTGTGCTGCATTGGAGCCATTGGTGGCCCAGACAGCTGTGGAGGCACAAGGCCCCTGATGAGCTAATGGGAAATATGGCAGTGTGGGAGGACAATGCCTGCTTCTTTCATGGGTGAATCTCCCTCCCCTAAGGGAATTCCGCCAAGGGAACTTCATAGAATGGCCTGTTCCCTTATTACTTCTAACTCAATATTTCCATATAGGAGACAATCTGGTCCTTGGAAAAGGTATTCCTTGTCTGGCCTCCAAGCTGTAGGCCAAGTAAGGTCTTCCATCTGATGAATCATCATGAAGGGGTATAAAAACTCCATATTGGAGAAGGCATCATTAAGGAGCCACTCTGGGCCTAGTCAGTCACATCCCATCGCATCTGCAAAGTCTGCACAAGCTGGAGGTAGGGCTTAAAAAGGGAAGCAGAGTAGCTCAGAAGCAGGCAGAGAGGGGACCTGACCTTGGGGAAAGAGCATCACAGGATCTCTAGCTGCCTGAGGTTCAGAGATAGTGACCTGGCCAAGCCTACATGGTGGGACTGCTGATTTTTGAAGGTCAAACTTTAATTTTGTGTTCAGTTCTTTACTTTATCCTGAGGAAAAAGGCCTCTGCTGGGTTTTTAAGTCCCACCTCCTGTCAGGGCATGCACAGTGCGTGTGAGAGGAAGGGCCCTTTCTGGAAGCTAAGGGCTTCCCCTCTGACAGGAGGGGTTGGTATACCCTGTCACAGAGAGCCTATCCACAGCTCAACTGCTGGCAGCACTGGCTCATGCACTATGTGGGGAAGAGAGGGACCAGCATGGCTACACCTGCATACAATTCCAGGACTGTCTTTTGAGCATCTTTCATTAGATGGTAAGGACCCCAGAGCAAGGAGTCTTTGTACAACACCTAGTACAATAGGGTTCTAGGCATTATGCCAATACAAACAAATAACGAGTACCAGATTTATTTTTATAAAGTAAACCAATGAATGTTGTTTTCTTATCTTTATAGCTGGTGCAACAATTGTTTTAGAGTTTGTGAAGTGCTCAAGAAATTGGAACAATTTTACAGTAGTTTTCAAAGAAATAATTTGCTAAAGCTTTTGCTATTTGGATGGCTGTAAAACTAAGGAAAAATTCACTTTACTTTTTTAATTTTGAGCTGGATAGGTTGGCTGTAATAGGGCATATAAGCCATGTAGTTTTGGTGCCAGCTTGTATTGGCTGAGTCAACTGCATGAGGTCAAGAGTTCTCAGAAGCCATTTTGATTCATTTTCTCAGAGGAAGCAGCTGAATTTTGCATGCTGTTGCTGAACTTCAATCATGCTGTTCTGCTAGAACAATGCTTAGGGGGTGAAGTGGGGAAGTTCTGTACATGGTGCACACAAACGTTAACAGTGACAGGGCCAGTATTAGCTTTTGTATGGAATTTCCAAGCAGTTGTTCTGGGAATGATGTATGTTCTGCCTCATGCATGTATCTTCACCAGCTTCCCACCCAGAGCTTACCTATCCTTCAGAGGTGTTTTGCAAGTGACAGGGAGATGTGATCATGCTACAAAATGCTTCCATTTGCTCACCTTAGAGAGACAGCAGAAAGAACTTGTACCTCAGATTGGTAAATGCTAGACATTTGTTTGTATTTCCTGCAAATAAAAAAATGAAAAGCATTAGTACTCTCTCAACAAGAGCATAGAAAAATAAGATGCACTTTACATCTCTTCCTCCTTCACATGATGACCTTTTTCAAGTTTAACTAGCTTCATGACAAATGGAGATCAAGTTACATTGTATTTTTAAAATAATCAGTCAGAATGGGAGAGAGATTAATTACAATCTGTTGTTGCTCACGTGATTGACTTTAGAGTGAAAGTTAGAGGACCTTTCCAGACATTTTAAGAGAAATATAAGAAGTTAGTTTATAGGACATATTCTATATAAGAGAGCTTTCTAATTATAGGACTGTTTCATGACATACAGGATGAATAGTAACTTTAATCAGAACCCCATTTGATGCTACAAGTGGCAGAAAGTTGGTCTAAGGACAAACTAATGTTTTACACACTGCTTATATCCAAGACGAAAATGTTTACATCTCATGTTCATTTGTATCAATGAAAGGATAATATGAAATTTATCATACTATAACGTGATTAAACTGAAGAGCTTCCCAGGTAAATCATAACATTTAAACCCAAATTCCTGAATCTCTGGGTTTGATATTTTGCAACCTGTATTTTGTATTAATTTAAATTTGAAGTATACATTATTGAAAACTGAGTTATGAATAGCCTCTGCATTGTTAAGGGTACAACTTGTACACATATTCAATTAAGAGGCTTATTTTTTAGACTCTGAGAATTCAGAATAAAAAAAAATGGTTTGGCTAGAAAGCTACCATACTTACTCCGAAGATTGAGGTGAATCCTTCTAAAAAGCTGAACATGCTACCTCTTCAAACTTTCAAAATAGTTAAATCTTGCTTAAAAGCTGTCCATAGAATATATTTGGTAACCATCTAATTGTAACAGCATTTTCTATTAGCAGTTTGCCCTCTGGTGGCTGTTGGCAGGTAAGACAGAAGAGAACGATCTTTCGGAACTGTACTATTATCACCCGGCAATGAAGCTGGTAAAGACCCTCTATGCTGAAAGGAGAGAAACACGCCCGCGAGCAGCATTAAATATAAGCTCTCCCACTGACATAGTGCTGTGCCCTCTAGCCCTTATGTCAGTGAAACTTATATTGCTCAGTGGGGTGGAACATTCACACCAGATAGCAACATACGTTTTGCCAACATAAGTGGTAGTGTAGATATACCTTAGTCAGAGTCTATGGCCAGAAGAAATGACCAGATCCTCGATGTAGTCTGACCGCTTTTATATCACAGGCCACCAACACCACCCACCTCCTGCACACTAAACCTATACAACCAAAATCATACCAAAGTATTATAGCTCACAGGAGACTAGGCTATTATATGCCACAGGAAGAGAATAGGAGGACTGAGGTGCACAAGTGCTTGAGGAGCCCATAATGTAAGAGAAATGATTGAGAGGTGCCTGGACTATCTGGGTAAATGACAGACACTGCAGAGAAAGGCCAAAAGGCCCCCAATGACAGTGCCAATCTGCCCTGGAGTAAAATTTTAAATACCCTTATAGAGTACACTAGGGGCATGGGAAAATCCCTTCTTGACCCCTCAGTGGCCATCTGAAATCCTGAAGCATGAGTTTTAAGATCATGAGACATAAATCAGAAGTGAGCCTCAGGGCTATGGAGTCCTGCCATCCACCATCATAAGCAATCACATCAAACAATTGCACTCAAATTTGTCCAGCTCTCTTAAAATTAATTAAGTTGTTTGCCCCCAAAATGTTTGTTGGGAGGCTGTTCCAGAACCTCACTCCTCTGATGGTTAGAAACCTTCTAATTTCCTTCCCCCCCCCTCATTCCAATTTACATCCATTTATTCTTGTGCCAGCATTGTCCTTTGCTTAAATAGCTCTTCTCTCTCCCAGGTATTTACCCCTCTAATGTGCTTATAGGGAGCAATCATATCCTGTCTCAGCCTTTTTTTTTTGCTAGGCTAAACAAGCCAAGCTCTTCCAGTCTCCTCTTATAAGATAGGCTCTCCATTCCCCCATGCCATCCTAGTAGCTCTTCTCTGCACCTCCTCCAGCTTAAATTAATTTTTCTTGAACATGAGTGACCAGAACCGTACACAGTATTCCAAATGAGGTCTTATCAGTATCTTGTACAATGGTATTATCTCTACTTTAAATGCCCCACCTAATACATCTCGGGATCACATTTGCCTTTTTCAAAGCTGCCTTTTAAAGCCCCAGTTTGTAGCAAAAATTATTAGACTAAGTGCATGCCTTGCACTTTGTACTATTGAATTTCATCCCACTTCTGTCATTCCAGTCTTCAAGGTCATCCTGATCTTTGTGTATAATAATCTAATCCTCCCTTGTATAAATACTGCATCCCACCTTTGTACCATCAGCAAATTTCACTAGTACACTCCTACTTACTGTGCCAAGGTCATTAATAAAAATATTGAATAAGATTGGCCCTAAAACTGATCCTTAAGGAACTCCAGTAGTAAGCTTCCTTTTGTCTGGAAAACCAGGATTCTAACTGCAGGTTTGGATGGCTTATATAGTAATTGTTTGTTCAAATGTTTGTAGCTAGAGCTGATTGAAATATTTGATATAGTTAATATTATGAATTTAACTCATTTTGTGGTTAGGAAACTGTTTGCTCTTTCTTCAGATTTTATGAGTACGAGTTATTTAACTTAGCCAAATAATCTTCAGACTATGTTTTGTTCAGGAACTATTCCCTGTACCCTATTTATTATTAAAACAGGAGAGAGCGTTCACCAAAGTCCTATCATATTGTTTCTGCTTCAAGATTGGATGGTTGAAATCCCTCCTTTCTCCCCCATTGGTTTAATGACTGAAGGTACAATAGCAGCTTCCAAATCATATGCAAACAAGCATATTTCTTTATCTATGTTATTAGGAAAACTGTAGCTTATTAAAAATGAAATTAAAAAACCCTGTTCATAAAGTTTAAAAACCAAGTAATTGAACTAAGGAAGCGTGCTGTGCTTCACTGATCATTTGCCTGCTTTTTATTATATCTCATCTTTTTCCATAATTTTCTTTAAACTGTAAGCTCTTTGGACAGGGACCTGTAAAGTGCTTAGAGCACTTCTAGTTCTGTACAAGTAACAACATTTAGCAAGGAATCAGAGTGTGCTTCTGAAAATTGGATGAATTTTGGTTAGAAACTAAGGGCTTTATTCCGATCATTTGAAATATGAACACGTATCTCTGAAACATCCAAGCTATTGGCTCAGTCCTACAAGGTACTTGTCTTGATCCAGCAAAGTACTTAAGCATATGCTTAACTTTAAGCACAGAAGTAGTCAATTGATGGCAATTGTAGTCCCACTGGCATATGCATATATATATATATATATATATATATAGTCGAACCAGATCTAGTTTACAAATCCAGTTGGAAACCCTGCTTTCAACAATTTTTAAAAGGAAAAACAATGGTGGTTGCTTGGTGGAAGGTCAGAATCAATCTTTGTGAGGGGGTACAATATAAAAAGAAAAAGGGACAAAAACATCCCTGGTGTAACCTCTCTGTAGTCAGTGGTACCTAAGGGAAACATATGAATTGAGTTAAAGCTGCCTCAGGCAGAAACCCTGAGGGATGGCAGTGGGGACACCACTGCCTGCTCTCCACAGCAGTAAGTCCCCACACTGGAGCATGAGGAAAATAGGTGTAACTGATGCTGGGAGACTGCACTTCCCAGTACCAATCTTTTTGGATCTATCCCAGTATTGTATGAAAAACACTGTAGTAGAGCTAAGTATTGTTATATGTATCTTAATGATGTGCCAAGAGACAAAAAGTCTGCTCTCTGGAAAATTCAAAGCGGGGGGAGGGGACATATTCTTATTTTTAACCAAGAATGTTGCTGTTTGTTTTTCTAGAAGAATTCCCAGCTCAAACAATGTGGCAGGCTGGCAAGAATGAGATATTTCCTATGGACTAGGTTCCTACTATTGTTTACAAGTCAAATGCAAAGCTAGATAGTAATGGGCTGCCCCATTTCTAGTCATGATAGAGGCGTCTGTTACCAATGACAGGTCTGTATATTGAAACATGTAATCATGGGGGATTTCTTGCAGTCTTTTTCTTTTCTCATAAGCATTGTGGCAATGAAAGCTTTTAAAAAATTCTAGATCTTTTCCAAAGAATTTGGTTTTTAGTCAACTTTTTATCCTCCTTACAATTGCATTTCCTAAGAACCAAACATCTAAGTCACTCTTCAGCTTTACAATTTTTGTTGCTATTTTATTTCCAACTTTGTTCTCTGAAATTGTTGGGGTTATAATGGAAACTCTTTTGCAGCCTTAACTGCATTGGTTGCTACCAGGGAAGCCCACAACAGATTTGTATATTTTGTTAACACTGCTGCCATCTGAAGTGTTGAGGCAGATTCCATTGTTTGAACTCTTCCTTTGGAGACACATAATACATGTTTATACATACATATATGTATGTGTAAACACATTAGGCATCCTTGTTGTAGGCCAAATACAACTGAAAATATACCCTGATAGGTTTTAGTCATTGCTGGAATGGGTGAGGCTACACATGCACAATGCTACCATTTCTCTTATTATTATTACTCTAAATGTTTGTATTATGGTAGTGCCCACACGAGAGTGGGTTCTATAGGGCTGGGCATTGCATAAACACAGAAAAAAAGAGACAATCCCTGCTCTGGATGGTTTACAATCAAAGCCAATTTATGCTGGTTATTCCAGACTAGAACTGCATGAAGAGTTGGATCTGAAATACACAAGCCTTCAAAAATAGCTTTGGTTTTTGTTTAACCTACATTCATGAAACTAGGGGAGAGTAACGGGGCGGATGGAGCAGGTTGCACAAAACCAGTTATTTTGGCTTTACGTCACCAAGGCACTCCTTTAAAAACAGAGCCCTCAGCTGCTCCTTTACATCATGTTTAAAATGACTGAGTACACAAGGAGGACTACACCTGATCTGAGGATCTGGCCCTAATTTTTAAAATATCTGCATCAAGAACACCTGCAGCCACAAACTGTAACCACTTTTTATGGGAGGTACAAAATTAATTCCTGTTTAATTTCCCTGAAGACAATGGAATTACACTGGGGATGAATTAGATTTACAATGGGGTTTTTATTTTCCTGCTGGCTCTTTAGCCACATCTAATTATTAAAACATTATTAAAAGGGCAGAGTGGACATTAGTCAACACTGCAGGTGCACAAAGGCATTTGGGCATGTTTTTGTTGTTTTTTTTTAAACAAAAAATGCCATTTATTTAAACTCGTTTGAAAATGAACAAAATTAATGAGTGGCAAATTGAAATGTAGATATAGAATTATTAGGATGATGAGGGAAAAGAATCAAAATAGGGACACTGCATTGGATTCTGATCTGCATTAATTACAGGGGATAACTCTGGATTTTCATCATTATGACTGAGACCACAATCTGATACATGCAAAAAGGAAGAAGGTCATATCTGAAAGTGCTTTGGAACAAAGGCTGATTTACAGAAATCAGAGGCATATTTCATGCACAGCCCTGGAATTATGTCAAAACATACCAAATATAATGAAGCTCCATAACTGGGTGCGGATTTTAAAAGCTAGGTTCTGGACTGTTAACCAGTGTAAATTTAGAGCAACTTCAAGGAAACTATTTTAGATATACAGTGACGTAGCCAAAATCAGACTCTGTGCCTATATTAAGATCTGGGATTTTGGTTTGACACTTCTAATTACAGTTAATCAAATTACCCTCCTATTTACATCACTGTAACACCATTACACAAACCCCATGTAAATAAGAGAATTTGGCTTACATAGAATAAAATGTTACATTCAGTGTGTCAATCATTTTTGTTTTATGTTCCAAATCTATACAGCATTTCACCCGAGTTTGTATAGTTCTGGAGCAGCGTTCCAAGGGAAGCAGTGGGGGGCAAGAAACTTAGTTGGCTTCATAACTGAGCTTGATTAGTTTCTGGAGGGGATGGTATGATGGGACAGCCTAATTTGGCAATTGACTGATCTTTGACTATTTGCAGTAAATATGCCCAATGGCTTGTGAAGGGATGTAAGATGGGGTGGGTTCTGAGTTATTACAGAGAATGCTTTCCAGGTATCTGACTGGTGAGTCTTGCCCACATGTTCAGTGTTTAGCTGATCGCCATAGTTGGGAAGGAATTTTCCTACAGGGCAGACTGGCAAAGCCCCTGGTTTTTTTTGTTTTTTTGTTTTGCCTTCCTCTTTAGCATGGTTCCTGGGTCACTTGCTGGTGGATTCTCTGTACCTTGAAGTTTTTAAACCATTATTTGAGGACTTCAATAACTCAGTCATAGGTTAGGGGTCTATTACAGGAGTGGGTGGGTGAGGTTCTGTGGCCTGCATTGTGCAGGAAGTCAGACAAGACCATTATGATCATCTAAAGTCTCTGAGCCTATGAATATGCACAAGATAAAAATTGTACTCTGACCACTTTAATTTCAGTTTTATTTTCTTTTTAAAGAAACCATAACCTGGTCCAAATTCTGCTCTCACGTGCACTGTTGTAAATTTAGTTAATTCCATTATGTAACTCCAGATTTATACTGGGTTAGTTAAGTTTGGAATCTATTCCCTGTAGTGTGCCTAGCTGTGTACTGTTGTTCCATGAAGGACATTTTTATCCAGCTGATAATGAATCAGCATGAAGGCTGATTCACTAAATCTGCTTTTAAACCATGAGAAGCCTTTACTCTTAAAATATGTATTATCGCATCGCCTTGAGGTGGGGGGGAGTGGAGGGAAGCGAGATTGTGGCTCCTAAACCACAGCCCATACTAGAGGAGTGCTGAGAGCTGCACTGCAATGTGACTCAGCTAGAATTCTTCCCAGGGACTCCCAGCCAGCCATCCGGTGCATATCAACCCAATATTCTACTCCTGTCCTCTCCTTTTTGTAGGCACTAGCTACCAAGGGCCTTGGTTGGCTGGTCTTGCCCAGGAAGTATAATGGGTAGGTAAGTAAAGATTTCTTTCACTCCATATGCTTACACAGATATTAATACAAATAAAAATAGTTATAGAGACCCCAGTCAGATCATGCTCCTATTGTACTAGGGACAGAGTCCCTGTCCCAGGGTGAACAATCTAAATTATGAAAAGATGCAACAAGATGTTATAGTAAAGAAACAGTGGGAGTGGAGTAGGGAAGAGGAAGATAGTAACTGGTGGGCATAGTCATGTGGTTACACCACAGACTGGGCACAATCAAGCCTGCTGCCTTTTCTGAGGAACTTCAAAGTCTTTTGAAAGTTTAAGGGTCAGATTTTGCACTCAAATATATGAGCCCATCCTAGCCTTTAGTGGGAATTGCACATGCATATCTGAGGACTAAATTTGGTCTGAAATAAATAATTTCCATTGGCTTTCAGTCCTTAGGTCAGTAGGCCATGAATGTCCCTTACAGAACCTTGCTAGTTTATCCCTAACCTATAGTTATTTAAGTGTATAATGTCATTTTCTCAATTTCTTTTCCTTGTACTGGAAGAAGACTAGTTTATTACTCCTGGGTAGGCTCTGGATATACAAAACTGTAGCCCAGCGTTAGCTCCGGGCTGGTCACTGCAGACCTTCCTTGGGCCCAGCCTCAGAGGAAGGCCACTGCACCTTCCAGAAAAAACGGGGGAAGTTAGCAAAGCAGGGAGTCAACTGCCCTGGCCCGTGGCAGGGCAGGCAAGCAGAGAGTCAACTGCCCCGGCCCGTGGCAGGGCAGGCAGGTAACAGGGGCTCACTTCGGCAACCAGGGATGAATGCGTTTTCCCGGGTCTCCAGGGAAGGTGGGGAGGGGTAGGGGGACGCAGGCCCACCCGACTCCACTGCATCCCAGCCCAGGGCCCTAGCAGTCGCACAGGCATTGCCACTTTGTCGGCGGGGTCCCACTGCAACACGCCAACTGGGGTGGGGCCCCGGACGCAGCCACAACTATGGCTGTCCCTGGGCCACTTCCTCCCCCTACTCCCAGGTACCTCCTTCCTTGGGGTCTTCAGGGTTGGTGGGATAAACAGCCCGTGGCAGGCTTAGCAGGCCCTCCTCGTTGACGGGTGGCAGGGTGGGGAGCTCCTTGGTGAGGGGCAGCTCATCCAGGTCACAGGATCCCCAGGGGTCTTCGGCATCCAGCAGCTCGTCCAGGTCAGGCCCCGCCTCTGGAGGCTCTGCGGCCGGCAGCTTGTCCAGGTCTGGGCCAGCGTCGGAGGGTATCTCCCACCCAAGAGTATCAGGGGGCTCGGCCCACTCCCTGGGATTCGGGGACCCTACCCAGTCCTGGGGCCCTGGGGCTGTTCCCGGCACTCGGGCTTGGGGAAGGCCTTGCACTGGGCTTTGCACCCGCTGGCAGCCGGTCTCTCACTAAGTGGCGGGCCCTGCCTTTTATCCTCCCAGCCCAGGCAGAAGCCCCGCCCCTCTCGGGGTGGATTGGCCAGTCGGCTGGACCAATTGCAGTCTGGCTCCCAGGTTGCCGGGCAGACTGGCCCACTACCCCTTTGACAGCCTGTGCTTGGGCCCGCGGCCCTTCCTTGGGCCCAGCCTCAGAGGAAGGCCACTGCACCTTCCTACAAAAGCCTAAATGTTTGTTGATACAACTGTACATGCCAGCAGAGAATTTGGCCCATAGATATCTGAGGGCTAACAGTTATGGCTGAAAAGTCAGTCTTATGGAAAATGGAAAGGTCTAAAATCTGACAGGAGGGTAATACCTAATAATTCAGAGTAGGAAGAGGAGAATCATCATCTTGCTTCTTAGTGGCAGCTCCTTTCCCACCTTAAACAGCAAGAGCAGGGTTTTATTTTTGCATAAAATAGATTTTAGCAAATAAGAGTGAATTCTCAGGCACTCTTGCTTCTGGGTAGCACAATTTAAACCCTCCTGATACTTAAAAAACATCTTCTGGTTCCATCTGATGGTTCTGTTTATCTATCTCTGCAGAAGAGATATCTCTTCTAATATGGCAGCAAGTTCTCAGGGTTTTTGTTGGTTCCTTGGATGGCTGCTCTTCTTAGTGCTTAGAGCTCAATGTTTCTGTGGCTCTGGGCCACTGTCGCTACACTACAGTTGGACCTCTCATAGGTGCTGGATCTGTGAGCGGAGTGCACACAACTCACTCAGCAGAGAGAAATCCTTGGGATCAGTTAAGACTCTTAGGACCCACTTCCTTCTCATAGTGGTTGAAGTTTATCTTTGTGCTGGCTGAATAAAGTGCCTCTTCATCAGCACTAGAGCTCAGAGGAACAGGATAGTTGAGGGTGGATGGGTGTCCCAACAAATAGCCTCTTCAACAGATCTGGTCTGCTTCATCAACAAAGGGAAGTCCAGTGTTCAGCTCCATGTACCTTTTCCCATCACCAGCTACAACAAGTCAAGGTTGTCCTGCAACAACTATTTCTCTACTTGATTTCTACCAACCTATTTCTTTCAAGGCTAATACACCCAGAAACACCTTTGAACAAAGCAAAGCATCCTTGTCTGCTGCTCTGGCTAAGCCCAGCCAATCTTCAGATCCCTCAAATTTCCTATTTAGCAAATGGCAACATTGGTGAGTGGGACTAGATGAGATTCCTTCTGGAGCCAGTCACTGAAACTTCTGAAGAGGCTACATGTGCCACTGCAATGTGATGCAAGACACTATTCTCTGCTCGCTGCTAACAATGCAATCTCCAGAGCACACTTACACCCTGATGGCCTAAAGCATATAAAAGCAGCATTGGGAATAAAAATATTTTTGTTTTATGATGATCAAGTTAAACACTCATTTGTAGCTGTGACTCGTCCGTACCCAGGGTAGACACCTGATAATGTCAGGGCAGGCTGTAAAAGGAGAGCAGATTCTTCCACCACTGGTGGCTTCCCAACCAGCCACAAACAGCACTTCTGATTCCCCACACTGGTTATAGAGAAGCCACTACGCAAATACACACAGCCCCCTCTACTGCATTTCAGGCCTGGTCTACACTTACCTTTGCGATTCGGCGGCAGTCGACGGGAGATATGCAAGTGACGTAAATCACTTGCGTATCTTCCGTCAACTTTGCAGCGTCTCCTCTGCGCACCGTCCTCACTGCGCTACGTCAAAGGGAACAGTGTTTCCTTCGACACAGCGCTACGCCACTTACCGGGGTGGTTTTCCTGCATCGCTTGCTGGATCAACTGAGCAGGTTTACACAGTCGATCCAGAGCAATCGATCTGACGGCGGCGAATTTGCCGCCGTCAGTGTAGACCCAGCCGCAGTCTCTGGCTCCCAATCCGCCACTAGATCCAGTAAAGAGACCAGTTATTTAAATATTTGAGGGTGCATTGAGCCAACATCATTTCCATGAGTTTGACTGCCATAAAGAACAATCAGTGGGGCAGAACAGTGGGAAGGGGCCAGCTTGAATAGGTATAAACTGCTTCTGAAGGAGATGTACTGTGGCTGAGTCTGGGAAGCTCAATGAACCAGCAACTGTAGAGAATTTTGGGACAGGTATTGTCCTGAGGCTTGACTGTTGAACCCCGCCTGGTCACTCAAATGCTGGATTTCATTATATTCTTATCTAAAAATGTCAGAATATCTGTTTAGTTTAGTCACTGTGGGATTTTGGGGGATGAGTTGTGCAAGTGCACAGGATGACAAGAAGCTGACAAAACTTCAGGTAGAGCTACATATTGTAGTTAAAAGTATACTCTCAATTAGAAAAGCCACAGGCCAGATTCTCTGGTCATGCTGAACCAGGTGCAGCACAAGGGAGAGGAAGGGGGGGAAGAGATGGCTTTTTAACATGACTTATTTTTCCCCAAGCTGGGGGTTGACTAAGGATTATCCTTGCTGCAGCTAGCCCTCTCTCCTAGTGCTGGGCTCCCTGCTTCTCTGCCAGTGAGAGCTGCTCCTGATGGTGGGGAACCAGCCCAGTTGCTGCTCCCCTCCACTCCCCATTTTAAACGGTAATCAGCTGTTTAATGTTTAAACAGCTGATTACCATTTAAATGGTTAACCTTCTACATCCCTAATGAGCACCATAAACAGCCTATGAGTACAGTAATGATTCTGGCCTCAGAGTAGGGTTTGAACAGTATGCAAAGAAAGAGACCACATATTGAACAACTAGGTGAAAATAAAATATTGCATTGCTGCTTTTTAAGTGGGCAGCATCCACGGAGTGCACTGTATAAGGCAGGGGTCCTGTGGAAAAAAATAGTATGTGATCATGTAATTAAAGACTGAATCATAATGCATATGTGCAAAAAATCCCTTAACTTGTGTGCTTGACTTTGCAACCTTAATGATTTTCATGTGGTTTTTTTGTGCATAGTAGAAAA
Organism: Mesoclemmys tuberculata; assembly: GCA_007922155.1. NCBI lineage: Eukaryota > Metazoa > Chordata > Testudines > Chelidae > Mesoclemmys > Mesoclemmys tuberculata. Next base: position 46,304,933 of record ML675624.1, read on the forward strand.
GGCAGAGAGAAAAAAGCTCCCTGGTTCATAAAAGAACAAAGACATACAATAAAATTAAAAGGTGGTGAATTAAAAACTAATTAAGAAATACTTTTTCACACAATATACAATTAGTCTGTGGAACTCTGCCACAGGAAGCTATTGAGGTTAAGAATTTAGCAATGCAAAAAGAGATTGGGCACCTATATGGATAACAAGAATATCTAGAGTTATAACAGGGGCAAACATTTTGAAAGGTCTATTAAACTTCATTTTTCAGGGCTTAAACCAATGTCTAATTTTTAGAAGTTAGGATGTCACCTAACTTGGGGGCAAATTATCCTGCATCTACTTCTGAAAAATCTAATAGTAGTCCCTGTTGGAGCCTAGATATTGGACCTCAGGTCAGATCCAGTGTGACAATTTTTAGTGTTCTTAAATTCACTTGGGACTTTGCTACCTGGAAGGCGCTTAGTTACTATGATGAAGAGTGGTGTGACACACTGCACCCCATGTACACCTTTATGGTGTGATTGCGTATCATTCATGTTCACCCTTAGACTGAAACTGTGTATTATTTAATGCAAAGTGGGTCATCTAAGGTGTTTTTGCAATGCTCATGACATCCTGAACATTGTTATAGTAGCATGTTTGTTTGTATAGTTTTGATTAAATCTGGCCTGACTTCCTGGGGTTTATAATTACTTAAAATCTTTCTGTACTTAATAAACTGATGTTAGTTTTATCTAAAGCAGTGCATGTGGTTTGTGTGTGTGTAGAGACTTCATTTAAAGTGACAGAGCTGGTGCATATCAATTTCTTTGATAACTGACTTGTAGAGTCCAGTGGGCAGTACTGAACTCTGTAAGATAGAAGTTCCTAGCTGGGTTGCATCTGGAACTGGAGGTGTTTGCTGGGGGTCATTTTATTGCATAATCCCTTAAGTGGCTGGCTAAAAGCACTCACTCATTAAATTAAGGGCCACTTGCTTGCTGGAGGCTGTGCATGGGCTGACCCAGGAGTGGGTTGTTCACACAGTGAGGCACATGCAAGACATGCTCCAGGAGTGAGGGATTAAGGTGACAGCCATACACTAGTCCAGACTGCAGAGAGGAATGACACAGGTGGCAATACAAAAGCCAAGTCAGATAAAAAATTCCAAAGGAGAGAAGAGATTTTAAAAGGAAATTAAATGTTACAGTCACAAGAGTGAAATGTCTGAAAGCTGCATGGAAACTATTTAGAAACACCATTAGAGGCTCAAACTAAATGTATACTCATCCACCCCTCAAAACTGGAAGTCAAATCCTACTGAGGAAAATAGAAAGGAACAAATTCTGGCAAGTCAAGTGTAAAAGTATGATTAGTAAGGCCAAAGAAGAATTTGAACAACTAGCAAAAACTACAAAAACTAAGAGCAAAAAAAATTAAGTACACCAGAAGCAGAAAGTCTGTGAAACAATCAGTGGGACCACTGGATGATCAAGATGCTAAAGGAGCACTCAAAGATGACAAGGCTGTTGCAGAGAATCTAAATGAGTTCTTTGCATTGGTCTTTGCTGCAGAGAATGTGAGGGAGATTCCCATACCTGAGCCATGTTTTTTAAATGACAGATCTGAGGAACTGTCCCAAACTGAGGTGTCAATAGAGCTTTTGGAACAAATTGATAAATTAGAATAGTGATAAATCACCAGGACCAGACGGTATTCACCCAAGCATCCTGGTAGTTCAAATGTGAAACTGTGAAATTAACAATTGTGATACATATAATCTATTGCTTAAATCAGCCTTTGTACCAGATGACTAGAGAAGAGCTAACATAATGCCAATTTTTACAAAAAGACACAGAGGCAACCCTGGCAGTAAGACTAACTTCAGTACTAGGCAAATTGGTTGAAACTATAATAAAGAAAGGAATTATCAGACACAGATTAACACAATACATTGTGGGAGGAGTCAATATGGCTTTTGTAAGGGAAATCATGCCTCACTAATCAACTAGAATTCTTTGTGGGGGTCAACAAGTATGTCGACAAGGGTGATCCAGTGCATATAGCATAGTTGAACATTCAGAAAGCTCTTGATAAGATCCTTCACCAAAGGCTCTAATCCCATGATGATTTACTTTGCTTAAGAGGGAAGGTCCTCTCATGGATCAATAACTGGTTAAAAGATAGGAGACAAAGTGTAGGAATAAATGGTCAGTTTTCACAATGGAGAGCAATAAATAGGAGGGTCCCAAAATGATCTGCTAAAGGGCATAAACAATGAAGTGGCAAAGTTTTGAAATTACTCAAGGTAGTTAAATCCAAAACTGACTGTGAAGAGTCACAAAGCGATTTCACAAAACTGGGTGATGAAATTTCATCTGCCATGTTGTTACTCAGTGTTCATAAATGCCAAGTAACATGCAGTGGAAAACATTCCTACTACATATGCACATATTGATGGAATCTAAATTACCTGTTACCACTCAAGAAAGATCTTGGAGTCACTGTGGATAATTCTCTGAAAACATTTGTTCAATGTGCAGCTGTGTCAAAAAAGCTAACAATTTGAGGAACCATTAGGAAGGAGATAGAAATAAAATATTATAATGCCACTATATTAATTCATGCTATGTCCACATGTTGAATACTGTGTCCAATTCTTGTCTGTGCCCATCTAAGAAAAATTAGAATCGGAAAATGTACAGAGAAGGCAAAAAAAAAAAAAAAATGTTGGAGTATGGAACAACTTCCATAAAAGGAGAGATTAAAAAGATTGGAACTATTCATTGCAGAAAAGAGATGACTAAGGAGAGCTATGATAGAGGGCTATAACAGTGGCTCTCAATGTGTGGTCTGTAGACTATGTCTAAGGGATCCACGAAAGGCTGTCATTACCACAGAACGGTGGTTTTCAACCTGTGGTCCATAAACCACTAGGGTCCACAGACTATGGCTAAGATTTCCAAAGGGGTCCAGACTTCCACTTGAAATTTTGTAGGGGTCCACAAGTGAAAAAATGTTGAAAACCATTGACCTATAAAACCATGAATAGCGTGGAGAAGGTGAATAGGGAAGTGTTATTTACCCCTTTCACCTAACACAAGAATCAGGGATCACCCAATGAAATTAACAGGCAGCAGGTTTAAAACATACATAAAGAAGTACTTCACACAGTGCAAAGGTAACCTGTGGCACTCATTGCCATGAAGCATTGTGAAAGACAGAAGTATAAGTAGATTCAGAATCAGAAGAGTTTATGGAGTCCATCAATGGTTTTAACGAAAATGATCAGGGATGCAATCCCATGCTCAGGGTGTCTCTGAACCTATGACTGCCAGAAGCTGGGATTGGATGATAGGGGATGGATCTCTTAATAATTGCCCTGTTCTGTTAATTCCCTCTGAAGCATCTTGCATTGGCCACTGTCAAAAGACAAGATGTTGGGCTCGATGGACCATTAGTCTGACCAGAATGGTCTTTCTTATTCTTCTTTTCCTCTTTATTTATTCTCACAATCATGCTCTTCTTTCCCTTTCTTACTCCACTAACTCCAGGCTTTATGTTGAAGTCATTCCACGTGAGTATAAATCTTACTGAATTAGCAGCAGTTTTGAGTCCACAATTGCAGGGTCAATCTTCCTGCCTTTTTTTGCCATCATTTGGTTAAACAATTCTATCTGTTGTTTCTTTCTGCTCTTCCCCACCCCCATTATTTTCTACAAGATTTTAAAACTCTTCCCTCTTTGTATCTTCTTTAAAAAAAAAAGTTAAAGGTACTTTTTCTTGAACAGTCTTTTAGTTGCTCCTTCTTCCCGTGGTTGAGCTGTGTGAACCAAAGGTGGTGAGTCACTATGGAAACCTCAGTTACTGCTTGCAAATGATAAGAGGTAAAATTCAACAGCAACTGCAGAAGTGGCTTTAGAGTGTATAAATAGACTTTTAGAACAGACCAATAACAGATTGATCACTTTCGTACAGGTCCTGTCTGGTGTAAACATCCACTTCTCCTCCCCTCTCTCCTAAACCTATAACAGGATCTTGAAAAAACACTACTGGGGACATGCGGTGAGTGGCTCTCTGAGTCTCCCACAACAATCTGATCTGCTTAGAGAGTCCTTCCCATTTATGACATCCAAAGAGGTCTCTAAACAAAATAAAAGAAACTAAAAGGTATTTCCCCCCACTCCTTGCTTTGAGAGAAGAAGACTCAGAGTAAAAGACAAAAGGTGGTCAGTCTCTTTACCAGCCGTTTGGGGTTTGGTTTCCTGCACGTCTACTATTTTTAATTAAGGTCTACCTTCAGTTTCTCCTGTTACCTCACGTTATACCTGATCCGCGCAATCTCAGAAACAGCAAAGTGAGACTATTTGCCGCCTGCTCTGTCCCTGTAATCAGCAATCTTCTCCTTAATGACCATTCCTTCCCCGGAAGTGGGGCGGTTTACCCTTCTCAATATTCCTCCTTCCAGGCAGCGCAAGCCTTACAGGTGTTTCTGGTTGGTGCTGGCTGCGCCCAGAGGAACTTGTGAGCTTTTTCCCTACTAGAGTGAGGGCGTGCACCCACACAGGCAAAACAGCTGTTGCATACATTTTAAACAGAGGAGACCCCAAATCCAGACTGTCTACCGGATCCGGACACGGGCAGGCAGTTTGGATCCAGCTCTGCATTTTGTGACTTAGGCCCCTGTTTATAATGGCTTGAGACACTACACAGACCTGAAACACGCGCAGCTGTTGGGGAGTTCACATCTGGGTTTGATTCCAAGCGCGACCTTTGTGATTTGGGCCAATTTCTCGTTTCAAATTCACTTTCTGACATCCTTCTCGTGCCAGCACCGGAGATCTATAAAGAAGGACCCTTCTAAACTGTACAGCAATTGGAGAGCCTGGTTTTACGGATGACAGGGAGAGGGGTGGGAAATGATAAATGCTTTGGGAATAGGCTTGGCGCCAGAGCCGTGACAGGCCGTCCAGGACCACCCCTCCTGTCACTCTGCAGTGAGAGTTCTCCGCCCGACTCCAAGAAGCAGGTGTTTCACGAGGAAATCGCAGAGCAGAGCAGAACCCGCGGCCGAGAAGGCTCTGCGCTGCGCGCAGGACACAGAAAGAAACGCGCAGCTTCCTTTTTCTCAGCGCAGCCGCCTAGTAAAACGAAAGTACGGGAGCGAGCCCCACCCGCGTTCTTGCTCTCCGGCGGGCAGTGGGAGGAGGAAGAGAAGAGGCGGCCCCCTCTAATTGGTGATCTTCCCCGGGGAGGGTTAGACTTCAAGGCAATCTCGCTCCGACCGTATCAGCAGCTCAGGGTTCACTAGCAGCAGCGCTGCTCGGCTTAAGCCGCGACCCCAGGTAAGGGCAGTGCTGCTGGGTTGGGCCTTTCCCACCTGCTGCTGCAATCTGCCAGGGTGCAGCAGCAAGGGGGGATTAGGTGGAGGAAGCGGACACTTTGCACCTCTGGCGGGGGTGGGGGAACTGCTCTAATAAGGAAGAAATACAACCGAGCAAACTCCGAGCCTGTGCTTTTCTTACCAAAAGGTTTCTCTCTTTCCGGCCTTGGGCACTGGGACAGCAAGGCTGATGACTGTTGCCATACCTAGAAGGGATAAGGGGTAACTGGTCCCAATTCATACCATGTAGAATGCACCCAGGTACTTGCAATGACAGATAAATCCGCAACAAGTAGCGGTTCTCTTAGTTCGTGTCCCTTCCGCCCTCTCTCCCCCCCAAAAAAAAAAGTTGGTTGAGGGGACAAGGAAGTAAATAAATAAAAATTATATAGATCACAAGTCAGTGGAAAAGGGCAGACAAGTACATTTTCTGCCTGGCCTGATGGATTTTCCTGATCATTTCATAAGCCAGTGATATTAAGAGAGTTTGTTGGTTAGGATGGTTCTGACAAAGGCAACACAGGTTTCACAAGCTGGGATAATACAGATGAAAGGGGTTTTATGTATGCAATTTTAAATGTCTCACTGAAACACCCTCCGCAATACCCTCAGAACTTACTTTGTTCACTTTAGTTACCATGGTATCTGAACACTATATGTGTAAATACAGATGAGATAAAATCTGGATAGATTATAGTTTTAGATTAGTGGATGGAGTCTTGAAAAATTGTCCTGGAAATGACTTTTAGGATGAAGGAGTGTCCCTTCCAAGGAGTGAAGGTTGGTAAGTCTAAAAATATACTGTACATTAATGCCTGTACAATATTTTCAATTTGTAAAATACTGTGTAAAAGTGAAACATTTCTTATTAATAGGACAGCAAGTGCATGTTAAAGCTACAGTATATGATTCAAAACAAAGCACAAGTATGGAAAAGTTAATCCCAAAACCAAGTAATTTTGGAACATAGCGTGTCTGAAAATAGGAGGTTCTAATGGTAACCATTTTTCAACCTTTGCTAAAACTATTGCTATGGTATAATACTCCTGCATTTTGGGCCAGAGCATCAGATCCATTGTAAAGTTAAAAAAACTCTGCTGATTTACACCCTATATTTCTTGATTTACATGATCCTTCTCCTTGTCTCCTTTTATGTAACTATTGTGCCTTCTTAGAATAGACTACTCTAAATTTATGTCATTTCCAGATCTCTTTCTCTGTATCAGTAGCTTTCAGTAACCTTAAAAGTTCTCTTTTCTTTTTGTCCTAGCAATATGATTGTCTTGTTGCTGTTGTGAATGTGTTTTATACAATACAATAATTACTGACAGCCTGCACAGTAGCTGACTAAGTTCTGATGATGCCTTTACTCAGGCATTCTTTCCAAATCCTAATGTTCCTATGCCTTTTGGTGATTATAATTATTGGTGCCTTGAAAACAGAGCTTTGATTGTAAACAAACTCTAAACTACTTACCTTGTACACTAAATGTATATCTTATTTTAATAGATTTAAGTCTCTAGAATCCTTACTTAGCATCTTTTTGTGAGTCTAATGAACAAGAATATTTTTATTTCAGAACAGAAAAACTGACCAAAGCCAGGATACCAACTATAAATATATTCTGTGGACACCAGCTTGCCCAGAAATGCTGTAAATGATTAAACAATTGTAGAAATAACACCTAGCTTTATTTTGTAGTAAAGTGTGCAACATTTTCTATAATGTGGCTGCAGAGTGAAATATAGTGTTCAATGAGTGGGAACAAACTGCTGCATCTTGTGATTAGTACATTTTCAGTTTTAAGGGGACAGTGACTTAATGTGTGTATCGGTCCCCAATTACAAAATTATTGTAGATCCCCGTGCATAACTGAAAAGTACCCTCTTTCGCCTCCCTACCTCAAACATCCTTCTTTGACCAAGCTACTCTCTCCCCATCAGTTATTCCCTCCTTTTCATGCACAAGAATGTAATTCGTTTTCTCCCCTGTTTGGTGTGGCTGCCCCTTTTTTCTTTTCACCACCTTTCTTCCCTAAGGTTTCCTGCTGCATCTTTTTGGAAGGGCTCTCTCTTTATTCTCAGCTCCCAGAATGCTTTCCCTTGCAGCAGACATAAGGGCGACTTCATGGGATGGAAGGGGGCCCTAATGTGCACTTTAGTAGTGGACAGGGAACTACTTCCTCCTATGTGCTGCTCCTGTAATGAGCTGTATCGGAGACTAACACATGGGAAGTTGGAGTAAGCAGAGCTGGGTTAGTGAGCAGTTTAGGAGCTTAGAGGAAGCTGTAGGCTGGTTCCTTAGAAGCAGGGTCCTAATGGTGTTGGATGTCTGGCAGCTTCATCCATGCCCTTTTAAGTGTTTAAGCATCCCCCTACTGCTGCTTTTTTGCCCCTTCATACTCCTCTTCACCTCATAAGTCAGTCAGAGAAAAAGTGGTGGGGCAACCATTGGAGTCTTATTCTGGCTTCTGTTAATGGCCATGGCTTCTAGAGGCAGTGTCACAAGGGGGTCCAGTCCCCTGTGAACTCTACAGAAATAAGAAAAACAAGGCTGTTGTGGAAGAAAGATTGTTTTCCTTGATTTCCACTGAAGAAGTTTAGCCTAATGGCAAACTTATTTTACTATGTATTTATTTCAGCAGGAAATGAGACTTCACATGCTCAACTGCCTCCCAGAAAGAATACTACTATAATATTAGCATTTTAGACTACGGTAATGCAGGCTGCATAGGGCTGCATGCTGAGACCATCCAGAAAATGAAAGTAGTGTAGTCAAGCTTGGCACCCGATTACCAAATCTCTCTCTCTCTCCATGGGATATTGACGCAATTGTGATCAGCAGAGGCACTCATGCTGGATTCCACTCCATTTAAACGGGAGGCTGGCAAGCTGTTCTTCATAAAGATCCACTGACAATGGAAATTGATCTCCTTGTCTGCCAGATCCCAGATTTATTAGACTTCTAGACATACAAGCCCTCCCCCCTTAAAGTAGAATTTTAAAATGTCAAGTAATTGTTGAACGCCAAGTAACCACTAGAATTGTACATAGTCTATTATGTTGCAGGTAATGGGTTTCATTTTATGAACTGTAAATTTAATGTTTTAAGAATGCGGTCAGAGACCTGGATGGCTGCTTACAATAGCTAAAAATGGAAACAAGTAAGATAGCATAATGAACGGTACTGACTAGCAACAATGTTTTATTCAGTGGGTGAGAGGTCTTAATAATTGTATCTTGTGATTTTATGATAACGTAACTAAGAAATAACTAACGTCACCATTGTAGAATCTCTTAGAAACATGAAGGACATCTTTTTTTCTATTGTTTAAAAAAATCTTTAGTACGCTTTATAAAGTGATAAAAGTTATCATTTTTATTCTATTTAGCCTTGGTCCATGTATATTGTGTTAACTTTATAAATTGTGTACACAAACTGTAAAAATGCTTTAATTTTTATGCAGATGCTTATATCAATACATAGGACATTTTCTTTTTAGAATGATTGTGAACAGATGCTTAACCTCTATTAGCCAGTGATGTTTTACTTGTTTTGCTGTTTTCCTTTGTCTTTATTTTCTCTGGTCCTCATTCTTTTCTCATTGCTGAAATGTAAGACTTAGTTTAAAAATGCTATAGCATGCGTTTGTTTGAATTAAGGTTTCAACATTAGCAAAACCAGAGCAAAAATTAGCTCTGCTGCAGAAATGAGATGACCACTTTCATATTTATATTATGGTATCTGGTTAATACAATAATATTCTGCCATGGCATGCTAATGGCTAGTGTGATGAAAAAGGCCTGATTTTCCAGTCTGGAAATGCACATGCCTCTCTCTACTAAGAGAGCTGCTGTATGGTTTGCATCTGCAACATAGATATTTTCATTTAAATGTAGTTGGGCACAAGCCATAAGTATGGATCCAAGAACTCCTCAAACCTGGGATGTTTGTATCATAGGGTTTGGTTCTAATATATATACTTAACTCTCTTAGAACCTTTGAACGTGGTGGTCCAATGGATTCTCATTGTATAAACTCCAAACAACCATGGTATGCTGCTACATGTAGTTTTTTGTGTCATGCAAAAGACCAGATCCTGGTCCCACTGAAGTAAATAAGCTGCCACTGACAACAAAGGGACCAGAATTTGACTCTGATTCTCTTCATCCCAATAGGTCATGTATAAATTTGGGACCAAATTAACTGGTCATGAAATGGGATGCAACTCTCGGGAAGTCAACAGAATTGCAACCTGCTTTCATCAGTGCTGAATTTGGCCTCAAACTTATGATTTATTGAACACTGGGTGTTATATTAAAACACACTTCACCACTTCAGGGTATCATTTTCATGGCCTGTCTTCCTCCCTCCACTCAGTTTTTATACATACATTTTAGAAATAGATTTAAAACAAAACAAAACAAACAAACAAACAAAACAGTGAAAAGTTATATTTGGTACAGTAGGAAAGCTGAGAGTCAACTGGAACGTGTATGTCATTTCTATCTTTTTTGATAAAACAGGAACCAAACACTGGTTACTGGTATTTATTTGACTATCGCCCTTTCATGCTGGTAATAATAAGTCACCCTCTCCCTCAGGCTAAGCCTTTCAGACAATTATTCATAGTAAGGATAATAAAAAAAGAAAAAACACCATGCCCTATAAAACTCTACCCAAAACTGAAACCATGGGGGGGGGGGAAAGGGTTAGTTTTACAACAGGAGTTCAGGAAGTTCTACACAAAGGCTGATCATGGTCAGAATAAAACATGCTTTTGGAAAAGAAAAATAATTTCAGGAGTTTCTTGAAAGTAAGGTGGGGTGGACTGAGATGGGTGTTCAGGACGATTAGTACCTTGCTGTAGGGGCCAACAGAATGGAGAGCCTGCTGTGCTAAAGCATCATGGTAGAATCCCTAAAAAGTGAGAGATCCATTAAAATGATGCATAGAGAGGAATTCTTGAGTTTAGAGAGGGCCTACACCTTTACTGACGTTGCTCATGGTAATCCTATTATATCACCCAACTATTTAAGTACTTAGAGAGAAAAGACAAATCTTTGTAAAAAAGGGCACTCTGGGTGGCATAGATGATCCCATCGGGGATCTTATGAGGGCCAGAAAACTGTCTAGCTCTTGAACATAAGAGTGAGGCACTATTAGTCAGGTTTTGTGGATCCCATTGTTCCAGTAATTTTCAAAGCACCTAGAAGTTAGGCAGTGCAATGCTCAGCATTGCAACTCTTAAGGGCCTTTGTGGATCTGGGCTCTGGAGTCTTTATCAGGCATATTTTCCAATCCTTAATCATTCTTGTAGCTCTTCTCTGAACCCTCTCCAATTTATCAACATCCTTTTTGAATTGTGGACACCAGACCTGGACACAGTATTCCAGCAGCATTCACACTAGTGTCAAATAGAGGTAAAATAACCTCCTTATTCCTACTTGAGATTCCCCTGTTTATACATCCAAGTATTGCATTAGCCCTTTTAGCTACAGCATTGCACGGGGAAAACAGGACTATATCCATGTAGCCACTGATATTATAGACACAAAATTTGGTGCTTTCATAAACTATGTGAACAATTTAAAAGGGTGAACAGGAAAAAATCCCATGTCATATACAGAAAATGTTATAAAGAAATACTTTGATAATAGGGAAGTTAGAGGAAGTGTGCATGCCAGTGGCATTCTTTTGATATTGAATAGGTAGTTCGATATTGCATGTGGTATGAGTTTTAAAAATATTTTGGGATGTGGTCTGATTTCTGCATAAGAGTGGAAAGATCAGTGATTTAAGCCTACTGTTTAAGTGCTGGCTACAGAAATGGTTAAATGAAGTGAAGGAACTTGGAAGTAGGGCTTAAGATCAGGGGCTAAATTTCACCAGGCTTAAGTAAACAGATGATTCAGACAATCTCCCTTTGATAGAAATAGTTTAAAAGGTATTTACATGTAGGGAGTTTCATCCCCATCTCAGTTTCAGTTAGTGGTTTTTCTGAAGATGTACATCTTGCACCAAATGTTGCTTTTGGGTATGACATTTGTTTGATGTTCCCCAAAATATCAGAAAGATTTAAATCAGCCCTGTATGTTCTTTGTCAATATGAAATTAGTGAGAAAACCAGCTGTAGAGATGTTACAGGAAATAACTTACCTACGTCACAAGTGCAAGAAGGATTAATATTGAACAGTAGGCGAATTGCTACTGTACAAACAGTCTTTAGAATTCCCAAACGGAACAAAACTACAGACTCTAGTTTATCAGTACTGACATTTTTCTAACTCTTGATCAGCAGAGCAGCATACAAGAAAAAGGAACTTCTTCTACAAAGATCACATGGTTCTCTTCCCAAAACGTCACATTTACCTATTTTTTAAGCCTGTGATGGTGCTGCTCTTCTAATCAGGAGAAACTTGTAGAAGAAAAAACACTGAGGCAGCAATTCTGTATTTGATTAAACTCTATGGTCAGAATTGCAGAGCTGATAAATTCTGCAACTCTATCCTCAGCAGAATTAATGGACTCTGCTCCCTATAATCTTCTGTTTCTCTAGATCAGCAAAGCACTATTACAGGATGAGTTCATGCATGCATGCTAGCGCTAGCACTCACTCTCTCCTCTCTTGCCAATTAGAATAGGTCCTACAACAAAACCAAAGTTTCCCCTTGACAGAGAATAAACAAAAATTACCCCTGAATAAAATGTATGCCTTTCCTTTTCTTCCTTTTGTGTTTGTTAGCTGGGCCCAATAAGTGAATGAGCCTTAGCTGTATCTGTTCTCATGGCAACTTAAACCTTCCAGGCCTGAAAAGAAAACCTGCTTTTGGCCTTGGTTCAACCTGGATAGTCCCTGCTCAACTGTCCAGGGCTTTCTGGGACCTAGATGAGCAATTTTCCCATCACATAGAAAAAGTTAATGTTGTTCACGTCAGTAGATAAACAAGGTTTTGAGTTTGTATACTTTGTGTGCATTAATTAGAAATGGGTCTAAGCTACAAAGCTCCGATCTAAGCTTTTCTATGCTTTGGGAGATTTGTATCCGGGAAAATCAAATATGACAAATTGCACACATAGGTACTGTAGGAGTAATACCAACCCCAAAAACTCAAAAATCTTGAGTATGCCTGAAAAATTTAGATATTTATTAGTGTAAGGTTTTTTTATTGCTTCCTGATTTTGAGCTCTCCTGCCAACTTCAAATGTGTGTCTGACAGACTGTAGCAATTTTTTAAAAGATGAACTGCCACGATAACCCTATATCACTTAGATTATTTGAGTGGGAGGAGTTAGCATCTCTTAGTACTGATACGGTAAATTACTTTAATGGGATCTTAAAAATTAGTTTATAGATAATACAGGGACTGGAGCAACAGCTCCTGTGAATGAAGTAAGGTTCTCTATCCACAGAAAAGGTGTGGCACAGGCAGTAGCAAGAACAATAAAATAGTTGTGAAGAAAAGTAATATTTTTTTGTTTAAAGATTACATATGCTATGTGAGGTGTGTCTAATTGTGTATGATTAATGTTTACATTTATTTGATCAGCTGCAGCCCATAATCAACAACTGTTTTCTTCACTTTTGCTCTTATAGCTCTACTGAAGTATTCATGACACCTTTTAATGGGCAGAGCTTATTTCCAGTTCTCTCAAGTAGATTGCTCACCGACTGGGAACAAGATTAAAAGCAGGAATGTATTGAAAGTTATTGTTAATACAAAAGAGACATTAAAATAGGGGTTCTCAAACTTTTTTTGCTGGGACTGCCTTTGATGATAATTCAAGCTGTGAAGACTCTTCCCCCCACCCCAAACCTCCCCTAAAGGTAATGACTCCCCCCCCACCATATCATGCTACCAGCAACTGCAGCACTCTCTGGCCACCGAGCTCTGAAGGCAGCGCAGAAGTAAGGGTGGCAATACCACAATGCCCCTATAATATGTTTGTGACCCTCTTTTGGGTCAGGATCCCCAGTCTGAGAAACACTACATTAGTGGAACAGTTCAGGTACAAAAAACAGAGCTATTGGGGGTCAGGGATTATTATATTGATTCAAAAATAAGTTCATGTGGTCAATTCTTAGTCTTCACTTGTGCATACCACAAGACCACTACACAATACACTGTGATTAATGGTCTTTGATCAAGAAAGACTGGAACAACAAGGAGATTTATGGTATATCAGGATTGGAGTATGATGTAAAAGTTATATACCTGCAGTTTTCACTACTCCTTTCACTACCCTAACACTACTGTTCAAGTCAGTGCCATTATTCCCTCTCTTTCTTAAGCATTAGACTCATTCACAAAGTCATCTTATTTAAATAAATCAGCTGATTCTAGCAAACGTAAAGATTAATATGATGAGAAAAATGTTGCTAATTGTATAGCTCCCTGGGAATATTTTTTCATGTTCCTACTTTTCTATGTACCAGACTATTAAGTTTGGTTTTTAATTTTTTACACTAAGTAGTTAAATAATCTCAAGTACAAAAGGGTTTTTTATTTGAACAAGCCAGTTAAAGGCAAAATAGTCTGAGTAAGTTTATACATATTACAGGGCTTTCACTGTAAGGAGAAAGCAAAAACTAGAATTGTTTAGCCCTAGGAGAACAAGTAAAAACTCACTTTTAAAGATTGAGATATAATAAAATCTGATCAGTCTCTCCTTTTTTACATTATTCCGTAATAGGAAAACAAGAAGTTGCTCAGAGTTAATAGTATGCGTATTTAAAACATATGAAAGGAAAGACTTCTTTATACATGATGATTATTTTCTTTCTTTCTTTTCAAGAGTGGCAATGAGTGTTGTGCTGCACAAGGCACAAAATAAGCCAATCAGTTCTCTGCTCAAAGTATTTTCTATCTATAAGGCAATATGAAGAAGGCATACTAGGGAGCTGAGAGGAAAGAATAATTTGTAATCAACCCGGGGAATGCACTACTGCAGGAGGTCATAGTCAAGAACTGCAGCTGTATTAACAAAGGTTTTGGATAAATTTATGACCATTTATAATTAAACAAGATAAAAGGAATCATGCTACCAAGTGTAAACTCTTCATTTCAGGAATCAAGAAGGAAGCTCTCTGTCCTCCCTATTGCTTTCCCAATTTGCCCAGTGAATTATGGATATATTCCTCCTTTTTATATAGGCCACTGTTGGAGGTAGGATACTGGACATGATTAATCGTTGGTCCAATTTGATAAGATGAAACATATCCATTGTGACTATTGTACTGAATGGAGTTACTCCTGATTTACATGGAATCAAATGAGATCAGAACCAAGATCTTTGTGTACTGTGTGCGTCAATGGAGTTCAAAGACATGTCTTTATTTATTTCCTCATATCTGTATATAGCTTACTACAAACTTAAAAAACAAAAATGTAATTGTTGTGAAAAACGTAGTGCTCCACTCCCTGGAAGTAAGTGTGTGTGTTGCCCCCACAAAGAATGGAGTGGGGTTTTCAACCTGAAATCCCACACTCAGCTCAGATAATCTGTTAGAGGCAAACTTTTCACCCAGATGCCTCTATGCTATTGTTTAATTTCCTACCTGTACATTTTGCTTATGCAATTATTTGCCTTTGCAAATAATGCATTATGTGTACTGTGAGCAATTATATCTAGTTATCCAATTTACATACACACAGGCCCATTTTCAGAGACTGAGATTTTGCTTGTCTTTGGGTACAATTTTGAAGTCTGCCTGAAAATTTGACTGAGTCATATTTTTACCTGTTTAAAATAAAAACTAGCAATGTGACTTCTCCTTTCTGGCAATATATAATACACTACAAATCTCACTTTTATGCATTTTTTCTGTTTCCACTTTTGAAATCATATGACAGACTTTTGTGACAGTCAATTTGCTATATTTCTATTTCTATTAAATGTAACTTAATATATATGTTTTTATTTAACAGCATAAAGTGGGCACAGAGATAGAAGGCTTACTGCTTTTCACCTCTTAACTAACACAATGTTTAGTTTTGCAATCCTTAGTCATGGTGAGTAGTTGTTACTCACAGAACTAATCCCACACTAGCTACTCATATGAATAAGGGTTGCAGATTTGTGATACTATCCATGCATGTTATGAAATACCCATCAAAACTCTGCTTCAAAATCTCTGCTTCAGTTTAAAGAATTGAAGTTTACATAACTTTAATTTAAATTACATAATAGGCTAGATAATATACTTATAATGTTAACAGCACTGGGACTGCTATTACTGTAGTTCAGACTGATGTGATTAACAGACAGTGCATTTGTCTGACTCTGGCAGAGTAAATCCTGGAGAAGAGCAATTGTGCAGGATAAAGGAGGAGATGTATTAAAAAACAGTTTTCCTGGGTGGGAGCCCATCAGTTTAACATTGTGGGTTTGCACCATGGGACATGAATTACCAGATAAATGTTGTTGTAAAGAAGGAGGAGTCAAAACTTGGAAAATATAGAGTTCTGAGTTGCGTTTTATTTTTTGTTTTGGTATTCTAGCTGATGGCATTCAGGTTTGTGTCAAACATTTTTCGCTTGCCATTTGAGATTGTTGATGAAAGGTTTTATTTTCAGATCGCCACTGTTTTTCTGAAGCACTCTTTCAGGCTTCTTGAAGAACCATACAGAGGTTTGTGCTAGATGAAGTGAGACATTATTTAGATGTAGAAAGGTGCAGACCAGATTTGTTTGCCTTATCTCCTTGCTATTTATTGGAACATCCCCTGTGAAATTCCTATCATTCCTATCAAGTTTAATATTAAAGCTGGAAAATATTTTTTCAGCTGGCAGGAATGTTCACCAGCAAGTTCACAGTGAATAATTGTTTCAATGAGAGACTACAATTCAGTGGTTGAGAATAGAAGTAGTAGATCTGGGTTCTTAGGACCAGCTCTGCTTCTGACTCATAATGTGACACTAGTCATATTACTCAACCACTCCAGGCCTCTCTTCCCCATTTGGAAAATGGGAATGCTGATATGCATCTTTGTAAAGAGCTTTGATTTCTACAGATGACAAATGCTATATACATGTTAAATGCTATGATACTGACAGATTTAGGAGTAAGGTTCCCACCTACTGGTATTTGTTATGAGGAACCAAATAAGCATGTTGTGATGTCATTCCAGAACACTTGCATGTCTGCCTCATGTAAAGTTGCCTCATTGCATATTGACACAAAGTTCTGACACCTGAAATAAAATTGGTAGGCATTAATGGCTTGATTTTTTTTTCAGAGGTGCTGAGCACTACAGCTCCCACTGACTTCCATGGTAGTTGTGGGAACTCTGTACATTAGACAGTAATTGCTACCATGTGGGATAGACTTGCAAGAACTGGGCAGATCCTAGACAACAGGACTATGAAAATTTGGAAGTGTGGCAATCTGAAACTTTCACAAGTGGCTGAAACAAGATGAGGGATGTGTCAATGGAGGGCAGTTTCAGTTTCTAAAGAATGATTTAATAAGATTTATTAAGTGGTAGAATGCTTGGAGGAAGTGGTGGAAGTAAGAACTAAAAACTGCCGTTTTTTTCCCCCAAGTAAGTTTGATTGTGTTGGATTCTCTCCTAAGATTTATTACCATTCTGAAAAGGAAAGTTTCAAAACAGTGTATGAAGGTTTAATTATGTTTACTGTCACTTATATGAGTGGAAGCTGTGGATAAAAAACCCTGCTGCTGTGAAAAAATGTACGCTTATGTAATCAGGTACAGAATCTACAGTAGATCCTGGTAAGACCCTGAAATAGTAATATGTTGTTAGCATTATGTGAATAGGGGAATTGGTTCCTAATTACAGAGATGTCCATTTGACAATGTTTCAGTGCAAATAACCATCAGTAGCAACTAGGTATTTGTTTTCACAATGTTGACAGTGACTTTTTTTTTCTTTTTAAATGCATTGTCTTTTTTTCTCATTTTTTGTCAAAATTATTTTTTTGTGGTGTAGGTCTGAACTGTCTTGATTTAGCAATGGCTGGCAATGAAATGGAACTTTCTAGAATCACCAATTTTGAAATCACAGTTGATTTTGATTCTGTTTTACACTTCTCTGTTTTAGATGCTTAAAACAAAGACTAGGATCATGGGATTACAAACTGAGGCAAATATTGATATCTCTTTCACCTGCTACTATCTGGAACAGAAATTGGTGTAACAGAAAAAACACAATGGGGGCATGTGTGTGAGAGAGACTGGGGAAAGGAGGAAGAAATTATAGACAGGAATATTTTAAAATGACTGTAGTCAGACTGATTTTTTTTTTTCAGTCATTGAAGAATTTTTTTGTATTTTCTTACTTATTCTTCTATCCTAATCTCCTTCTACCAACTTTAGGATTGGTCTTTTCTTTTTAAAAAGCAGTGTGAAACTGATACCCAAATTTTGGCACCTGCGTAAGTGATGTTAGCATACAAGACCACTAATAGCTATAACAACCACAGAAATGCAGTTTAATCAGATGATCAGCAAAATGAAATTTGTATACGTGTGCCTGTTCATGCATGTGTGTGTGAGAGAGAGAGAGAGAGCGAGAGAAGGAAAAAGTTCTGGCCACTCTTTTTAGTCAGCTACATATTTGTGCATTTATATATATATAAGAATATAAAAGTACCATTTCAACTTTTATCATTTTAGATGCAAATTCTAACCTGTTTGCATAGCTTTAAAGCTATGTGTAAATCTTAAACTAATTTTATAGCAGATGCACAAATATACAGTACTTTACCAGGATGGGACAGCTGCTGTGAGTGAATGTATGTAACTGTGCAGGTGAGCAAATAGATATATGGGGTATGTGTGGGAGTGGTGAGAAAACAGATAGCACAAACAACAAGGGGCACTCAGTGACAGGACTCGATTAGTAGAAGAGATTAAGGTTGTAATTTCACATGCTATTGCTAGTATATGATCTAACATTAAACAACTTAAAAAATGTATAAACTATTTTGGTCTAGATGGAGACTGAAGCAAAAGAAGAGAGACTGGGTAGTGACATAATAGTTGCCCACATTTTATTATAAAATTATTATTATAATGTAGTATTGTGAGAGGGTTTGTGGCTTCTGAATATTTGTAGCACAGTATTGTGAGATTTGTCATTTTATCCATGCTTGATCTGTATAGTCCACCAAGAATTTAAAAGGACAAATATACATACATTTCGTGATTCATTTTGAAACATTCCACTGTGCAATGATGTGTCAATGACTTGGACACCGAATTCTCTTTCTCGTTGATGGGAAGACCTTTGCCTCCAGGCACATGATAAATAAGAGCATAAATTAGAGCCTTTAGAAAGCTAAAGATAGCTGTTCATAAGTGGAAGGGAAAATTCTCATTTGCTGATTTGGGGAACTTTCAGTATTTGTCTAGAGCTTGTTTTTCCAAACTTGAATTGACGTTTCCAGTCACCAGTGCCTCATGTGAGAGCTCATTTTCAGGCTTAGTCTTCACAAGACATTTTGGCCTAATTTTTCAAACATGTCTACTATTACTGAGTGCTTCAGTTTTGGGGTGCTTAACTTGAGACATGGAGGACCTGACTTTCAGCGGTTTTAACACCCACAACTCCATTTGACTGGTATCAATTACAGTGGCAAGGGTATTAAAGAGGTCTGATATCTACATAAAGACCATATGAATACACTAACCAGGATTTTCAAAACTGATTAGCAATTTGAGTGCCTCAATTTTAGGTGCCCAATTTGAGATACTTTAAAAGGGCCTGATTATGAGAAGCAGGCATTTTCTGAAGTTGGACACCCAGAAATTGATGAACCCCAAATCACTAACATTTCTCAAAATCTTGGCCAATAGAATTTATTAGATGGTTTTTCAAAACATGACCTCTTGATGCATATTCAATTTCTTTGTATTACCATTTATGCATACAACTCATGTTTACATATTCAAAGTTTCATATGCACAAATGGAGGCCACTTTGAAGATGTGGCCCAATGTATATAAAATAAATGTCCAAACGAACTGGTATTGATTGTACCACTTTTCTTTTGCTTTGTGTCTCCTTATCTTGAATTCCTGCCTCTTACCTGTCTGTGAACAATAGTTTTCTATTAAACATATGGCACCTATAAAAAGTTATGAACCCTGAAAGAGTTATAAAAACAAAGTTATGAGCTATGAAAGATTTTTTTTCCCCTATCTGCTGAAACTGTCATGGCCAGCCTTACAGTAGGAAGGAACCACTATTAATTTAGACCTCGTACTGTGCAACAGTTTTAAATGGCTGTTTATCTGAAATATTTATCAGG
This sequence comes from Mesoclemmys tuberculata, assembly GCA_007922155.1. Classification (NCBI taxonomy): domain Eukaryota; kingdom Metazoa; phylum Chordata; order Testudines; family Chelidae; genus Mesoclemmys; species Mesoclemmys tuberculata. The sequence continues at coordinate 46,324,562 of ML675624.1, forward strand.
TTTATGATGAGAATTGTTTAGAGATAACAAATATCAGTAAGGTCTCTAACACACCAATCTGGTGCATATGACCTCTTACACAAGCCTTGGTTGATGAAACAGTCCACAACTGATGTACAGTCCACAACTTTTCATTCAAACTCATGTCTAGGCTCACAGTGCATATGGAGTTGTGGCTTACGGAGAGTTTAGATCTAAGCATGTGATACTCTATTTTGATCCATATGGTATTCATACACAAGATGAGGGATGCTGCAATGTGCTTCATTTTGTATCAGTCAGGTACAGTCCTCTGGTTCCTGGCAATGTGCCAGTGTAGCCCTCAGTTGAGCAATGTTTGAACATTCCTGTCTAGTTAATTTTTGTTAACTCAGACTGAACATCCTGGAAATGATGTTTTCCCAAGTTTTCAGGTTTCTTCACTTAACAGCATCATCCCTTTTCAATTCAACAATACAAACAGCCTTTCTGGAGGCCTGTTTTTCACTGAAAACTCTACTAGAGTATAATAAAGCTCTCCCCTTTTCTTTCTTTCTTTGCTCTTTACAGGATTTGATTTTTCAATGGCTGGAAACAGAGATATCAAGTGGCCGAAATGAATGTGAACACTATCTTAGAGGAGATTCTGATTAAAAGATCACAACAGAAGAAAAGGACATCTCCCTTAAATTACAAAGAGAGGCTTTTCGTGCTCACAAAATCAATGTTGACATACTATGAAGGTCGAGCGGAGGTAGGAGATAAGGTTTTATATTTCATTGCCTTTGTTCTTTCTTAAGAGAAATACTTGTTTTTTTGTATTAATGGTTTTCTTCCTGTAGTATATTGAAACTTGTCTGTTCTGGGGGGTGTGATGGCTGTGAGCGTCACTGAATGGGAATCATTATCCATCTTTCCTGGACTGATCATGCAGATTTATGGAGATTTAAATGATGAATCCATTCAAAAGCAAATGTAAAAAGAGATCTAATCAAAATCTCTGTCAACTATTAAACCCTAAAATGATTTTAATATCACTCTTTTTCTAAGAAGTATTTAAACCAGGATGATGATTTCTGTCTCTTGAGTACTATGTTAGAAAGGATTAAGATACAGCAGGAAGTTTAAAGTATCCCATTTCCTACAGAACACTATGCAGCGCTACCTCCCCTATTGAGTCTTTCAGACTTTCACATGTCTTCCCTGCAGAGTTAGTCAGTCTTTCATGCAGGTGCTGCCCCTAACCCTTTCCCTGTATACACACAAAAACCTCTCACCTGAGGTTAAGTGGTGGTTTCAGAAGGGTAGCAGACACTTCTCAGTATAAGGGCTACAGCCTGGTTTCTGCTTCCGCTTGGGACCACATATCACTGCCTACATTTCACTGCATGCTAGCTAAATCACTGGAGGGCTGATAGGCTCCAGCACCTTCCCATAATTTTCACTTTGTACACAGAAGGACAGACAAGTTCTCTCACTTCATTGGGAAAGAACCCTGGGTTATGCCCCCAGAAGTCCTAGCAACACTCCTAGAATTGTAGGACTGGAAGGGACCTTGAGAGGTCTTCTGGTTGAGTTCACTGCACTCAAGGCAGGATTAAGTATTATCTCGTCCATCCCTGACAGGTATTTGTCTAACCTGCTCTTAAAAATCTCCAAAGATGAAGATTCCACAACCTCCCTAGACAATTTATTGTAGTTCCTAACTACCCTGACAGTTAGGAAGTTTTTCCTAATGTCCAACCTAAACTGCCTTTGTTGCAATTTAAGCCCATTGCTTCTTGTCCTATCCTCAGAGGTTAATGGGGGAGCGCAGCACCAGTGAGGACACCATAACTTGGATATGACTTTGCAGTATTGCTGCTTATACCCAGACTAGGCACAATGCCAATCACCTGGGCTAACTGTGAAGTGAAGACACACCCAAAGGGACAGGAACCAGTTGCAGACACTAAGACAGAGAATACAGTCAGGCTACATTACAGCAGCAACACCATGTTTACTTCATGTATTATTACATATAAAAAAACTACATTCAAAGAACATTGAGATTGTGAAGTCAAGCATTTTGCAACAGTTAGGAAATGCCATGATTAAAACTGCTTGTGGCCTTGTCTACTGTACAAGCCTATAGATCTTTTTTCCCTTATCTGCAGACATAACTTCCTTTTGAATTTAGTTAATGTACTTGTAAGAAGAAACAGTATTTGATGTATGAGCCAAATTCTTCTCTCTTTTACATTGGTATACTCATGTAACCGTGGTTATTGAAATAACACAGAATACAAGCTTGTTCTTTGCTACACTAGCAGCTGATCCATTATCAACACCAATTCATCTACCGTCAGCGATAGGTAATTTTTGTAGTTTAAACAAATCTTCTGACCTGCACCTCAAGTGAGCTCTAGAATTATTTTTCAGATACCCTTGTCCATACCAGGTATAGGCTATCTTCAAAATCAATGGCCCAATTCTTTACTCCACGAAGACCACTTTGTACAGTTTAAGCAATAAAAACTTGCCTTAAATGACTGGAGATAGCCCGTGGTGAATTCTCTCTGTGCTTCTGTCTGCAGAAAGGAAGTTAGTGGACGTGGCTCTGTTGTCTCCTGTGCCAGCTGTGCCATCCATGGTGTAAGGGGAAGGATCACAGCAGGGACATTCTGGGGGTATGGTGGAACAGCACCACTGTGCCTGATCCTCCTGATTATTCCCTGTTACAAAGTTTACACCAGTGGCAGAACTTAAGAGTAGGCTCCCTGCTGCTCTAACTTCCACTAGGCCATGCAGCCAAGAATCAGAGAGCTGCAAGCAGATCCCTGCAGCCACTACTCTCCACTACAGAACAGAGCTTAGACATAGTGAAGGATCAAGGCTCAGGCGTATGCTTGTATTACTATATTGACTATGGTGTTCACAGGTGTACTTATCTTGGAACATGGATTAATCTGTCCTTTTCCCCTTCATGGGGCTTTGGTTTCTAAAGATTCTTGGAACAGTTACCTAACCATGCATGTCTTGTCTCAGTTAACTTCTGGCTCAGAATAAAGGTGAAATTAACTAACGCCTTTTCATTGCCACCCTGAGGAATCTGTCTTTCTTGACTGAAATTCTTTTGGATGCTAATTGAGCTTCCATTCATTTGACTCAGAGTATTATCTGAAGCATTTTTGCATTCTCTCTGTCTGGGTCCTAAGTTTGGAGAGACAGGGTGCATATTTTTCAGTAATTTCATTCTAACAATATTTCTACTCCTGTATTAAATAGAAATTGATGTATGAAAGCCTCTCGGAAATACTGAAGTTAGTGGTCCTTTGTGTCATTGAATAAGTGAAGTGGAAAAGTCTGGTTTTTTTAGGTTCCTAGCAGAAGTTGTAGATCTTCATCTGCAGTAAGTTAGTTGATGGTTTATCTAGGATGAACTAGATTATGTAGACAAAACAAATGATTCAGTACTAGAGTAGTTCCAGTGCCTTTGGTTCTTGTATCTTAACTAATTTGAGCAGTAGCCCTTCAACTGCTCTACAATAATACAGGAATGTGGCTGAAGTATGATGATTGAGTTTTGGGATATTGTTAATAAAGGATAGCTATGGATATGGCACAGAACTAAACTGCAAGTTAGGACTGATGTTTACAGTTAAGATTGATAAGTAAGACTGGGAAATTATCAAGAGGATATCACGATATCTCCTTATCCATTCAATGGCAGTGATACCAGTCTGCATCAAATGAGACCTATTTAAGAGCTCTGAGCCACCTGCTGCTACTGGACGCACATGCACAGCTCCCTACGTAGCCAATGAGGATGACTTCTGAAATCCTGACTCAGTTTGTACATTCCTCAGGCAAACACCCACTGAGTCAATAACTGAGTAAAAAATGAATGAGGAGCCCAGGACTTGACCCAAGGTGAATAACTGGGCCAATCCATTAAAATGGGCTCAAAGTTAATATGCACAAGAGAAATTGTGGGTGGTTCATGACTATAAGTAAAGAAACAAAATTAGATACAGAGTATGTCTGGTGACAGAAGTGGAACATTATATATATTTATAACAACAAAAGGCAGCCAACCATAGAGAGATGTTATTCTTGTAATGCTACTGTGTGCAATCTAAGGAACTGTACGCAATCATCAGTTGGAGCACGATTTGTCCTTTACACCATATGCTGTACAGAACACAGATTCTGTTCTTGGTTTGACATGTCCTACCTATGTTAACAGGTCATGATGCTATTTTAATAATAAAAGCTATCTAATAGGTGTGATTATGGAATAAGTTTTTAATATATTGTTCAATCTGTTCTTAACCTGCTAATTGTCACTTTATATCTAACCTTAAGCAACTTAGTCACAACAAGCATAACAGGAAGGTGGTCCAACATATGCATAGTGAATCTGGATTCTGCTGTCCTTTAACAATGTAAAAGTAGTAATGAAGAAACATGTACTTTGAAGTACTGTTGAGAAGGAGATAAGTAGTGCTTAAAGTGCATGTGGGGGGGAGGGGATGTCACAAGGGGTCATAGATCTGACCATAAATAAATTTTAAAGAAATTGACATGATTCCTGAGGAGTTTACTCGAAGCATTTTTACCAAAGCTGCTGCTCCTAGAGTGCCCTCCCTCCCTCAGCTCACACACTAATCATATCATCAATGCTTTTATCAGTAAAGGAAATTTGCATCATCAGGAAAGAGGGAACATTTTGCAGATTAGCTTCAATAACCAATTTTTTTAAAAAGGGAAACCACATACAGCACAGTACCTGAAACTTTGGGGAGGGAAAATCTGAGCCAAGCACACTGGGACAAAGCCCAAGACTTATGAATAGTACCCATAGAATTTCTGTTCCTGGTAATCAGGTAGGATCTTTGTTTTTAAAAGTTTTTAGAGAAAGGAGAATAAAGAACTTTGTAAAAGATAACAGGGGAAAATGATGGACACAAAAAAAGCACCACAATTGAGATATACCAACAATAAATTTAGCTTAATATGTTATCATGAGAAATTTAAGAACAAATTAGAAAGGAAGGATGTTCTGTTATGGTTAGAGAGAGCTTCCATTTTTGGCTGTGTTACTCAAATACTGTGAAATTATTGTGTGGGTGTTGGAAAGATTGTATGACTGTCTTACAGGATTGTATTAACAAGAAAATGGACAAGTAAATCAGTGACTGATTAAAAACTTCCAAACTTCACTAAGCTGTTGTGGGCTGAACAATGTGTCAGCATTAGTAAGAATCCCTACAGTCAATTTTCACATTGCAAAAGCGGCCAGTCAGTGCTGAAGATGATTGAACTTATCCGTAAAGATGGAAAACTTTCTGCAGATTGGTTCATCACATAGGTGCTGGGGATGGGGGCAAACAGACATTGCCCTCTCTTTTTTAAAACCTGAGCATGTTGACAGCCAGGGATGTCAGTTCCCTAGTGCAGCAGGATGGGCAGCTGCTTGGAGGAGCCCAGGTCAGCTGCAGTGCTGCTTCCCCAGCTTACAGATTAACTGTCTGCTGGCTCACCTGAGCACAGAGGACACAGCTCTGGGTGAAAGGGGCATCCATCTGCTGAACCCTGTGCACTTGCAGCAGGTGAGTGGGGGCGCTTGGAAGAGGGTGTTGGAATGGGGCCCTCCCCCTTCATCCCTTGCTCTCTCTGCATGTGATTGTGGGGTGCATGTGAGTGAGCTACATGATGGGTGCTGCTATGTGATTTGAGGGTGATACTTTGGTAGGGGAGCACTGCCAGGTGATCTGGGTGGAATTTGGAGGTGAGAAGCATGCCAGATGATTTGGAGGTAAGCAAGAGGCATTGCATGGTGGGGGGCACTGCAAGGTGATTTGAGGCTGTATGGTGGTGGGAGGCACTGCCAGGTAATATAGGAAATGATCACAACAAATGCTCCTGAAACAGAGTGATTTTTATATCTTAACCTTAAAAAATCCAAGTTTGCAGGGGCCTAAGTGGCCCTTGGACTTCTGCTGAAAGTTGCCCTTTCTTATTCAAATCTGAAATGCAGTCCTTTTCAGCCATGAACAGGTGTGCCAATACAGCCTAGCAAGCACCCATGATCTGCTCTGTATTGTGAAGTGTGCCAGCCAGGTCCTGCTCTGTGTTGGGCCACATGCTGGGCTGTCACCTGCCAGCTGGGGAAACCCTGACCATGGCGACTCTTGGCTCTGGAGACCACCCTGGGCTGATCATGACTTTGCAAATACAAGAATGGAGGGAAAAGTGCTGTCTTTGCCTCCACCATGGGCACTGCATAAAATCTGAAAAGTTCTTTAGCCTGGATTCACAATGGGATTTAAACACTGAAGTGCTGTTTTGCAACGATTAACTTTCAGGCACCTAGAAAACCACTGGAATGATGCTGCTAGGATCCACAAACTTAGGCTCCCTATACAATGAATGGAGAGAGTTAGGTGCCTAAGAATGAAATCCACAAAAGCGAGCATGCTGGACAGGGAGCCACCAAAGCTAGCCAATGGTAGATACAAAGGAGAGGGATGTGTACTAAGATGTACCTCTCTTACAAAAATAGGTACCTAACTCTGGCCTTCAGGGAGATTCTTGTCATCCATAACTCTAGCCTTTGAGTTAGGTGTCTTAGGGGCCTACGGTTGTTGTGAGAACAAAGGAGGCACCTCTCTCTCTCCACACAAAAGTGAGGAGACGGGTTCGTTGGAGATGGTGATAGCAATGACAACGCTATCGACTTTATAACTTTTAGCTCAGTTCAGTTTCCAGGTTCAATTCCACTCTCTGCCTGGTAGGGGGAGAGGATATTAATAGAGGTCTCCTACCACAGGAGAGTGCTCTAATTAGTGGGCTATGAAGTATATATTCTGGTGTGGGGATCTTTGTTTCTCCTGTTGAAGCTACTCCACTCTGTCTAAATAATTAGGATTGGAGCAGGGGGACTGGATGCTGGGTCTCCCACTTCCCAGGTGGGTGCCTTAACCACCAGGCTATAGCATAAAGTCATTTAAAGTGAGGGGTTGCCAAGGACCGTAGATGAAAACCATAAAGTGAGACAGGGCAGGAGAGCTAATGAGTCAACAAGGTAGCATTGGAGAGCAAAAGTAGCTTGTAACAACCTATACGGTTACATAAACTTGTCTTTGTGGAGTTAAATTAAGTTATGGTGAATGCCTTTAAATGCAACATTTGAAAAGTGGTGTTGTGGGTCTTCAACTGTGTGTCTGGGGGCGTGTAGCTTAGTGTTGTGGCGACTGTGATTCTTTAGCTATATGGAGCCAAAATACATGAGGCAAGCAAAAATTTTCAAATAGGAGTACTTTAAAAATGCTTTCTTTTCAAAAGTTAATAACTATTTTACCAAACAAATAACATAGGGAATGCAATTGTCCTTTAAAGTGTTCTGTTAAATTTGAAGAATAAATTCAGCCAATAAATTTGGCAGACATTGAAAGGAAATGCTGGTAAGATCATTAGAATTGCTGATTCAGTATTGGTTGTGTGCAGTAGACAGAAATGTTTCCATGAAATTAAATAAAAATAGAGTTCACTGTTTGGGAGCTGTGATGCTACCTGATCAATTTTATGCAATGATAAGGAAGTGGGCATTGGTGAGCCTTGGTCCTCCTAAGTATTTGGTGCTCATATACACATAAGCAACTCCCTTCACCCAACAGAGGAGAGGAATGGATTTAAACGTATGAGCTTGATTTAGTAAAATACAGTGAAAATTTCAATAAAGCGTACTGGAGAGAGAGAATCTTTCTACTTCAGTGTTCTCTGTTATTTAAATAAATTAAGTAAATAAATATTATTTTAATGATAGCAAATCAGGCAATTCTTAGACCAGTTTTTATTTAAGTGCAAAATTATTTAGCTTGCATTAGCTGAACACGCCCTTCCTTTGAATCAGGGTTCATGAATGTAATAGAACAGTTGGGTAAAAACTAATCTTATTCTTGAGCATCTTTGGGCTTTTAAAAATTTATTCTTATTAATTTGGAGGCTCAGCTGACATTACTGAATTAAATACTTTTGGGTAAAATCAGCCCTGGCATAAGTGAAGGAACTCCGCTTCAGTGGAGCTGGACCTACTGATATCAAGGCTAAATTGGACATTTTTCAGTTTTAATACCTCATTTCATCAGAGTGCAGTCTTTTCTGCATGGGCTGAAGTTTAATTTGAGATAGTTACTACATTATCTTTTATAGATTGAAGCTGCATTCACTGACTGCTACATACCTTCTTCAGATGATGTGAAAATACAATATGACAGTATTGTTTTGATGAGGAAACGAACAATAGCAACCAAGACACTTTTATGATGAAAATTGTTTTAAAAAAATCCCTATATGTATTCACAATCCACAGAGGATTAGAAAATTCAAAATATTTAATAAAATATTTAATGTATGGTCCTGTTTAGTAAGGTAAGCCCCTTTTTAAAAAAAGGAATCAAAGGTTAATATTGTGGGTTAATTAGGCTCTTCCGAAATAATCCTGCTACCCCCAGAAAACAAACAGGGGGCAACAATTAAAATATTTAATAAAACACAATATTAATAATGTATTTGTTCTTGTTGACAACTGTTTAATTAAATGTTTTAAGTCCTTTTTCAAACAACTAAGTTCATTTTCAGGAGGCTGGAGGGTTGATGTCCCAAGAGGAATCTGTGGAAATAGCTTCACAAATATGCAGCCCCAGATACTGAAAGCCAAAATTTTCAAGAGTTGCCATGGATTGTGGATGCCTCCAATTTTGCATATCCACTTTGAGATTCTTTGGACCTGATTTTCAGAGGTGCTATGCAGTCATACTTCCCACTGACTTCATTTGAAGTCAGTCCCTCGACAAATCCAGCTTAAGATGTCTCAGGTTGGGCTCCCAAAAACAGCAAAACCCTCTCCCCCCAAATCAGAAGCCACTTTTGAAAATTTTGATCCAACAGTTTAATTACTTTAAAGGGTCTACTTCACCAGTATATTGCACCTGCTTTGTGTAACCATGAACCCTTTTTTGTAAGATATGTCTGCACTTGAGTTACTCCTCTTTCCCAGTGAATTGTGGAAGAACATGTCTATCGTTTCTAGATGTACAGGGGGAATTTTGGGATGATAATGAAGGATTAGCAGCATCCAGGTGGAGTTAGCCTGCATCTACCATACAGAGTGGTCTTGTTAGCAGCTGACAATTTATTCTATTCTAGCTTTAGTCTACATATAACCCCTGACTGAGTTAAAAGCACAGCCACACATAAGCTAAGGGGTTGTGTGTGTGTAGATGGGACTAAAGTTAGGGGCAACACTTGAGTTATTACACAACTTAACTTTGAAATGAAGGCAAGCTAATAGTTAAATCAGATATACAAGCTGCTTTGTATCCTCAGAGTTGAAAAGCAGCCAGGATGTCCTATATTTTCAAAACAATGTGTCTGGAAAATGTCATATTAGCTGCTGTGTGTTTTGTTTAAATTCTTCATAGGAGTACAGCATTTCTTTAAAGCTGACTGTGATCCAAAGGCAGGTTCATAAATATTGCTGCTAATCAATATGCTGACAAAATTTCTTCAAATGCAAAGTTACCCTTACTGTAAACCAGCCCCTCATATATCTTTTCTTTTTCTTCCGTGTGGTATTTTTCTGCATCTCAGTTTCTTTTGCAACGATACTTATCAGCACTATCTCTTCTAAGTGGTTCAGTCTGTGTGTGGGGGAGGACTGACTGAGTTGCAGGTGACCTCTTTAGCTCTTTCAAGCCTCACTAACCTAGACTGATCTTCTTAAGTACGCTTATGAATGTAAAAATGTTTTAAACTTTAACTGCTCACACTGAGGATCCTGTACAATGTACACCTGCATCACAGCATATAAAACATTATACAAATACTAATTATATTATATTGTCAAATGCTTTACAAACTTTATGGGTCAAATTCTGACCCCAGCGGGGGCATGAAGGACCTTGCTTGTAGCTGAACTTATGGGGTTCCTGCTGCACTAAGGTGAGGGTGGAATTTGGAGAGGCTGCGCAGAGTTTGCATCCCCTAACTCTGGGCATGCAAACTCCCTGCATGTCACTGCACAGCATGGCTATGGGAAGAGCCAGTGCTAGTACATCTGCTACTGTACAGATCCACCAGCCATTCACTGTTGTGGAGGAAGGGAACAGATATCACAGAAACTACTGTAGCCTGAGGCTGACATAATGCTTACGGATACATTTTTGCAGCTCTGTGGCTTTGTGGAAAGGATTCTTTCCTTCCAGGCCCTCTGGATGTATGCAGCTCAGCCAAGGCACCTGGCTTCTGTAAAGCAGGCAATGAAGTGCCCAGGCTTCAGGATAACGTTTTGTCTTTCTGAGCTAAATTTAAGCCTCAGTTATACCCTTGCCACTCAAACATCAAAGGCAGCTGTGCCTGAGTAAGGACAGCATGATATGGGCCTTATTCAGGCAAATATTGGAAAACTTGTTTACTTCAGAGTCAAATAGAAGGCGTTTGTCTGAGGACCTGGTCCTGGAGATGCTGAGTTCTCTCAATTTCCATCGACTGTAGTGGGATCTGAGATTACTCAGTGTCTCAGTTTCAGCATAACTTCACCTGTCTTTCCCCTTTGTAATCCACTCCAGGAGAGCCCAGTCAGGTCGCAGGCCTCCACCTGTCTCTGGGCAGGATCCTATGTCCCACTGCCTTCTGACCAGGGGTTTTAAGGTTGCACAGCCCCCACACACTGCAATATCACCAGCAAGCCTGTCTGCCGAAAGGCCAGCCCCTGTTGGTTTCTTTTCTCTATGAGGACAATGAGAATGAGTTACCAGTAACCCAAGCAGCTCTTTCAAAGCCAACTATCGTCGAACCTCAGAGTTACAAACACCAGAGTTATGAACTGACGGGTCAGCCACACACCTCATTTGGAACCAGAAGTGCACAATCAAGCTGCACAGTGGCAGAGATGCGCAAAAAAAAAAAAAAAAAAGCAAGTACAGTACGGTACGGTACTATGTTAAACGTAAACTACTAAAAAAAAAAGGTAAAGTTTAAACAAAGATTTGACGGGGCAAGGAAACAGTTTCTGTGATTGTTTCATTTAAATTAAGATGGTGATTCTTCTTCTGCATAGTAACATTTCAAAGCTGTATTGTCAACATTCAGTTGTAAACTTTTGAAAGAACCTTGATGTTTTGGTCAGAGTTAGAACATTTTAGAGTTACGAACAACCTCTATTCCTGAGGTGTTCCTAACTCTGAGGTACTTTTATACATTTATTCTTAGAGTAAAAGCATCACAGCCAAAACATATAAAAGGTGCTTACAGAATGTACCCAAAATCACCCATCCTTCACTTGAGTCTGGCATGCTAATGTCTTTCCAAACTTTCAGTAAGATTAGATGTAAGGTCCTGTTCATTTGCTGAATCAAAAGGAAAACCATTAGTCGGTTTAAACTTCGCTTTTATGTATCCCAGATTCTTCCTTTATCTCTTCATATCTTAAAAAAACCCTTGGTTTGACCCAGTATATGCAAACCACCTGAGGGAGTGGTAATTTTCTGGAGTTGTTTACAGTCTTAGTCTCTTGCCTTGATCACTTCCTTCTGTTTTTAGTTTCTGGAGGAGTTGGGGTAACTCTCATCCTTGGAGTAGAACACAGTCATACATAAACTATTCATGTTTTTAACACAATGGTCCCCAAAGATATTGCAGGGGATGGCAATATCTGTCCCACTCAGCATCTCACAGGATCAGGCCTGAAGGAGAATAGTCTTAGTTAAACAGAATAGCTATTACGGATAGCAAAAAAATGACTAGAAGTTATATGTAAAAATGTGAAGCATAAGAATCTTTGATTTACACATAAACATCCTTGAGACTTCCCCATTCTGAAAGTTAATAGTTAAAGGAAAAGACTCTGATTAGACACCTGAAAAGAAACGTGTGCAATTCTTGTTGTAAATTTAACAAAAAGGACAGAAAATGCTGAGCTTGTGGTTTTAGGAAAGGGAATAATTTTTGAAGCTCTGGCATCTGTTTCTAGAGCTGCAAGTTTCAAGGCAGAAGCATACTGTAGTTGCATCATAGTATATTTCCTTTGCACTATGACAAAATTATGCAGTTTTCCATGACTCTGCACTAATTATTTATGTCCCTATTCTATTAAAGTGATGTGTTTCAGTTATACTGTTAATTTCTATGATGTTTACTTTTAATAATTACTAATTTATTTAATTAAGACTAATCTGGTAGTATTTGCAAAGTTTTTATAGACAACTTTTTATTCATTGTATCTATCTCAATAAATACAACTTCCATTGAAGATTCTATTAGAGTCCTTCTATTCTCTGTTTCTACTGATCACTCTTGGTTTTTCCTGTAGGGCCAGAAGCCACAGGAACTGGTAGACCAACAGACCTTTTCCTCTGTTCCAAATCTTAGTTGATGACTGGAACTATCAGGAACTTTTAAAAAATTTGCAACTCATATTTCCACGAAGGACTGTAAGAGGGGGAGGCCAGGGTACTGGCTGGCATATCTCTTCTAGACTGGTACAAATGGAAATGAATGTTGAACTCCCTACATACAAGAGACTGTGTTCCTTAAAGCAGGCATAATGCTTATAGGATGTCCTGCTGGAATGGTTCCACAAGTTCCTCAGTGCAAGGCTGTGGCTTTATTCCACATTCTTGCTCTTTTATTTTATGTATTATTTAGACATACTACTTAGCTTATTTTTATGCAACTGGGCACAATTACTTTCACCCAGTGTGAGCAATGAGAAAATCAAATGAGCAATGTGAAAAATCAAACAGCTGTGTAATCAGAGAAGTCCCTGTCCTGAAGAGTTTACAATCTAAGCATAAGATGAGACAACAGGTAAATACAACAGAGACACAGATGAGTATTATAGACTTTAAGGGCAGAAGGGACCACTGTGATCATCTGACCTTCTGCACATTGCAGGCCACAATACCTCACTAACCCACTTCTGAAATAGACCCCTAACCTCTAGCTGAGTTACTGAAGTCCTGAAATCATGGTTTAAAGATGTCAAGTTACAGAGAATTCATCATTTAAACTTGTTTAAACCTGCCAGTGAACCATGCCCCATGCTGCAGAGGAAGGTGAAACTCCCCTACATCTCTGCCAATGTGGTCTGGGGGAAAATTCCTTCCCGACTGCAAATATGGTGATCAGTTAGAGCCTGAGCATGTGGGCGAGACGCAGCAGGCAAATACCCAGAAAGAATTCTCTGTAGTAACTCGGAGACCTATTTCATGTCCTGTCTCCAGCCATTGGGAATTTTTGCTGTTGGCAGTATGCCGGGGATTGGACAAACCCACATTGAAGCTGGTAGATGTAACAACCACCCTTGATTCAGAATAAATGTAAGAAGTGATTAAGCTCCTTTATAGAATAAGATAGTGTGACTGGTGGCTCCTATTGTTTCAGCTGTTTAGTATGGCTCCCACCCATGAGTGCTAACCTCAAGGCTGACTCTCAAGCAGCAGGGCAAAAATCCTAAACTGGTTTTGTTTTCTATATTTAGATTTCATCAACCTAGTAACAAGTGTGAACTCCTCAAGCATTATAACTGTCTTTTCATGGAGTCACAGACCCCTTGGGCATTCCAGTCTACCTTGCCACCCAAACAAGCTTGGCTCTGTGATAGATGATAATTTTACACCAAAGATCACACTAGTCAGGTTACTCACAATCCCAAAGGACCACTTTTGTACCCCATGTCAATTTGCACCTTAGATCTCACACTAAAGACAATGCTTGTAGCCAAGCCTATAGTAAACTAACTAAGGATTTAGGCCATGTCTACACTACAAAATTAAGTCAACTTAACTTATGTTGGCATACAGCCACCATAGTAATTACATCGCTCTTGCATGTCTATGCTCTGTTCTTTGTTTCAGCGGTGCACATCCTCACCAGGAGCACTTATACTAATTGTACAATAGACTCTCAGAGTTATGAACACTTGGGGAATGGAGGTTGTTCGTAACTCTGAACAAAATGTTATTGTTCTTTCAGAAGTTTACAACTAAACATTGACTTAATACAGCTTTGAAACATTGCTATACAGAAGAAAAATGCTGCTTTCCCTTTATTATTTTTAGTAGTTTAGGTTTAACACAGTACTGTACTGTATTTGGTTTTTTAAATTTTCCACTGCTATTGCTTGATTAAATACTTCTTGTTCCTAATGAGGGCTGTGGTTGACCGGTCAGTTCGTAACTCTGGGGTTCTACTGTATTGTCAATGCAGGGCTTATGGGATGGCTGATAAAAGCCAGTAACAGTCAACATAAGCAACACAGTGTCTACACTGACACTGTCAACCTAACTGCATCAACCTTGACTCTATGAAGGTGGAGTTATTAAGTTGGTGTAGCAGGGCAGTTACATCGGCGGAAGCAAAATTTTAAGTGTAGACACTTCCATAGTTAGATCAGTGTAAGTTGCCTTGTGTCAACCTAACTCTCTAATGTAGGCCAGACCTTATTAACCAAGAAAAAGAAATAGTTATTTACAAGGTCAAAGCAGGTAAGCATACATGTACAAATGAGTTTGTCAGGTTTCAAAAGGTAATAGAAATTTCTAGAGTAAACGAAGTCTATGTATCCTTTAGAGCTAACCCAAGCAAAACAGCTGGGAACTCCTTGCATGTACTTAGGCCTTGTCTACACTAAAAAGATAAGTCGACTTATGTTAGGTTGACTTACAGCCACCGCATTAATTACAGTGGTAGCTGATCTCCATATTATCATTTTTGGGTCAGTGGTGTGCATCCGCCCCTGGAGTGCTTCCACTGACCTAAGCTGGGCAGTGTGAGGAGGGGTGAGCCCCATCTCTCAGCGCTGCTGGCAGCTCCCTGGTAGGAGCTCAGCTGCCCCACAGGTGGCTGGGTTCCTGGCAGGCTACTCCCCCCCCCTCCCCTCACTCTTTATTCCTCACTGGGAACTGGGGGAAGTTGCCCAGAACTTCTCTTCCCGTTCCTTGCCAGGAGCCAAAGGAAGCCGCCCAGGGCTTCTTGCCCCCGGGGAGCAGGGTCCAGCTGCCCTGGCTTCTCACCCTCCTCCCAGTCCCTGCAGGAGCTGGGCAGTTGTGTCAGTTTTGGCTCAGCCATGAAATTGATGCTGCTGCCCCAGCTCCCAGTGAGCAGGTGGAAAAGCTACCCAGGCTTCTCCTCTCTCCCTTCCCTGCTGGGGCTGGGGGTTAGTCACTCAGACTTCTCTCCTCCCTCCCAGACTAGAACATGATCCAGCTGCTCAGCTCTCCAGAGAAGTGGGGGGCAGCTGGGCTCTAGCTGCCTGACTTTCTTGTCAGTTTCCTGGCTGCAGCAGAGCCATGAAATTAACAAGAATGACAGGAAACAGCTGATATAAGGAAGGTGGTGCTTACAATAAAACTGCGTTCCCCTAACTACACTGACGAACTCTACACTTCTCAGTGAGGTGGTTTTACATCAGTGGGAGGAGCATTTCATTGTTACACCTCCACTGTTTTGTTGACAAAAGCTACCTTTTTAGACCAGCCCTTAGAAATCCTCACCCCTCCCAGTTCAAGCAACAAAAGAATAATAAATTCTCCCTTACAGGCATTTTTATTCCCTTCCCCCAGTGCTCAAGCTGTGATGAGGGGAGGGCTTGGGCGGGTCCCTCTTCAGGGCTGTGGGGGAACCAGTCAACAGTCTTTGTTTCAAAACAGCCCATTTCAATAGTCCTTCCTGATGCACAGGAAATAACACCTTCTGCAGGAATCTAGCATTTTTCATTAGGTGAATATTTTTCCCTGTTTGGTGAGATACATAGTTTCAGAACAAACATTTTAGTTACAGAGCAAACACATGGGCTATGGGGATTATAAATGAGATTAATGCATGCAGCAATTTACAACCTTTCCATAAAGTCTACACACATTCTTTTAACACTAATATTTATTTTAACTATACTAACCCACAGGTAAGCCAGACTGGTTTCTAGCTATGCATCTGTCAGTGAGGCCTTCGCATGAGTTGGCACCTGGTCTGTCACTATCAAGCTATTCACCCAAAACACAGGATCCATCCAAGGCTGGTCTCTGAGCTGTGTGGACAGAGGGATTTGACTGGGGGCTGAATGCAAAGGCAAGAAGTAGGGTATTGTTTGATGGAGCTGTGTGGATGTGTGAAAGAAGTAGCAGAAACAAAATAGAATCAGAGAAAGAAGGCAGTAAGAAAGCCCCAGAGATAGCCAGAGAAGAACTTGTAGCATGATGCTGAGGAAAAGCTATGAGAGAGAGAGAGAGGTTTTGGGCTGAGTGCTGGCTAGAAAGAGGCTTGGAATTGTGACCAAAGAAATTCTCCTATTGTTTAATTCCTACTGTGTTCTGGGAAACAGGACTTTGTGTACATTTGTGTCATTAATCAGGACTGCATCAAAGAAATACTGGACTCCATCATCAGCTTTTCCTTTTATAGACTCATAGACTCTAGGGTCAGAAGGGACCAATAGGATCATCTAGTCTGATCTCCTGCACAATGTAGGTCACAGAACCTTACCCACCCACTCCTGTAATAAACTTAACCTATGGCTGAGTATTAAAGTCCTCAAATCATTGTTTAAAGACTTTAAGGTACAGAGAATCTACCAGCAAGTGAGCCGTGCCCTATGCTAGAGGGGAAGGTGAAAACCCCCCAAAGCCTTTGCCAATCTGCCCTGGGGGAAAATTCCTTCTCGACTCCAAATAGGGTGATCAGTTAAACCCTGAGCATGTGGGCAAGACTCACCAGCCAGACACCGAAGAAAGAATTCTCTGTAATAACTCAGAACCCATCCCATCTAACATCTGCATCTAACCCCTTCTAACAGGCCATTGGGATATCTACCACCAGTAGTCAAAGATCAGCCAATTGCCAAACTAGACTGTCCAATCATACTATCCCCTCCATAAATTTATCAAACTCAGTTTTGAAGCCAGCTAGCTTTTTTTGCCCCCGCTGCTCCCCTTGGAAGGCTATTCCAGAACTTTACTCCTCTGATGGTTAAAAACCTGTGTCTAATTTCAAGTCTAAACTTCCTGATGGCCAGTTTATATCCATTTGTTCTTGTGTCTATATTGGCACTGAACTTAAATAATTCCTCTCCCTTTCTGATATTTATCCCTCTGATGTATTTATAGAAAGTAATCATATTTCCCCTCAACCTTCTTTTGGTTAAGCTAAATAAGCCAAGCTCTTTGAGTGTCCTGTCATAGGGAAGGTTTTCCATTTCATGGATCATCCTAATAGCCCTTCTCTGCATCTGTTCCACTTTGAATTCATCTTTCTTAAACATGGGGGACCAGAACTGCACACAATATTCCAGATGAGGTCTCACAAGCGCATTGTATAATGGTCCAGCACCTCCCTATCTCTACTGGAAATACCTCATCTGATGCATCCAAGGACCAAATTAGCATTTTTCACAGACACATCACATTGGCAACTTATAGTCATCCTGTGATCAACCAATACGCCTAGGTCCTTCTCCTCCTCTGTCACTTCCAGCTGATGCATCCCCAGCTTTTAGTGGGAACAACCTACAGAGAGGGATTTGAATGGGGAAATGAGGATTTATGTTTGTTTACAGGGAGCTCCTTCCATGAATGAGGGACAGCATAGGAGAAAGCACATGTCCTCAACCCATGGTTTAAAGACTTCAAGGTACAGAGAATCCACCATTTACACTACTTTAAACCTGCAAGTGACCTGTGTCCCATGCTGCAGAAGAAGGCAAAAAAACACCTAGTTCTCAGCCAAATCTGACCCAGGGGAAAATTCCTTCATGACCTCAAATATGACACTCACACTGTATCCCATGCTGCACATCATGAAACAACTACAACCCATACTCAGTGGGGACCTTATTCTAAAAGAAATCTTCCCTGAGCCCCCTCTTCTGGCCTTCAAACAACCCCCCAACCTCTCCAAGTTCATCATCAGAAGCAAACTCCCTACAGACCAGGACACTCCACCTGAAAGTGGCACCAAACCTTGCAGAACAGATGCAAAACCTGTAAATATAATCTCCACTGCTACAATGATCAACACCCCTCAAAACACACCTTTCAAGATCCATGCCTGTCACAACATCCAGTGCACACCTCAATAACAACCATGTGGATGAAACCAGACAATCACTATGCTATTGAATGAACTCACACAGGAAAATGATAAAAGACAGAAACACCCTATCACCTGTGGATGAACACCTTTTACAAATGATCATTCTATATATGACCTCTCAGTCATCATGAAAGAAAACCTGCACAACAATTGCAAAATATGAGCCTGGGAGTTTAAATTCGTAATTTTGCTAGAAACTAAAAATCATAGACTGAATAGAAACATTGGATTTATGGCTTATTGGATACTACTACCCCCCCACCCCTTCCACACACACACTGCCTTTTCTCCCCTATGACTGGAGGGGTGTAAACAGGCCACTTCACTTTGAATGGTCCCTTGAAATATCTGCTAACTACCTATGTTAAACAATCTGTTCCACCTTGTATTTAGCTGTGTCACTCTGAGAGTCCATTTCCAAGACCTGAAGAAGAGCTCTGTATAACCTCAAAAGCTTGTCTCTCACACCAACAGAAGTTGGTCCAATAAAAAATACTACCTCACTAACCTTGTCTCTCTAATATGCCTTTTATTCTTTAAGAGGCCTCCAGTCATCTATATTATCACTCCATGTTCCCAGGAGACCTCAGGTAGCTTTGTTCTTCACTGTGCCCCTCTCTAACAGCTGAAGATAAGTGATCTGTCCACCTCACCAGGGCTGATCCAAGCTGAGCTGGGCTTCTCCCTCTTAAAGCTCCTCCACCAAGTGTGGCACACCTCATGGGTGGGGTGGGAATGTCTGAGCTCATAGCTCCTCTTTAACCTATTCCTATGTAGTTTGGGGTTTGTAAATCCTATCTCAGTGGCCATCAGTATAAAAAACCTGTGCAAATACCTTTATTGGACTTAAACTAAAAGAATGTGCTGAAGATAATCCTTCTAAAAAGTTTTCTAACCTAAAAATCTTTATACACATTTAAAACACCATGGCATAGTCACTTTAATTAAAAATTGTGAACCTCAAAAGCTAATTCAACTTGTAAGAACCACTGCCTAAGATGGGGAGAAGAAATATAAAGAATAACTGAAGTAGGCCATTAGCCAAGATGGAGTTCATGTAATTATTCCTCCTTTTTTCTCTTTTCTTCTCTTTTATTTTGCAATACTACTTAGACACCTCCACTGTGCTATGTGCAGAACAAACAAATCACAAGAGAGTCCATGCCCCCAAAAGTTACACTCTTAAAGGACAAGCCAGACAAAGGACAGAAGGAAGGAATATTTTACAGACAGGGAATGAGGCACATTTCATCCCTGTGTAAAAGGTCTGCATAAGGAACTACTTAAAAACTCAAAATGGCTTAAGTGGGATGTATGTGGTATGTATGCCTTAAGATGTATGTCTTCACGGGCGAGTTTCACCTTAAGTGAGGAAAAACATATTCTGCAGCAAATCCTCCTAATGTTGGCTGTGCATGGTTTGGAAAAAGAGTCAAAAAGTAAAACTACAGAAATCTTCCTGGAAATTCATATTGTAATTTTATATATTTAAAGCATCCTTGGGGTTTTCCTTTTAGTTGTTTATTTCATGAAGCTAAATCCATTTCAAATTGCTGCAGAATTTAGTACACATGTGCTAGAGAAATCAAGACGTAGGGTTGCACCCAGAAGTTAGGTCATGCATAGCACAGAATAAACAGCCCTGCTTATAAGCCTTTGGGATTTTCAACCTTTTTAAGAAACTGTACCTGTACGGTCTCAAGGTTTCATCTGAAGTACCCCTTTATGGTTTTCACTCTACCTGATGTTACCATGTTTGCACTAAAAGGCATAATGGCCTAATTAACACATTTTCTTTGTGTATTTAATACATAATTTACATCACAACAGTAACTGACATTATTACGTTAGGACTGAATTGTAAACAGCAGTTCTTAAAGCTCTTAATTACAACTTTGGATGCACATATATTCTGCACTGTATTGACTGGTTTCACAGTCCCTGATTAGTACTAATCTTTGACTACTCAATCTTACTTTAGGTATGGAAGTCCAGGAGTAGAGCTAATCAGGCTTGTGAAACCAGCTGTAGATGTTTATCACATTATCTTATGTCCATCTAAATTAGGAGTGCTCTTTAAATATTTACAACATCAAAAACATTAACCATAAAATAATCACAGAATGCTTAAATTTGGTATATTTTGATATATTTAGTTAAAACTTACCATTTCAATGGGACACCTGAGCCTGGTGGATCTTGTATAGCTCATCAGTCCTTGGTATGATGTCAGAAAGAAACTCTCATCTCATCATTCATGTCCGGTTTTGGTCTATGTTTTGTTTTAGTTGCAGCCAAGGCAGAAAATCCAGATTCACATAGATACGTGGTTGCAAACGTTAGCAGAACTTTCACTGCTTTCTAAGTAAGCTCTGGCTATTCAGTTGAGATATCCAATCAAAACTTTGAGATGTTTTGTCCACAACTCTGATGCTTCTGACACAAAAAATAGTCATTGCTAAATTTAATCACTTTGTCCTCTTTCTTAACATTTAGACTGTGCAACATTTCCTTGTTGGTAGCATTTGAAAATGGATCTCTGATCCAATCCCTCTTGGTTTTTAAAGAGTCTTCCATTTCACTGAAGTACAAATTGAACTGAGCAACAAAC
>ML675624.1:46350283-46390617 GCA_007922155.1 Mesoclemmys tuberculata
AAAATTCTGGCCCCATTGAAGTCAATAGGAGTTCTGTCATTGATTACAGAGGGATCAAGATTTCATCCATTCTGGTTATAACCTGGGTCTGCTGTGTGAGAATTTCAGGAAGTACATAAGAACATGTCCTAAGACCTTATCATGACATTAATTTTTAATCAAAACTCCCAACTGAAGCCAATTGGGACTTCTGCATTAAAAACTAATGGAACAATATGGTTCTTTTTCAGGAAGTCTGTTATCTTATCAGGAGGGAAGGAAAGGGCATCTAATATTGTCTTTAATTCTGCAGTGTTCTGAAAGTAAGTTTCTCACTGAGATATAGATGAACAATGATTTATAAGGGACTTATTTTGTGGGGCTAATCATGCTCTCATTTACTTCAATGGGTGTTTTGCCATTGACTATAGCTGTAGGCAGATTGTGCTCTCTACATTTAGCAATCACCATATGCAACTTTAATTTTTTTAAATAAAGCTACTGTTAATATTACAGTTCAATAGACACAGACTGCAAACTCTAAAGAGATTTTATTCAAATAGTACAACCCCCTAATAAGAAAACTAACTAACAGAACAATTTCATTTCTTTGCAAGAGGGTCACATATGAAAAAGAATTTTTAAGAATGGGTTCTCATGGCTAGGAGCCAAGTGGACTATGTCTCAGATCTAGCATTATAAAGGAGAGCTTCATAAGGGGAGGGGTAAAAAGTTCAGAAGCCAATTACTGCATTTGTGTTAAGTCAATCTCTTCTACTTCACCACAAAGAGGTTTAGTGGTCTACGAAGCCGAAAGGAAATAGAGTAGAAAGTTTGCACTGTGGAAGTTGGTGGCCATTAATAAGTCTTGTTGCTGAAAGAATATTTTGAGCTAGAGAGGAGGGAATTCAGATTTAATTCCCCACATTTAATTTTTTTCCAGTGTTTTTATCATCTCTAAAACATTAAATAATTGTCAAATTCTATTCTGACTGTAGGTTTAAGTTATTCAAAAGTAATACAAATGGTAAAGCAGTGCAAATTACTTGGATTGGTTTGGCATCCAATGTTTGGCATCCAATGGACGTGCAAACTGAGTAACCTAGATCATGGTTCTCAACCAGGGGTATGTGTACCCCTGGTACACAGAGGTCTTCCTGGAAGTGCATCAACTTGTCTAAATATTTGCCTATTTTTATAAGAGGCTACATAAAAAGTCCTAACGAAGTCAGTACAAACTAAAATTTCATACGACTTGTTTATATTGCTGTCTATACTATATACTGAAATGTAAGTACAATATTTATATCTTAATTGATTTATTGTATAATTATATGGTAAAAATGAGAAAGTAAGCAATTTTTCAGTAATAGTGTGCTGTGACACTTGTATTTTTATGTCTAATTTTGTAAGCAAATTGTTTTTAAGTGAGGTGAATCTTGGGGGTAGGCAAGACAAATCAGACTCCTGAAAGGGGTACAGTAGTCTGGAAAGGTTGAGAGCCATTGACTTAGATGCTGAGATGGTAAAAGGTAGTGAATCAGGAAATGTAATTAATAGGATGATGCAAGGTGTATACCTGTGGAGGCAGCATTATCTTACCCTGTAAGGTTAGTTACTTATCGTGCTGCAGTTGCCTTAGCATATCATTTACACTGCTTTTGCACATCCATTGAATGTCAGATCAGTGTGAAGGAGTTCACAAAAGGGAGGAGGAGTTTGTGCAGAAAACATAATACAGTCCCAGGCTGTATCATCTTCTCCAAGGAATTTCTACTGGGCCAGAGGTCCAGGACAAAAACAATATATATATCCTTCTAACTTCTCACCCAGGTACCCAGCCTCCACACACCTTTAGTGAGGACCTAAACAGAGCAGAGGGGCCTCTGCAGGGTACAGAAGAATAGGCGTATGGTGCCATGGATGTGCCTAAGCTCCTCTTTCAAAGCCAAGAGATCTGTATGTAAAGAGTCACTGTCATGCACTCACAGATTGAGAGACAACCTAGCCCACTTATTTGACTGGAATTATATTATATATTGAACACTATGACTTATAGCATTTGCAGATTCAGGCTCTAACATTCTAATTTGACTCCTCTTTTGGTGGTCCAGCTGAAATACTGATAAAACCTGTAAAAAGGACCATTACAAATTATCTATCAGAGATTGTTTCTGTACCAGGTGTTACATGATTCAATTAATTATTTTTTGTCATTCTCACTAATAGATGCATTCGTACAGATGGTATAGTTCAGTGGCAGAGAGAGCAGTGGGATGTTGATATAAGTAATGAAAAATTGTTAAAAACAACTTCTTGGTAAAAAATCCCCGGTTTCGCTAAGTGCAAAGTATTTCTAAATACCATAAAGGATACTGGAGTCTTATAGTGTTGTAATAAAAAAATGTAATAATGTCACTATCTGACTTTCTGTACTCTACATTGAGATTACCAGTGTGCCTAATTCTTCTTTTTTAATGTTGAGAAAAAAACATGTTTGTTGTAAAATATTTATAGATTTATCTGGACATAAACATCCTGTCATTCTTCCTGATGCCTGACCACTGAAGCATAAGCTTTTGAGACACAATTTCTCTGCCTGCTCTCTTTTCCTCTGCTATCAGGCTAAAAGAAACAGAAAGGGTATTAAAGTTGTGTTGGCTTGGAGGACAGAGGAAGAAGGGTCTATAAATACCAGATCACATTTCCCTCCAGAACCTGGAATTGAAACCAGGAGTCCTGAATCTTTACATTTCTTTGCTCTTAGTAAATAGCTGTGAAACTCACTGATAAGAGCGTGTGTCTCATTCCTGTAGGAGAGTAAACAGTTAAAAGCTGGACAAGTGGTCAGGCCTAAGTTACAGGGAATGGGGTCATGGCACGGGCAAACCTTGTTTCTGCTAATTGGTGTGAATTCTAGTTAGAGTCTGTTATCTCTCTTCTTTTCCTCCCTTCCTGGCCATCTGTGCAGGGGATAAGTCTGTCGCCACTCCTGCACAAGGCCTTTGGTGGAAAGAAAGTATTATCTTCCTTCTTCCCCTGGCATACCTTTACTTCAAAGAATGTTAGTATAAAATTTTTAAGGTGATGTGCCTGCCCTCTGTATGGTAATCCTGTAAACAACAAACAGGGGTGGGTATAATTATATTCATTATGTAGTTGTTAATATTCATATTATAGGTGTCAGTGTAACCAAATAAGGGTCTATGAGGAGTTGCTGGAAATGGATACATTTTCATAGTGTTATGGATAAAAGAACTGTAAAGTAAACCCTCGTTGCTCACTCACGGCATCGAGGTGGAACGAGCAGGCAATAAAGGGTTCCGTCTCCCCAATCTGCCCCAGGGACAACCTGTTTGGTTATTTCTAACAATTCCTACCTCTACTGCTGTCTGATCCACTTAGAGGATAACAGCCTACTACTACATAAGAACATAAGAATGGCCATACTGGGTCAGACCAAAGGTTCATCTAGCCCAGTATGCTGTCTTCTGACAGTGGCCAATGCCAGGTGCTTCAGAGGGAATGAACAGAACAGGTATCCATTAAGTGATCCATCCGCTGTCACCCATTCCCAGCTTCTGACAAACAGAGGCAAGGGACACTTCAGAGCATGGTTTTGCATCCCTTCTTATCCTGACTAATAGCCATTGATGGACCTATGTTCCATGAACTTATCTAGTTCTTTTTCTAACCCTGTTATAGTCTTGGCTTTCACAACATCCTCTGGCAAAGAAACGGGTTGACTATGTGTTGTGTGTCTTTTTGTTTGTTTTAAACCTGCTGCCTATTAATTTCATTTGATGACCCTCTAGGTCTTGTGTTATGAGAAGGCGTAAACACTTCCTTATTTACTTTATTCACACCAATCATGATTTTATAGACCTCTATCATATCCCCCTTAGCTGTCTCTTTTCCAGGTTGAAAAGTCCTAGTCTAATTCATCTCTCCTCTTATGGAAGATGTTCCATACCCCTAATAATTTTAATTGCCCTTTTCTGTACCTTTTCCTATTCCAGTATATCTATTTTGAGATGGGGTGACCAGATCTGCATGCAGTATTCAAGATGTGGGCATACTAGGGATTTATATAGCGACAATATGATATTTTCTCTTATTATCTATTTCTTTCATAATGATTTCCAACATTCTGTTAGCTTTTATGACTGCTGCTGTACATTGAGTGGACGTTTTCAGAGAACTATCCACAATGACTGCAGGATCTCTTTCTTGAACGGAAACAGCTAATTTAGACTCCATCATGCTATATGTATAATTGGGATTACGTTTTCCAATGTGCATTACTTTGCATTTATCAGCATTGAATTTCATCTGCCATTTTGTTGTCCAGTCAACCAGTTTTGTGAGATCTCTTTGTAACTCTTGCAGTCTGCTTTGAACTTAATTATTTTGAGTAGTTTTCTATCATCTGCAAATTTTCCCACCTCACTGTTTACCCCTTTTTCCAGATCATTATGAATATTTTGAACATTACTGGTCCCAGTACAGACCCCTGGGGGAAACCACTATTCACCTCTCTCCATTCTGAAAATTGGCCGTTTATTCCTATTCTTTGTTTCCTATCTTTTAACGAGTGACTGAGCCATGAGATGACCTTCCCTCTTATCCCATGACAGCTTATCTTGCTTAAGAGCCTTTGGTGAGGGACCTTGTCAAAATCTTTCTGAAAATATAAGTACACTGTACCCAATGAATCATGCTTGTTGACCTCCTCAAAGAATTCTAGTAGGTTGATAAGGCATGATTGATTCCCTTTAAAAAAGCATGTTGACTGTTCTCCAACAAATCATGTTCATCCGTATGTCTGATAATTCTGTTCTTTACTATGGTTTCAACCAATTTATGTAGTACTGAAGTTAGGCTTAGTGGCCTGTAATTGCCGGGATTGCCTCTGGAGCCTTTTTCAAAAGGTTGGTGTGACATTAGCTATCCTCCAGTCATCCGGTACAGAAGTGGATTTAAATGACAGATTTCATACCACAGTTAGTAGTTCTGCAATTTCACATTTGAGTTCCTTCAGAACTCTTGGGTGAATACCATTTGGTCCTGGTGACTTATTACTGTTTACTTTATCAATTTATTCCAAAACCTTCTCTAATGACACCTCACTCTGGGACAGTTTCTCAGATTTGTCATCTGCTACTGCCAGTTGCTCTGTAAGCTCAAAGAGTGGAGGTTTGTGCAGTGGACTTAAAGGTCCAAACCTTTGGTACTAATTACAAAGATCCAAAGCTGCTGATGACTGAAGAGGGGAATCTGAATAGTTCTATATGGCAGAATTTCAGTTTTTGTTTTGTTTGTTTTAAATTAGGAAAGGCAGTAAACTACATTAAGGGTTCATAGTAAAGCACACAAAAGTTAGTAAATTCATACTTAAGGTTACCCATGCAATGAATTTGGTCCCCTTGTGCGCACACATTATGACATATTTAATTATATGATAAAATATTATTTTTTCCACCAGCTCCTGCCTCTGTCAGGGCATAGGATGCATGGTACTCTGGGAATGAATCAGGGTTGTATAGCATATGAGACGTTGTATGATCTCTGCATTATTTTTTGCAGAAGTTGGATGAGGCAGGGAACAGCAGGAAGAGAAAGGATAGTCTGATGGTTAAGGACATTTAATTACACCCTGGAGAACTAGAGAACTGTATTCTGTCCCAGACACAAAGTTCTTATCCTGGACAAGACACTTAAATCAGAATGTTTACAGTTGGCCACTAATTGTGTGCTCCTCCTTTTCTGGGCGCCAAATGTGAGATGCTTGGGGCCAGATTTTCAGAAGTGCCGAGCACTCATAACTGCTTCTGGAGTCTGTTGGTACTGTCCTTTGAATATATAATATGTTATAACATTTTATAAAACATATATAATATGTTATAAAAATGTTAAGCACTCTAGAAAATTAATGCCTAGTTGTTCCATGTTGAGCACACAAAATTAGTGCATACTTGAGAATTTTGGCCTTAATCCAGAACTGCTAGCCTTGCTCTGAGACTTTTAGGAATTTTTATGGAAGAAATTAGTGAGAAATTACGTAGGTTGCTTGGACCAGTGGCAAATGCCAAAGGTGCAAAGACAAATAAAGATAGGGGACCTTAGGTAAGTGCCTAGAAGGGTTACAGTGCATTTTAGACGCACTTCTGTGCATATTGGAGTAATAACAAGATGAAGTAACATCTTCCTTAGTAACATCAATAGCGATGACCAGGTCCTACCATGATACGGGCCATATCCTCACTCCTTTGCAAGCTCTGTGCAAGTTGCTTGCTTGGCCTTTTGTAGGATTGCCTTGTCTGGATATCTCAAGTGGCAGGGTTGACCGAGTATATCCACTTTGATGATCAACTGTGATTCCAAACTTTTATTGCCAAGATTTGGTCTGAACTCAGTTTGACTCTTGCACATAAGAGAAAACATATCTGCTATATGATATGGTGCTGTTTATCACAACTGATGCACATCAGAACAGATGATGGCATGTTATCAACCTGGTACTGAGCAAACTCTTCCTGTTTTAACGAGAGTCCTGTAGCACGTTAAAGGCTAACAAATTTTATTTCTGCAGGCATAAGCTTTCGTGGACTGTAACCCACTTCATCAGATGCAATGAATAGCAATCAGATAGGGTGTATATATATACATCCAAGAGTAAGGAACAACAATGGGGACAGTAGGTGTTAGCAAAATCCTGTGATTGACCCTTCAGGAGAGGTGGAAACTGCTGTGCGAAGAATGCAATATCATTATATGTAGCTGTTATCCTGAGTGCAACATTAGCTACTTCTGCATGTTGTAGTACAGGATCAAGCAGCGTCAGTTTGTGCACTATGTACGTGCACACTTCTCAGTAGCACTGATGAACTGAATAGAAGACGTCTGTCGATCAGCGTCATGGTGTTCTCTGAAGGAGAAGCAAGACCTGATGACTACTGAGAGTCTGAGTTGTCTCTGATAAAGTCACATGTCATAAAATCCCTGCCATCTTTCTGATCAGAAGTGAGGTTGTACTCTACTTTTGTCAGGCACTTTGCTTCTACTATCACCAATGGCTTGTTAATCTGATAAGAAGTTCTTTCAGAAGACTGAATAGCAGTTGTCTTGGTGTGTGAATCAGAGACTCCTCTTTTTGTATTTGATGTGTTCAGTTTGTCAAACTCAGGATCATGTAGTTGAAAAACATGCAGTAAAGTTTGTTTGTGGAGAAATCAGTAAGTCTCTTACACTATCACAACTTTCAGTGCCCAGTTCTGCAGTTTGTTTCAACACAGTAATGGCGTCTGATCAGGTTAGTTAATTTGTCATGTTTGGCATCAGCAACCTGATCCATAGACTTGCTGTTGTGCTGATCTTTTTTGATGACCTTTGTTTTGCTGTGATGCATGTTTTTGACATTGATGACTGACTGTTGGTTGCAGCTACATCTGATTTGGTTTTGGTTGTTGCTGATGTTGTTGATCTCTGTTCTGCGTGCATCTGGATCTGCGTGCATCTGGATTTTCAATAGGCTGTCACTTATAGACTAGTCTTGTTAACTTGTCACCTTAGCACATGACTTACTGGCATCTGTGTCAGTTTGATATTGCTGCAAAGGAGGACAATGCAGATTGATGGCCATAGATTTGCACTTGGTGCTGCATTAATGAACTCCTTCTGACTTCGCTGCTTTAGCCAGAAGAACATGGTCAGTATTTCCCTCTGCTGGATGAGCTGAGTTAGACATAGGTCATGTGACAGCCAACGTGTGCTTATGTGCTTCAGTATCTTATGGACTTCTACATAAGGCAGCTTCTGATGTAATGAGCACCCAGTGATGCTCGGCACTTTTTTCAAGATAACAGTAGATATCAGTCAGGAGTTCATCTGTGCTGATGGGCAGGGACTTCACACTTCTCTCAACCCTGATATGCACCAGCTGACATGGGCAATCCGCAAGAAAAACAGACAATGCTCTAAAATAAATGCTGCAATTCCCTTGTGCAAGGTCATCAGAAGCATTGTCACTTCCAAAAGTCAAACTGTTTAACCATGGGATTTTCTTGGCTTCCATATTTGAATTCAGAAGCTGAAAAATATTCTGTTCAGGGATACTCTGTACAGGTTAGAACGAACAGCAACAAGGTGATCACTTGCAAAATGTTGAGTGGTAAGAGGGAACAGTTTGCTGAGTCCTGTCACTTGCCATCTCGTTGATAATGGCTATAATCTTTTTGCATGCCTGGGCATATTTCCTGGTGACTTCTGAGTCAGTAAGAGCAGTTTTCAACAGCTTTTTATGAATAATTTTGCATTTGGTGCAGGACTTGAATGTTGTGTGGTAAATAAAGCCTGGCATGACACACTGAATGAGAAGGATAAAAATATT
The DNA here is from genome assembly GCA_007922155.1 of Mesoclemmys tuberculata. Classification (NCBI taxonomy): domain Eukaryota; kingdom Metazoa; phylum Chordata; order Testudines; family Chelidae; genus Mesoclemmys; species Mesoclemmys tuberculata. The sequence goes on from ML675624.1 coordinate 46,358,652, forward strand.
TTGAATAACTATTTATTCATTGCCCAACGCAACGGTTCTGTAGAGAAAGTAGTATGTGATCATGTAATTAAAGATTGTGCCATAATGCATATGCACAAAGGGACTGAATTAAGACAGCACAGACACCCTTAATTTTGGCTTTTCCTAACTTTTGTGTGCATGATCTTGTAATCTTAAAATGCTTTTAAGAAAGTTACGTCACAAAAACTATGTATTAATTTAATGACTATAGCATTCAGAGGCTCCAGTTAGATCAGGGACCCCCACTGCAGTGTGTGCTGCACAAATAAATATTAAAAATAGTTTCTGGTTTAAAATTTTTAAATTAGTGAACTGGATAAACCAAACCTGCTCAGATACATGGTAATGAATGATGTACTATGCATACCCATGATGTTGTGGGAAGTGCTGAAATCTCTTCAACTGCTAGATCCTATAGGTTATGAGCTAAATGCAGAACTAGGTCTCTGTCCCTCCCAGAATGACATGTGGCCCATTCCTTTCCCTTCAGTCATACTAGTGGTGAGGATACAGCAGGTTTATACGTATATTCTTTAAGGTCTATAAGAGATATTTCTTAAACTACTGATACTGATTTCTTAAACTACTGGAACTGAGGGCTTAGATTCTTTTCTCACTTTTACATCAGTTTTACATTCGTGTAACTCTGTTAACGACTCACAATTTACTATAATAGCAAAATCAAGCCCAAAGACTCTTTTCTTCTAGACCCTCCTGGTAATATAGTTGTGCTATAAGGAGTGTAAATTATTTCCTGATTTGTGGTTATTTGATTCAAAATGATTTTTGAAAAGCATAAATATATACTCTTGCTTTGGAGAGTTGAACATTTTTGGAAATTAGTATCTTTGAGTTTACTGAACAAATGTTTTGCACAATGGTATAGCATAAAGTAAAACTTCGAAGTTTTGTTTCTCTATGTGCCTATGTACATAAACACTTAGTTCATGGCAAGCTGGGGTGTAAATCTATCCAGTACTAATTTACCACACAGTAAGTGTCTGTCCGAACCCTGCTGCCACATGCCAAAAGTTCCCTAGTGCACTTTAATCTATTCCTGTTTCAAAGCAGGGTAGATTTACATTTCAACTTGCTGTGCATGATGTGTTTATGTAAATAAGCCTTTAGATTACAGCATAAAAAAACCACAGGTGTTTAACCTACAGAGTTTTGCATCTGTTCTGGTCACTGATTGTAAAAATATTCAGATGGACACTGCCTTGACTGTAAGTGCATCTTTCTGTTTTGTTTACCATAGTTAGAATGAAATTATTTAAAGCAAAGAACCTTAAATTTTGCAGTCTCCAACAAGTTGGCTATGAAAAAAGTCATGTGACCCAAACAGTACATGATTATAGACTAACAGACTTTAAGACCAGCAGACACCACCATGGTCATCTAGTGTGACCTCCTAAACATTGCAGGCCACAGAACCTCACACACCTAATCCTACAATAGGCCCCTGACCTCTGGCTGTGCAACCCTACTGCACATTTCTTTTGTCCTGCACAATGGATCATATATGGAATTTTTGCTTGATTTTTTGACAGAAAAAATACAGAAAGGGATCTGTTGATGTTGCAAAAATCAAGTGTGTTGAAATTGTGAAGAACGATGGTGGCATTATTCCCTGTCAAAATAAATATCCATTTCAGGTAAATTCATTTGGTTTATTTAAAATGTAACTCTGTTTTTCAGCACAGCTCAGTTATTTTATGTTTGTTATTTATTTGTTTAGTTTCCTTTTGATAATTTCATTGAAGTTTCTTCAGATATTGGGCCTGATTTCTCTCTCATTTACACATGTTTAAATAATTTTAATGTAGCTAAGCCCATTTACACAAGTGTGAGGGAGAATCAGGTCCAGTCATGTTTTTAAATTCAAAATATATATTTGAATAATTCAAGAAGTTTGTTTATTTCATTTAATTTCACAATGGAAAAAAAGGGCTAAGAGAAGAAAAAGAAATGTTTAAACAAATTATTTTAGATCAAATTCTACTCTCATTTACAACAGTGTAACTCCCAGTGAAATTACTCTGGATTAGAATCTGGCCCCTTCTGCCTAGCAGTAATGCCTACTTTCTACCAATAAAAGCAAGAAAAATAAAAAATCCCAGTGTAGATGAAGAAGACAGTTTAAGAACTAATCTAGGGCAACATGGAATCATAAAGAGTTGTAAATTGACATATACAGAGGGACGTCTGATTACAAAATGATACTAGTTAATTTTTTTATAGGAACACTGTAACAATAACATACAATTTTAAAAATTCCTTATTTTATCCTATTAACAGCAACTTAGATTATTAAAAATGAAATGAAAGAATTTTTAAGTCTAATTTTTCACCATTTATGCTCTTTGCATTTCACTCATCTTGGATGATGATTTATTAGTTTTGTTGAGCCTATTAACCAAGAAATATTTGCTTTACACTAGATGGCATTTACTAAGACTCAAGTGTAAAATTATTTCCTATAAATGTTATTTATATCTCATTTGGCTTTTTTTCAGGTTGTGTATGATGCTAATACACTTTACATTTTTGCGCCCAGTGCACACAGCAGGGACCAGTGGGTGAGGAATCTTAAAGAAGGTAAGGAAAACTGCTTAAGGTTAATATGTGAAGCCTTTAAGAGGCAAGGCAATTGCATGAACTAGAAAATATGAAGCACAGACTTGTATGCTATTTGTTTAATGGCTTATGTACATATTGGGACACATTCTGCATTGGTTTATACCAGTGATTCTCAACCTGTGGCCCTGGGGCCAAAAGTGGCCCGCAGGGGCTTTCAAAGTGCCCCGCTGCTCCCCTCCCACTGGCTGCAGAAGGGAGACACTGCCTAAGGACCCAGGCGGAGTGTGTTGCCACAGGGCTACAAGACTGGTACAGGCTCCTTGCTGCAGCCAATGGGATGGGAGATCAGCACTTCCCTCCCCCTGGCTGTAGCCGGAAGCACAGAAAAGCGCTGCGCCTGGGTCCCTAGGTGCTGGGGTCCCTGCTGGAGCCTGAAGGAGGGGAGCAGTGATCTTCCATGCCCCTGGCTGAAGAAGGGAACCACTGCCTAGGGACCTAGGTGGAGCACACGGGGCTATAGGATGTATGTGGTTTCCCTGCAGCAGCCAGGGGGACAGGAGAGCCTCCTCACTGAACTCCTTCCATCTTGTTGGGGTGAGTGGGGGAGGGAAACTGCTGGTGGACACCCTTTAGGGTAGTAAAAGTTATATCTGTGGCCCTTGAGCCAAAAAGATTGGGAACCACTGGTTTATACCATACACAACAACATTCTGCTTTCTTTGTGCCACTGTAAATATGAAGTAACCTGAATGACTTCACTGGAATTATTCTTAATTCATACCATTATAACTGAAAACAGAATTTGACTCTATGGTGTTGCACAAGCTATAAGTCATCGGAGAATCTTATCCATAGTAGTTAATGCTACTACATATTTAAACATAAAAGATTAAGAGCCTGATTCACCTTTCACTTACACTGGTTTTACACCAGTGTAAATCCATTGATTTTAGGAGTTACTCCCAATTTACATAAGAATCATAAAAATGGCCATACTAGGTCAGACCAATGGGCCATCTAGACCAGTATTCTGTCTTCCAACAGTGACTGGTGCCAGATGCTTCAGAGGGAACAAACAGAACAGGACAATAAACTTACACTTGTGCAAGGAGAAAAGAATCAGGCCCTGTATACGCAACAGCTTTATCAACCTTCTGAGATCTGATTTTCATAGGAAATTCTGTCACCTTCAAATGTGACCAGTTCTCATTGTCAGTTTTCTAGGAAAAACTTGTGTTTCATGCCTTCGGTGAAAGCTATACCCTTGAGCTGCTTAGGAAAGTTTGACTCAATGGCAATATTTCAGATAATTGCCTTTTATTATTCTTTAAATTATCCTTGTGCTATTGATAATATTGAGGTCAATGGACTAAAAGAGTGGTTCTCAATCTTTTTGGGCTCAGGATCCATTTGTAAACAAACATTAATGGCCTGTCGCCACACAGTAAATGGCTTTAGTTAAAAAAAATCTGTTTTTTTAAATATTTCTTATCCACAATATATAATGTACACATTAACATAATACTAGTACTAACATAATTTAATATTGAATCATAGAATCAGAGAATATTAGGGTTCGAAGGGACCTCAGGAGGTCATCCGGTTCAATGCTCTGCTCAAAGCAGGACCAACCCCAACCAAATCATCTAAATAAGTAAATCGTGTGTACCATAGTGGCAACTCCTGCAGCTCATGTCCTGTGGGGCATGTTGGGCAGTTGTTGTGACCTCCAGAGTTGCGGCGCTGCTCAGGTTTGGCCCAGTCCTTGAATGGGGGGCTAGCCAGGATACATTTGTGTGAGTGGCATTGCAACCTAGTCTATGTGGTCACAGCACCATTCACTCAAATTTGGTCAAGTTGGCCCCCGTCATCATGACAGAGGGGAGACTAGGACGAACCTGAGAGGGCCTGTGACTATGCACCAGCTCCCAGAACCTGAAGTGGGAAGCTGAGCCCAGACAGCCTTTTGGGATCAGATGCACAGGAGCTGTCACTACAAGCTGAGTGTGGGACAACCACCACCCCCGCCCACTCCAGGACCTTTCATCCACCTTGGGGCAGGATCCCATCCCCACCCCTGGCTTCCCAGGTGATTCTTTGACACATTCTGGCACCCTAATTTTGGATCATGACCCATGGGTTAAGTAACCCTGGACTAAGACTTGCAGACATACCCCCTTAGTAATATTACAGTCTATTGTCTATGTTGAGGTAGCACTAGGAGCCCGACACGGACCAGGATCCTGCAGCGCTACATACTGTACAAATACAGAACAAAAAGATATCTTGTAAACTCTCTGGGAACAGAAACTAAGATTATCTTGTGCTGAGATCCTGTTATTTATCACAAGCTAAGAAGAGTCAGAACATGGAAATCCTCTAATAAACAGCTGCTGTAAGAAACACTGTTTGTGATTCAGTGTATAAAAAGCTGAGAAAGCACAGTGCTGCTGTAGGTGCAGTCCTTTGGATGAGGTTTAAAACTGAAATTTTGACCACCTGTGATCATTAAAGACCTCAAAGCTACTTTTTGCAAGAGGATTTGGTAACCTTGGTAGCTTGGCCCACATTCTATCTTTGGCAACTACATCCTGGCTATCTAAATTTCTCCTTCAAGTCTCAATGATATTACACATAATTTCCTGTCCTAAGTTTTGTTGAGTGTTTCTGTGCACTGTTTAACAGCTGCTCTTTCATCCAAAAGCAGACAATTTTGATGATGGGTGATAAGATCTATATGTATAACTTGTATATCAATTTAAGTAGCCAAAGCGCTTTGAGATCTTTTATGAGCAAATCACTTTGTTAATTAATTACTGTAGTGCTGCTGCTTTCTTGACTTTGATACTTCAAGTTCAAATCTTTTTTTTTTTTTAATTACAAAGCTACTGCTGGAAATATTTAATAGAGCAGTATGGAGCTAAAAAGTAGATTTAGCCCTGTAGTCTCAACACACTGATTTGCTTCTGTGTGTAGTTTAAAATGTGCAGTGCAGCAGTATGTGCATGTGTTGGAGGAACAGTGGGGGCTGTAAACAAGATGACTTTTACATACACACATACACACACACACACTCACTCTCTCTCTCTTCTGGTGGTTAGAGCACTCACCCAGGATCCAGTCCTCTGCTCTAATTATTTATCCAGTGTGCAACAGCTTCAACTGGAGAGATTGATGGACCCTTTCATTAGAATATCTTGTAGCCAAATGGTTAGAGCACTCATCTAAGAGTTGGCAGGTCCTGGTTCAGATCCTTTCACTCTCTCAGGTGGAACATGGACATGAACTAGGGGTCTCCCACATCCCAAGTGAGGACCCTAACCACTGGGCTAAAAGATATGAGGAAGGTCTTCCTCTCTCCCAGCTGTTTAATGTGAACTCGCCTGAGGGGCCCGAACCAGCAAGTAGCTTCTCAAATGTATGCCATTTTGGACCATATATGTGACTTAGATGGGCAAATGCCTATGTTCCCCTGGTTTGTGAATCGCTCTTGGACTTAGGCAGGTGATAGGTGCCTGAATATCTATTGGGAGGCAGCAGTGCGTATGTCCAGAGGCAGAAACATAGCTGCCTAGGGAACATTTATTGCAAAAACTGAGGCACCAAGTGAATTTAGGTGCCTACAGGGTTTGGTAGGTAGTTCTGTGCCTTGCAGTGGTGCCAAAACCAGGATTTAGGTGCCTAAAAGAAGGAATTAGGTGCCTAACTCCTTTTGTGCTTTCACGTCTATGTCATTTCATGTACTGTCATCACAACTACTGCAGGTGCACTAAAACATATAGCTATTTAGGTGTCTGTATAAAAGGCCTAATGAAAAACAGCTTCTGCAGAATGTTGTCAGAGAGGCCATCATTACTGTGCACCAGTTGCCCTGTGTCCCTGCCAAAGCAGACACAAGTTGGAGTACTATATTAGTAATATTATGTATTGCTAATTTTTTTATTAACGGTAAACCGAGCTATATATAGCATAGGTTAAGTAGGTTCAGACTTGGGTCTATAAAGTAGGTTCCTTTGAGAGCAGCACAAATTACATGTTTGGCCTTTCTTCTGGGATATTTGCTAGCTGTACATTTCTGAAACTGAACCTCTCAGATTCAGAGCCTCAGAAAATGGTAGGCAGCGATACTTTGCTGATTAGATAATACACTCAATGGCATTACTACTATGTCACACGTCAGGAAATCTTGAGATAGGCAGTGCTGTTACTTTCTGATGCTCTTCATAATAAAGCTACCCTTAAATCCTGGACTCTTTCATCTAGCTCTGTTAAAGTGAATTGTTAAACATACTATTTGCTATAATTCTCTGGGATCCCAAAAGCATTCTTTTGGAGAAGTTGTCCTGTAGCCTGATGAAATTATCACCTACATTATGATTGTTGACCTACATTAACAAGTAATGAATCTCTTAAGAGTCATAATACTGCTATAAGTATCATCTTGATTGTGCCCTTATGTTAAGTGTTATTGTATTTATGAATTAATAAAATGAAATTATACTCTTTACAGCTTTTTGTACCTTAAACTATTTAACATTTACTTTTTGCAGAAATAAAGAAAAATAGTAATATAGTGATAAAGTATCATCCTAAATTCTGGACAGAAGGAATTTATCAGTGTTGCAGACAAACAGAAAAATTAGCACCTGGCTGTGAAAAATACAATCTTTTTGAAAACAGTAAGTACACGTTTTTATTTTATCATCATTTTAGCCTGATTTTTGTCTGTCTACTTATATGGCCCTTATTATCGTAGTATCTGAGTGCCTTCTTTATTAAACAAATCTAATAAATCATGATCCTGATACTTTTATCACTTATACCTGGGTAAATCAAGAATAACTGTGTTGGAGTCAGTGTAATTACACCATTGCAAAAATGATATAAGAAGAGAATCAGGACTGATATATGTAGGGGAAATAGGATAAACTTCCATAAGTTTGTACACCAGGCTTTGCATGCACATTTGTACACCCAAATTATGCCTGGCCGAACTCTGATTTCTATATGCATGTCACTATTTGCACATGTAAATTGTGGGTTGTGCATGCACAGCAGTGTAGATGCAATCTGACATGTAAATTGGCCCTAACTGAAGAAAATACTGTATATATGCATAGGATTAATTTAGACTCTGATTCGGGAAACCATTCCCGATAAGGAAAGCACTTAAGCACATGCTTAAGTCCAAATGAAGTCAGTGGACTTATTTTAGGGCCTTAAATGGCCACACTGTATATTTAGAAATGTTTAAGGCCTGATTCATAAATTATTATTATTTATTATTTGTATTGTAGCACCAAAAGTCCAGGATCATGGTCAGCCTGATACCGCTAGGCACTATACACACAAGAAGATAATAATCCCTGCCCTGACATGCCTACAGTGGAGTCTTCCAGAGTGAAAAGAACTTGAGTTTTTAATGTAAAAAACAAAACAGAAAAAATATAAAGATGCAAAGGGCTCAAGCATACATTTTTTCCCATGACTCTTGTGGTGACAAGGGGTTAAAAACTCCTGTCTTGGTTCATTTGTATTCCTCGCTTCAGACGGGGGGGCTTGGAGGAGAGGGGGAAAACGTATGAGGGGTTTTTCTTATCTTATCTACTTTCACTAATTTATGACTCTGTGTCATACAATTTGAAATGGGACTTTTTTATTTCTTGCTTAAAACAGTGGGTTTTCTAAAGAGATTAATTCTTAAGACACACACTTGCAAGCACACATTTATACAACTTACTCAGGTTTGACTGATTGAGGGGTCCGCACCATTTCTATTCAACCCGTGATATTGATGGGGTGAATGAATCCAATAACGGAACGCTTATTTAGCCGGAGAGGAGAGGAAAGGCAGACACACAGACACAGAGGGAATCCTTTGAAGTCACAGGAGCTCTATTGAGCAATGGAGCTACAAAGGCTCATGAGTTAGGGAAGGGGAAAGGATAGCCTTGTGGCTGCAGTCACTCCACCTGTCTGTTGAGTCACTAGGTTCAGACAGGCCCCCCTTGCTATTCACCCAACCAACTTGTGGATGGATGAGAGCGGCTGAAACCTGTCTTAGTCCAAGACTTGGTCAACGGCTCATAAATCTATCATTCAATGACACACGTTCTCTGTTGAATTCAAATTTACTATTTATTGAGGGTTTTCTCTCTATCACAAGTTGTTTCTCCTTATCCTTTTACAATTCCTTAAACTTAAAACTTAACACTTAAAACTTATGATTTAGACAATCAATCATACTAACACAAATACGTTAAACAGATACTTAAAGACTTACTTACAACTAAACAACATTTGATTAATACTTACCACATAGATGGATGAACTCAGTTGCAACAAAACAATAAAAGTTTATGGCCAAATTTCCTTACTCTTTATGTTATGTTGCCAGGTTTTCATCCAGGTGGAACCTCTATCGCATTCACACCCTGGTTACTGGTTTTCATCCAGGTGGAACCTCTATCGCATTCACACCCTGGTTACTGGTTTTCCTCCAGGTGGAACCTCTATCGCATTCACACCCAGGTTACCAGCTCTAATGCCCTATACTTTCTTGAGCAGCGAGCTGGGAAGAGGCAATGATGGTTGATCAGGCCATCTTTGCGGTGTGATTCTGATGCACCCCTTGTGATGCGTGGCTTGTCCAATTTGCCTCTCTCCTGACAACCTTATATATCTCTCTAACCCAGCATGTTGCTTGCTTAAACCAATTGTGACGTTTTGGCTACTGTCCAACCAGCAAGTCTGACACCTGTGTGGGGGCTTTTGCCCCTCTGTGGAGTGACACCTGTGTGGGGGCTTTTGCACCCTCTGTGGAGTGACTTGCTGTTGCTGAGCTGATTCTCTGATTCAGCAGATTCTGTTATCTTGACGATCAACAGGTCTGCTGATAAGCTTCCATTTCAGTTAGCTAAACTTTCGGGAACAGCTTGGTTTGGGTAATAACTGTCTTTGTTGCCTGAGCATTCTCTATGTTGGTATGCAGTTTACTCAAAAATGACCTCGGGGCACATAAACATTACAGGCTCTATAGAAGTCTGTTACAACAACTCTGTGCATCTCCTGAGGTCATCGGGACGGAGATCATCTCCTATTTACCTCCTAAGCTGTGCAGACAGGACGTTTCTTTTAAATTTAACTTAGAATATTCTGGTTTCCTTTTGGTGGGTTTTAGACTTTAAAAAAGAAATTCCTTTTAGTTTTTATCTTCAAATTACTGCTATATATACCCAATTTTAATTTCAATTTCTTTTTTTTTTCTGAGATGAACTTTACATGTTCTGTGGCTAGATGTAGATGTCAATCTTTAGATCTGGCAGGAATGCACTTTTCCACTAAATTCAATTTATGTTTTGTCTTACTACTTACTTCATTTTACAGAGCATTTATCAGAGCTGTTTTTGTTCTCTCTGATCGAAGTCTGTATTAATTGGAGGGATGGTTAAGATGTTAAAAATCTTGTCTGAATTTTAAAATCTTTTATATTACTGTTTATCAGTATATCTATAAATGTAACATAACTACTTCTACTGCATTGCTTTTAGGTATAAGGAAATCGCCGTCTCCAATGCCAGATAAAAATAAGGTAGGTGGAATCTTCAGAAAATTGAATAGTTCACTTCAATTGACTGAGAAGGGTTTTGCATAGTTTTAGGCTCACTATAATACTTTATTTTTTCTAAGATTAGGGTTCAATCCTCCAAGCATTACCTGGCATAGACCCTGATCCAGCTCAAACTGACATCAATGGATTTTCTATTAACCATAATGGGATTTGGATTGGCCCATAGTGATTATTACTTTGAGTAAATTTACTGACTTGAATTAGACTACTCACCATAATAGGCATTATGGTTGGTGATAAGTGTTTATAAGACTGGCCCCTTTTATAGTTCTATGATTTAAAAAAATAAAACAAACATATAAAATACTTAATAAATTTGCCTAAACTGTTCAATACCATAAGTGTAAAAAGAAGCCTCTTTTCTGACACAGTCCCACATGATATTCTGATAAGTAAACTGGAATAATGCAGGCTTGGCAGAACTACAATTAAGTGGATACAAAATTGGCTAAACAACCGCAAACAGAGTAATTCTTAATGGAATGATGTAAGATTGGAGGGAGGTCTCAAGTGGTGTTCTACAGGGATCTGTTCTGGGGCTGGTGTTTTTTAATATCTTTATTAATGACCTGGATGTAGGAATAAAGAGAATGCTGATCAAATACGCAGATGACACAAAGTTGGGTGGGGTTGCCAATACTTTGGAGGATAGAGCTAAAATTCAGAGGACTCTTGATAAATTGGAGAACTGGGCTATAAACAACAAAATGAAATTCAACAAAAACAGGGTGCTACACTTAGGGAAGAAAAACCAAATGCACAAATACAGAATGGGGGATAACTGGCATGGCAGCAGCACTGATGAGAAGGATCTGGAAGTTGTGGTAGATCACAATCTCAACATGCGTTAGCTGTTGGAAAAAAAAGCAAGTGCAATTTTAGGTTGCATTAACAGAGGCCTTGCATGCAAGTCATGGGAGGTGATAGTATCAATCTCTACTTGGCACTGATTAGGCTTCAGCTGGAGTACTGTGTCCAATTTTTGTCATCAGTGTATTGAAAGGAGGTAGAGAAACTGGAAAGGATCCAGAGGTGACAAAGATGATCAAAGGGATGGAAAGCAAGCCATATGAGCAAAGGCTGAAGGAACTGGGTATGTTTAATTTGGAAAAGAGGAGATTAAGGGGGGCCATGACAGCAGTCTTCAAATACTTGAAAGACTGCCATAAAAAAAAGATGGAGAAAAGTTGTTCTCTCTTGCCACAAAGTGCAGGACAAGAGGCAATGGGTTCATACTACAACATAGCAGATTTAGATTAAATCTCAGGAAAAACTTCCTCACTGTAAAAACAGTAGGAGAATGGAGCAGACTGCCTAGGGAGTTTGTGGAAGAGCCTTCATTGGAGTTTTTCAAAAGGTAGGGTTATCATATCTCTCGGTTTTCCCAGACATGACCTCTTTTTTGGTCCTTCAATCTCCGTCTGGGCGGATTTTTGAAATATGAACAAATGACCATGATTTGTCCTTGCTCATCCTTTTTCCAACATTGATTCTGGTAGTATTGCAATTTTCAATGTGCCCTAACAGCAGTGTGCATATTTACTGGGTTTGCCACCCTTACTTTAGGCACTGCCTTTAGAGCTGGATGGCCGGAGAATGGTGGCTGCTGGCTGGGTGCCCAGCTCAGAAGGCAGCACTGCTCCTGGCAGCAGTAGTGCAGAAGGAAGGGTGCATAGTATGGTACTGCCATAGAAACTCTACCTCACTCTGGCAGTGTCCTCTGTTTGGGACTTGCAATATGGTAACCTTATCCAAAGGAGGCTGGATAGCCATCTGTCTTGAATGGTTTAGAGTAGACAGAACAAATCCTGTATCTTGGCAAGGGGTTAAACTAGATGATCCTTGTGCAACCTTCTAACTCTGTGGTTCTATGATTCTCTGATAACAGGATATCTGGATATTCAGCTGCCTTTGTTAATAACTTGGGAGTTGCACAATTTGTTGTTTCTTTAGGCTGAGTTTATTGCACACACCAGGGACTCCTTGCATCTCTCTGTTCTCCCTCACAAGCTCCTGCATGCCACCCTCCCATCTTCCCCTTTTCAGGGGCAGGATCTCCCCTAATCCCTCTTTCCCCACTATTATTTTGTCCTTTCCTTTCTGTCTGGAAGATAAGTCTTTGGGAGACTTGGGGAGGTTACATGTTAGCTAGTGGGAGGATAAACAGAACTGTGCTAGGGGTATTATTATTCTGAGAGGTATTTAATGGGTGCCATCAACCAGTTCTTCACTCTATAGACAGTTGCAGAGATGCTTGAAGCTTGGCTGTACTGAACAGATGGCAGAAGCTACAAGACTCCCATTTTCCCCCTTCAAATTTTCCAAATTTCCTCAAAATCAGTAGGATTCTGCTTATTGAGGCCTACAACATTCCTCTGACATTTTGGAATTGACCAGCTATGGCATTCAAAAGTTATGATGTTACACCCAAGCCTTGCAAGCTCAACTAACTAGTTATTAAACAAGCTCAGAATTAGTCCACCCTTTGTCTTCAATGTCTTAATGAGTGTTTTGCTTTGGCTGAGTAGAATACTAGTAATTTTATCTCATTTTCAGCGAAGGCCTCCACCACCTCTTCCCCCAACTGAGGAAAATGAAGATGAAGATGAGGAAATAGTAGTAGCAATGTATGATTTTCAACCTACAGAGTCTCATGATTTGGGACTAGAGAGAGGTGAAGAATATACAATAATAGAAAAAAATGACATTCATTGGTGGAAAGCAAGAGATAAATATGGGTAAGAAGCATTTCCAGCCTTTCTGTAACCACTATGGTTTTGATTAAGACTATTTCCTTGTTGCAGTAATTAATAGTGATTATGCCTATTAAATAACAAGAATAATGTACAGAGAAGCTAGAAATATTTAGCTGCCCAGATCTGATTTTAAGCCCCAGTCCTACAATCTGATCTATGTACATGGACTTTTATGCCCACATGGAATCTGATTAAACCCAGTGGGGCTTTGCATGGACCAGTTTGCACAGCTGCGGGCTTTTATGAGTAAATTTTCTGATACTTCAAAATTTTCGGCCTAAACTGTACTCAAATTTATTTTTTATATAAAACAAACAAATAACCGCCCAAATACCCTTTTCCATTTAAAAAAAACATATTTTAGACATCTCACTTTGTCTTAATGAGACTTTTCATGCTTCAACATTCACCACTTCAATGTTGAAAATTGTTCATAGTAATTTTGAGTTAGTGAAAGACACTAGGGTTGTATTGGTGATATTTTGGGGAACAGCAGGCATCTCATCTCTCCTGACAATCTGAGTCAGAGCATATCCTCAGGGATGGAGTTAGCAAAGCACAAAGGTGGCATGGAAGCATAGGGCTTCTCATTTTGTCCCCTCCTGCTGCTTTTACTATAGGAGGAGAGGCTTGGTTCAGTATTTTAACCTTGTCCCTTCTTTGTAGCTTCATCAGATGCAGGGAAGATAAGTCTGCATATAAAACACTAAATGATGTGAATCGGAGCTGATCAATAATTAGGCTAAAGAGTGCTGGTGACTTTTACTAATTAGCAATGTGAAGAACTATGTTTTAAGCATGCATTCTGTATCTTGTTATCAAGATTGTGTCATGATTAAAGTTTACATCGCAGTGTTTCTCTTATCCTTTCTAGAACTACGGGATATATTCCAAGCAACTATGTAACAGGAAAGAAGTCCAACAACCTAGATCAGTATGAGTAAGTGAATATTACTATAAAAGTGGGGAATAGGCTAAAATAAACCTTAAACTTGTGGTGACAAGGGGTTAAAAAGCTCCTGTCTTGGTTCGTTTGTATTCCTCGCTTCAGATGCAAGGGGGTGGGGGTGCTGGAGAAGAGAGGGTGAAGGAGGGCGGAAGGATTTCTTATCAGGTCTACTTCCGTTTACGGCCGTTGACAGTTTTATGGTTTACTGTGGTTTTTTTTTCTTTTTCTTTTTATCCCTTGCTTGAGACAGTTGGATTTTCCTAAAGGGATTAATTTCTCAAAACACACTTACACATACAGTCAGGTTTGACTGATTGAGGGGTCCGCACAATTTCTATTCAGCCCGTGATACTGATGGGGTGAATAAATCCGATAACGGAACGCTTGTTTAGCGGGAGAGGAGAGGAAAGGCACACAGACAGACACAGAGGGAGTCCTTTGAAGTCACAGGAGCTCTATTGAGCAATGGAGCTACAAAGGCTCATGAGTTAGGGAAGGGAAAAGGATAGCCTTGTGGCTGCAGTCACTCCGCCTGTCTGTTGAGTCACTAGGTTCAGACAGGCCCCCCTTGCTATTCACCTGACCAACATGTGGACGGATAAGGGCGGCTGAAACCTGTCTTAGTCCAAGACTTGGTCATTCTATCATTCATCATTCATTTGTACAATAACACACATTCTCTGTTCAATTCAAAACCACTATTTATTGAGGGTTTTCTCTCTATCACAAGTTGTCTCCCCTTATCCTTTTACAATTCCTTAAACTTAAAACTTAACACTTAAAAGTTATGATTTAAACAACTAATCATACTAACACAAATACACTAAACATATACTTAAAGACTTACTTACAACTAAACAACATTTGATTAATACTTACCACATAGATGGATGAACTCAGTTGCAACAAAAACAATAAAAGTTTATGGCCAAATTTCCTTACTCTTTATGTTAAGTTCCCGGGTTTTCATCTAGGTGGAACCTCTATCGCATTCACACTCAGGTTACTGGTTTTCATCCAGGTGGAACCTCTATCGCATTCACACCCAGGTTACTGGTTTTCCTCCAGGTGGAACCTCTATCGCATTCACACCCAGGTTACCAGCTCTAATGCCCTATACTTTTTTGAGCAGCAAGCTGGGGAGAGGCAATGATGGCTCATCAGGCCATCTTTGTGGTGCAATTCTGGTGCACCCCTTGTGATGCGTGGCTCATCCAATTTGCCTCTCTCCTGACAACCTTATATATATCTCCACCCCAGCATATTGCTTGCTTAAACCAATTGTGACGTTTTGGCTACTGTCCAACCAGCAAGTCCCATGCCTGGGAGAGAACATTTTGCCCTTCAGTGGCTAGTTACAAGCCGTGGGGTGACCACTGTTGCTGGACAGATTCTCTGTTTTTTGACTGTCAACAGGCCTCATCCTGTTGACCAGCTTTGACTTCTTGATCACCAAACTTTCAGAAACAGCTTGTTTTTTGGGACAATTGCCTTTGTTGCTTTAGCACCCTCTATGTTGGTATGCAATTACCAAAAATGACCTCAGGGCACATATACATTACAGGCTCTATAGAAGTCTGTTACAACAAAACTTTAGCAGTTGCAAGAGTATATTTAAAAAAAATTGTATAAATTTATAGATTATGCAACTAAGATCAGAGTGGAACTTTTTAAAAGATTTGAAGTACATATATTTTTGTTCTGTATATATTGTTGATTTGAAGTACATATATTTTTGTTCTGTATATATTGTTGCACTGCTTTCACAGCGGTATATATCCTAATTTACAATGATGGAAGTGAGAAAATTCAGGCAGGTAGTTTTGAGTCCAAATCTGAGCAACAGCAAAGATGTACTACTAGATCAAAGGAAACATTTAAGGGACTTTATCTGTTATAAATCTGTGATGAATCTTTAATGTGAAGTGGCATGGTCATCTGAAAGGAATCTGACAGTAAAAGAGTACTGTAGGGTCCTTTATTCTCCACTGCAGTCAACCAAGGAACATAAGGAGCACAATGAGAATATAGCTGACCAGATAATCTGGTCCAACAAGTCCAAAATTGAACAAAAATGATATTGGTGTGCGGTTTAAACATTAGTGCATTCAATCAGCTCATCAACTATAAAAAACTGGAAATGCAACAAGCACTTTGTTAATGTCATGCTCCTGCTGACTTCAAACAATATGGGTAATAATGAACTACTTATGAGAGACATGAGAAGATGGAAGTTATGAAGGCTGTAAAGCCTGTTTCTTAAAATTAAAAACATGTTTTAAAATATCAGGTTATGAACAAAAGCAGGCATAAACTACTGTGCTGATCTACTAAAAACTTATTAAAGTTTTATATGAACTGTTACTATTAAATAAAAGCAAATTGTAAGGAAAGATATGTAAAGCAATTTATAGAGCCACATTATTAGTTCCAAAACTTTGGTCCAAATTATTTATGACTCATGTTTTTATTTTTTGGACAAAGACAGACATTCTTTAGGGATTCATCTTTATTAGATAATGTTACTCATTCTTTTCCAACGTTACTCCTTGATCTTTGAGATTTTTATTGAGAGTTTTGCCCTGCTGTGTGCTATGAAATTTATAAGGAGGGATAGAAAGAAATCATGCTATATTCTCTATTTCAATTGCACCTTGTCACCTGCATACTATAATCTGGTCCTAAAGCCAGTGTAACTAGCTCGGGAAGCTTACTGTGATGCACGAGAGCTGTTTTGTTGCAGAGCTGATGTAGGAGCTTGCATGGTACTTCCCCAACCTGTTTCCAGTGTAGCAGGGGAAAGGGGACATAGATGTGTTTTTGACTGCTGCAGCTCATCTGTAACTGGCATAAATTTGAATGGCCTCTGGCTGTTTTAACCTAGCACAGAGAATTGGCTGTGCACAGTTAGCACCAAGTTCAAGGATGTGCAAAGGTAAGCTTTGACTCCCTCCTGACTCACTCTCTGAATAGATCAGTCACCCTCCAAAATCTAACCCACAGTCATACAGTGCTATTGAAATAAAAAGCAATTTACTAATAAGCTACATCATTGGTGTCTAAACAGTCTGTTCAAGATTTAGTTGAGATTTTCAGTTGCTTACCATCTTTCACTGAAATAATTAGCTGTTAATACACATATTTGAATGGTATTCTGGTTGCAAAGTGGTATATTACCTGAACTTTATTGGGCTCCATGCTTTTGAGAGATCCTAGTGGGTTTATTTTAGAACAATTTTGTCTGTAAACTACACAATGTAATGATGACTGGACTTTCTTGTACATTTAGTATAGTTCCATAGATTTAGTTCTTGTCCTCAAATACTGCAAAATATGTTTGTGGTGACAACAAGAACCAGCTTGCTGTCAGGTTCGATTATATGGATCCCTCAATAAAGGAGCGACAAAGGTTGCTTTGCATACAATTTGTTTTACTTATAACAATCTATACATCAACAATTACAATTTAGAAATCAACATTAATTCTGGTCTAATGCAACAACTTAACTGGTCACAATTACAACTATACAATTATACTTATAGAGATAACTTATACTATGGAGTTATACACAATTATACACAATTATACTTACTGCAGCAGTGGGGTTTGTCAACAACAAAATGACAAATACTATACTAACTAGGTTGCTTCCTGGGTTTTCGTCTGAGTGGAATATGCAGTCACACTCAGGTTTCCATCTGAGTGGACTATACAGTCACACTCAGGTTTCTCAGTCACACGCTCTACACTTAGGCTAGAGCAGTGAGCTGGGGAGATATGAAAAGGGCGATCAAACCTTTCATGTAATGCTATTCTGGTGCATTCCTTAAGATGCGAGGCTTCTCCAACTACTTCCTGATGGTGACAACCTTTATTCTCTTCCCACAGCCATATACCCACTCTTTTGGCCAATCATTAAGTGTTTTGGGTGATGAGGCGATCGGGGGCCTGTGGCCCAACACAGCCAAACATGGTCTTAAGTTTTCCTTATTGGCCAGCTGTGTGCTGGACCTTGGTTTCGGACCGTGTGCTACATGCTGTTTTTTGCTGCTGACAAAAGACCACTGACTTTGAAGCATTTCTTAACCCTTATCTGAATTTGAGTTGGGGGTCATCCTAATCCTGTTGCAACAGAAGTTGTTTTTCAATGGCCAACAGGCTTGGCCTTGCCTCATTTGCTCGATTGCTAAACTTTTGGGAACAGCTTCTTTTTCCAATGACAACTGCCCCTGTTGTTTTGAGCACCCCTTATGCTGGTATGCGATTACTTGCAAAATGGCCTCGGGGCTCATATATGTTACAGGCTTTACAGAAGTCTGTTACAACAATGTTGAATCTGTTTGACTTCTCCTCTTAGTAACTGCATAACGTTGTTTTACATAAGTTTTTAAAATTGCTAATACCTTTAAGAGTGTAGAATTTATTTTTTTCAGATGGTATTGCAGAAATCTGAACAGAAGTAAGGCAGAACAACTCCTCAGAGATGAGGTAAATATTTGTATTATTGTATCAACCCAGCACAAAATTGTTAACAAATAGAATTCTCTTAAAGTAGCTCCCCTTGTTAAAATGAAATAATCATGCAAATAGCAGACAGCACAAGTAAAAAGAAATGCATCATAAAATTGCTTGGAGCCTAAACTTGTCATTGTCCTTGGATTTCAGGATAAAGAAGGTGGTTTTGTGGTGAGGGACTCTAGTCAGCCGGGTCTGTATACAGTATCCCTTTATACAAAATGTGGAGGGTAAGTTATTTATTGCCGCTAGTTATAGTTTCTTTTGTTCGAGTTTGATTTGCATAGAGATATAAGCTCATGGGTTACAAAAGGAGATTTATTTGTTCAACAAAGAAATAAGCCCAACATTTAAAAAGTGGATTCCTAAAATTAGCCCCCTGAATCCATAGTTTGGTATCTAAATATGTAACCTGATTTTCAGAGGTGTTAAGTACCCACAACTGTTGCTAGGATCAGTGCAAGTTGAAGGTGCTCACCACCACTTAAAACTGGGCCATTTATTGAAGTGGCTAACTTTAGGTATCCAACTTGGAAGTTTTGGTCTAAATTGTATAGCTTTGATAGTGCCTTTAAGACAAAGCTTCCACATTGGGGGTGGTGCAAATTCCTACTGCATCAAAAGGGTCTCTGAGACACCTTGTGCTTAAAAGCACTGCAGTGCCTCCAGGAGCTACAGGGAGGACTGAGAGAGGACAACCGCTGATACTTTTGAAAAGGGTACATGTGCTTCAATCCCAAGAGACCAATGACACTGAGCAATACATAGGAGTAAGTATAAGCCCATTCATCACCGCCTTCTCTGGACACAGTACTGCCACTGTGGGTGCTAGCCTTAAACAGTCTTTGAGCTCCATGACCAGCTGTTGCATGGGGAGACAAAGGAGGCCATATGTTCTCTCCTATCCATTTTGCAGGACTAGGTACAATCTTATATGTACTACTGATTTCATTTCCTAATTAACGTGTACATCTCTTCAGGATTCATTCAAAAAATGCCATCATATTTTAATTCTTGTTTTTTAGAGAGGCTTCATCAGGAATAAGACACTACCATATTAAAGAAACAATGACGTCACCAAAGCAGTACTATCTAGCAGAAAAACATCTTTTTAACACCATTCCAGAGATAATTGAATATCATAAACATAATGCAGCAGGTAAATTAATCTGATTTTTCTGTCAATTAAACAGAAGCAGATTTGAGTAGGAAGGTGATGCCATTTTTACATAGGCACTCTTCAGACCACAAACACACTTTAAAGGGACTATGTGCCTTTTACAAAATGTTCTGGTTAGAGTGTCACTTTAAAATGTTTCTGTTAAAAACAAATTTCTCCAGTTCATGAATAACCTCTAAATTTTATACATTGAACAAACTCCTCATAATTAGGAAGTGATCTAAACTACATAGTTGTTTCTTTTTACTGTACTCTCTTTTCATTATATTTTGAATCCATCCAGTATCCTCTATTAGCTTACGACACAGCAGACTAGATCCTTGTCTGAGGCTTAGGGACAGACAGACAAGCCAATGAAGGGGCTGCAAATGTGTTGTAAAGCTTACCTTTGCTTTACCCTGATCCTGAGGCTGCTCTATGCAATGTTAGTACCCCAGAGTAACCTGAGGGCTTTTATCAAGATCAGCTACTAACAGATGATTCAAGGGGCTGAACTGACAGCTGAGAATTGGTATACACATATCCCAGCCATACCTCCTATGCCAGCAATAAGGAAGGGTTGATTTAGGAACTTGTATATCAGCCACATGGCACCAGAGGATCCTGCTGGCACTGAGGTGATCCTATAGCTGGTTATGGTAGCAGATAGAATCCATTGGCCATTTAATGCACACTCCAGGATCTTGACCAGCGCATAGAAATTAAAACAATAGTGATTTTCACTCAGATCCAGACAGTGGTTGATCTCATCTCACAGGATATATTTGCAAGATGCTAACATCAAATTTGAGGGGACCTGGGATACCCTGAAAATTATCTGAGGAAGTTTTGTTATATCAGCTGAATATAAAGAATCCTAAGATAATATATCTGGAAACAAGATAAATACAAATTCCTCTCCTCCAAAACAACAATTCTTATTGATCATCATAATTTCTAGTTCAATTTTTAAAAAATTATTTACTTGCTTTAAGTCTCTCTCTATTTTATCCTTTACTCATTTAATGTCATTATCTTTTCCTAATCAGGTATTAGGAGAATATTCCAACAAAACTGAGTTTTGAGATTTTATGTGAGTGACTCCTGTTATTACAAATGGGAGCTGCATGCACTAATCACCAAACACAATAATGAGACTATACTTTTTTGAAAATATTTTCAACTTGAGCTATAGTAGGTGCAATCCTGGCTCAGTCAGTGGTATTCTAGATGCTAAACATACATTATTTTAGCAATAGAAAAATATAGACAACATATATGCCAAATTTAAGAGTTCTTATTTTCAGAGGTGCTGAATGCTGATAGCTTCTATGTTTAATTTGCCTAAGAACAAATAAAGCTAAGATATATACAATATATCAAGAATAAGTTCAATTCCATCTTTTTTCTAGGAAAAAAGAAGAAAGAACTGTCACTATATTCTCATTTTTATTTGTTTGTATTTATATATATATTCTATCCCCCCATCCTGACACTGAGTACCTTTCCTAGACCTGAAGAAAAGCTCTGCGTAAGCTTGAAAACTTGTCTCTTTCACTAACAGAAGTTGCTTTAATAAATGATATTACCTTACCCATCTTATCTTGCTAATATCCTGGGACCAACATAGCTACAAATACACTGAAACTATATTTTCATGGTTATCCAGCATAATGCACAGTAAAAATCTGAGTGACTTGCTGCCTAACACTATTTCAGGGTAGACGCTCTTCAATTTATAAATTTTCTCTGAATTTTAGGTCTTGTCACACGATTGCGCTACCCAGTGACTCCAAAGAAGAAGCCTGCACCAACTACTGCAGGGTTCAGCTATGGTAAGAACATACCTTCATATATATACACTAATTTCCTAGAAAGTTACATTTTGTAAATCTAAATTGACAAAATATATACAAAAATGAAGGAAATCTTTAATTTTCTATTTTGACTATCTGGATTAATCCTTGTGGGTTCCCACTCCACTTCTTTAAAGCCTCATAGGAAGAGTGGGTTTGGGACCCAGGTGTGTCAGTAAATGCAAGGGCTGCATTGCTCCTGAAGGAAGCATGCTGTCCAAGGAAAATGGTGGGAAGGTCTGTCTCTTCACAAGAATTGAATTATTAGAATATAACAGTAGGAATATACTACTGATCACTTGACCAGGATGGTGACAGTGACTGTGAAATGCTCAGGGAGATTAGAGAGGCTATAAAATAAAAAAAATCAGTTATAATGGGGGATTTCAGCTATCCCCATATTGACTGGGTTGCAGAGATAAAGTTTTTTGACAACTTAAAAGACTGGTTCTTGGAGCAGCTAGTTCTGGAATCCACAAGAGCAGAGGCAATTCTTGGTTTAGTCCTAAGTGAAGCACAGAATCTGAGGATCTGGTTTAAGAGGTGAATATAGCTGAACTGCTTTGTAATAGTGATCATAACATAATAATATTGAATATCCCTCTGGAGGAAGGGGGGCAGGGAGAGGGGGAGACATCAAAGCAGCCCACCATGGTAGCATTTAATTCCAGAAAAGGGAACTACACAAAAATGATAAAGTTAGTTATATAGAAATTAAAAGGTACAGTGCCAAAACTGAAATCCCTACAAGCTGCATGTAAACTTTTTTAAAGATGCAATAATAAAGGCTCAATTTAAGTGTATATCCCAAATTAAAAAACATAGTAAGAGGACCAAAAAAGTGCCCCCATGGCTAAACAACAAAGCTAAAGAAGCAGTTAGCGGCAAAAAGGGATCCTTTAAAAAGTGGAAGTTAAATCCTATTGAGGAAAATAGAAAAGATCATAAACTCTGGAAGGGGAAGTGTAAAAATATAATTAGGAAGGCTATTAAAGAATTTGAAGAACTAACCAAAGACTCAAAAAATAACAACAAACATTTTCTTTAAGTACATCAGAAGCAGGAAGCTGGCTAACCAACCAATGCCACTGGATGATTGAGCTGCTACAGGAGCAGTCAAGGAAGATAAGGCTATTGCAGAGAAACTAAATCAATTCTTTGCATCTGTCTTCATGGCTTTGGATGTCAGGGAGATTCCTAAACCTAAGCCATTCTTTTTAGGTGACAAATCTGAGGAGCTATCCAATTGAGATGTTATTACAGAAGGTTTTGGAAGAAACTGATAAATTAAACAGTAAGAAGTTACCAGGACCAGATGGTATTCACCTGTAAGTTCTGAAGGAACTCAAAAGTGAAAGTGCAGAACTAATAACTGTAGTAAAATTTATAGTTTTAATCAGCTTCTGTACCAGATTACTAGAGAATAGCTAACGTGAGGCCAATTTTTTAAAAAGGCTCCAGAAGTGATCTCAGCAATTACAGGCCAGTAAGCCTAACTTCCGTAACATGCAAATTGGTTGAAACTATAGTAAAGAATGGATTTATCAGACATATAGTCATATAGATGAACACGATTTGTTGGGGAAGAGTAAACCTGATTTTTTAAAGGGAAATCATGCCTTACCAATCTACTAGAATTCTTTGAGGGAGTCAACAAGCATGTGGACAGGGGTGATCCAATGGATATACTGTACTTAGATTTTCAGAAAGCCTTTGACAAGGTCCCTTGCCAAAGGCTCTTAAGCAAGGTAAGCTGTCATGGGATAAGAGGAAAGGTCCTCTCATGGATCAGTCACTGGTTAAAAGATAGGAAACAAAGGGTAGGAATCTCAAATTTCAATTTTCAGAATGGAGAGAGGTAAATAGTGGTGTTCCCCAGGTGTCTGAACAGGGACTGGTACTGTTCAAATTATTCATAATGATCTGGAAAAAGGGGTAAAAAGTGAGATGGCCAAATTTGCAGATGATATAAAACTACTTGAGATAGTTAAGTCCAAAGTGGACTGTGAAGAATTAGAAAGGGATCTCACAAAACTGGTTGACTGGACAACAAAATGGCTGATGAAATTCAGTGTTGATAAATGCAAAATAATGAACATTGGAAAACATAATCCTAACTATAATATAACATGATGGGGTCTAAATTACTGTTACTGCTCAAGAAAGAGATTTTGTAGTCATTGTGGATAGTTCTCTGAAAACATCCATTCAATGTGCAGCAGTAGTCAAAAAGCTAACAGAATGTTAGGAATCATTAGGAAAGGGATAGATAATAAGAGAGAAAATATCATACTTCCTCTATATAAATCCCTGGTATGCTAACATCTCATAGACTCAGAGACTCATAGGTCAGAAGGGACCAATATGATCATCTAGTCTGACCTCCCGCACAAGGCAGGCCACAAAACCCTACCCATACACATTTATAACAACCCCGAACCCATGACTGAGTTATTGAAATCCTCAAAAATGAGATTTGAAGACCTCAAGCTGCAGGGAATCCACCAGCAAGCGACCCATGCCCCATGCTGCAGAGGAAGGCGAAAAACCTCCGTGGCCCCTGCCAATCCGCCCCGGAGGAAAATTCCTTCCCGACCCCAAATATGGCGATCAGCTAAACCCTGAGCATGTGGGCAAGACTCACCAGCCAGCACCCAAAAAAGATTTCTCTGCAGTAACTCAGTTCCCATCCCATCCAGCATTCCCACAGACCATTGAGCAGACTTATCTGCCGATAATCCAAAATCAATTGCTCAAATTAAACTATCCCATCATAACATCCCCTCCTATACTTATCAAGCTTAGTCTTAAAGCCAGATAAGTCATTTGCCCCCACTACTTCCCTCGGAAGGCTATTCCAGAACTTCACTCCCCTAATGGTTAGAAATCTTCGTCTAATTTCTAGTCTAAATTTCCTAATATACAATTTGTACCCATTCGTCCTCGTGCCTATATTAGTACTAAACTTAAATAATTCCTCTCCCTCCCTAACGTTAATCCCCCTGATATATTTATATAGAGCAAGCATATCCCCCCGGAGCCTTCTTTTGGCCAGGCTAAACAAGCCAAGCTCTTTGAGTCTCCTTTCATAAGGCAGATTTTCCATTCCTCGGATCATCCTAGTAGCCCGTCTCTGAACCTGTTCCAGTTTGAATTCATCCTTCTTAAACATGGGACACCAGAACTGCACACAATATTCCAGGTGGGGTCTCACCAGCGCCGTATATAACGGCACTAACACCTCCTTCTCCTTGCTGGAAATACCTCGCCTGATGCATCCTAAAACCGCATTTGCTTTTTTAACAGCCATATCACATTGGTGGCTCATAGTCATCCTGTTATCAACCAATACCCCAAGGTCCTTCTCCTCCTCCGTCGTTTCCAACTGATGCATCCCCAACGTATATGTAAAATTCTTATTATTAATCCCTAAGTGCATGACCTTGCACTTTTCACTATTATATTTCATCCGATTACTATTGCTCCAGTGTACAAGGTGGTCCAGATCTTCCTGAATAGCATCCCGGTCCTTCTCCGTGTTAGAGTTGAATACTACATGCAGATCTGGTCTTCCCATCTCAAAAATATATATATTGGAATTGGAAGAGGTATAGAAAAAAGAACAAAAATGATAAGGGGTATGGAACATCTTACATATGAGGAGATATTAATAAGACTGGGATTTTTCAGCTTGGAAAAGAGACCACTAAGGGGAGATATGATAGAGGTCTATAAAATCATGACTGGTGTGAAGAAAATAAATAAGGAAATGTTATTTACTCCTTCTCATAACACAAGAACTAGGGAACACCAAATGAAATGAATAGGCAGCAGGTTTAAAACTTATAAAAGGAAGTATTTCTTCACACAATGCACAATGAGTGTGGGACTCATTGCCAGAGCATATTATGAAGGACAAGACTATAAAGGGGTTAAAAAAGAACTAGATAAGTTCATGGAAGATAGTTCCATCAGTGGCTATTAGCCAGAATGGGTAGGGATGCAAAACTATGCTCTGGAATGCCCCAGCCTAGAATGTCTGTTGAGTCAGTGTGAAGTGATGGAAACCGCTACAAGCATGGTTGAGAACTCTTTTTGTTGAGAACAATTTTATGGAAAATAAATCCTGTCAAGCTAACTTGATATCTTTTTTTATGCGATTACACGTTTGGTTGTACAAGATAATAGTGTTGAAATAATATAGTTAGACTTTTGTAAGGCATTTGACTTGGTACTACATGACATATTGATTAAGAAACTAGAACAGTGGTTCTCAAATTGTGGGTCAGGACCCCATTTAAATAGGGTCACCAGGGCTAGCTTTAGACTTGCTGGGGCCTGAAGCCCGCACCCCATCACCTGGGGCTGAAGCTGAAGCCCAAGCCCCACCACCCAGGGCTGAAGCCATAGTCCAAGGCCGTCAGCCCTGGACAGCGGGGTTTGGGCTTGGGTTTCAGCTCTAGATGGCGGGTCTCAGGTTACAGACCCTCTGACCAGCACTCTGCCCAGGACTCCCTCGGGCTTCAGTTTTGGCCCTTCCACCTGGGGTGGCAGCGCTCAGGATTCGACCTCCCTTCCCGGGGTGGTGGGACTTGGGCTTCGATCTCCCCTCTCACTGTCATGCAGTCATTTTTATTGTCCAGAAGGGGTTGTGATGCAATGTAGTTTGAGAACTGCTGAATTAGAACAATACAAAATTAACGTGACACACATTAAATGGATTGAAAACTGGTTAATTAATAGGTTTCAAAATATAACTGTAAATGAGGAATCATCATCAAGATACTTTGTTTCTAGTGGGGTCCCACATGGATTGGTATTTGGCCCTACACTATTTAGCATCTTTATCAATAACCTGGAAGAAAACACAAAACCATCGCTGGTAAAGTTTGCAGATGACACAAAAATTGGGGAATTGGTAAATAATGAAGAGGACAGGTCACTGATTCAGAGTGATCTAGATTGCTTTTTAAATCTGGGTGCAAGCAAACAACATGCATTTTAAAATGGCTAAAAGTAAATGTATGCATCTGGGAACAAAAAATGTACGCCAGGTGTACAGGATGCAGAACTCTCTCTTGGAAAGCAATGACTCTGGAAAAATTTTGGGGTTGCGGTGGATGTTCAAGTGATTATGAGTTCCCAGTGTGATGCTAAGGCCAAAAGAGTTAATGTTATCCTGCAATGCATAAAAAGGGGAATCTTGAATAAAAGTAGAGAGGTTATTCTACCTCTGTATTTGGCACTGATGCAACTGCTGCTGAAATACTGTGTCCAGGTCTGGCACCCACAATTCAAGGAGGATGTTAATAAATTGTAGAGGGTTAAGAGAAGTGCCATGAGAATTGGTAGAGGATAAGAAAACATGCCTTATAGTGACAGATTCAAAGAGCTCAATCTATTTAGCTTTACAAAGTTAAAATTAAGGGATGACTTGATTATAGTCTATAAGTATCTACATGGGGATATGTATCTATATAGAGATATAAGTATCTACAATATTTAATAATGGGCTCTTCCATCTAGCAGAAAAGGTATAACATGTTCCAATGGCTGGAAGCTGAAGTGAGAAAAATTGAGACTGGAAATAAGGCATACATTTTTAATGGTGAGAGTAATTAACCGTTGGAACTCTTTACCAAGGGTCATGGTAGATTATCACTGACAATTTTTAAATCTTCTTCTAAAAGATTCACTTTAGGAATTATTTTGGGGATGTTCTATGGCCTGTGCCATACGGGAGGTCAGGCTAAATGATCACACTGGTCCATTCTGGCCTTAAAATCTATGAATCTATGACAGACTATGATCAGTTTTAATCATCACTGGGATTCATAGTTGGTAACAATCCAATTTTTAAGTTTTCAGCTTTTTTAAATATACAACTTTATGCATGACATCCGTGCAGCAGTACGGGCTTTCAGTGACTAGTATTTAATTAATGGTTTAAAAAACAGAGTCTGATTGTGACCTCTGCCTTGGTTAAGAGGTTGTTGTAGGCTGTGGCTGTTTCACAATTTGTGAGATACAAAGATTTTTAAAGTTGTTCTAAGGTACTTTACACCTAATTCCCCAAATTTCTAGTAGTATATCTACACACTCCTCTGTCACTTTAGATCAAATACAGTTTCTATTATATTTTAACAGTAATTGTTTTTTCTTTCTTATAGAGAAATGGGAAATTAATCCATCAGAGCTGACCTTCATGAGAGAATTGGGGAGTGGTCTCTTTGGAGTCGTGCGTCTTGGCAAATGGAGGGCACAATATAAAGTAGCCATCAAAGCAATCCGAGAAGGTGCAATGTATGAAGAGGACTTCATAGAAGAAGCTAAAGTAATGATGTGAGTTGCTATATAGTACTTAGTACTTACACAGTAGATTCCATTATTCTGGTACAAATGCACTGCTTCAGAAAGAAAAATTCTAGCCAGGTGAGTTTTGTATAACTTCTTGGAGAGGGGAAAACTATAGTAACTGTATGTTTTAAATCTTTCAGGAAGCTAACTCATCCTAAATTAGTGCAGCTCTATGGTGTCTGTACACAGCAGAAGCCTATTTATATAGTGACAGAGTTCATGGAACATGGGTGCCTTCTGAACTATCTTCGACAAAAACGTGGACATTTTAATAAAGATATCCTGCTGACAATGTGCCAGGATGTATGTGAAGGGATGGAGTACCTGGAAGGAAACAGCTTTATCCACAGAGATCTGGTAATATCATTTCAGCCTCTTTATTACATTTCTGATTTGCACATTAATAGTTAAGGATAAGAAATTGTTTTTATTTTAAAAATGTCTTTTTCAGTTACTCATAACTTCCTCAAAAATATATGCTATTGTTTAACTGTGTGTTAATATTAAGCAAAATCCACCAAATTGACCCATCTGGGGTAGGGAGAAATGGCTGACCCTGTATAGGCAGTGGGTTAAAAACCTCCAAAGTGGTCTTAATAAGATTAATATTGTCAGTTTTGCACAGAAAATTATGCTTTATTGTATATTAATTCGTTATTCAGAATTCTTACTAACCACATAAAGTAATTTTTCCTGTTCATTTTATAATATGTCTCAGTAAGTAAAAATATTTGTACTTGAAGAATTTATTATTTACATCTTGTCTGTTTCATCCTTGACCTAGTGACTGATCCTAGTGAAACATTTAACTTGGTGAGCAAAGGGATGAGGTCTTGAAAGCTCTCTATATTAGTGTAGCTTACACCATGGTTCTAAGATGACATGGTTTTAGATAACATGTCGGAACCTAAGATAAGTAATATATTACTATTCCTCTAAAACACTGTTTCAGTAAAAACACTGATTGCTTTAGTAAAAGGGAGCATCAGATCATTAGAGTTGGTCTTCCTTTGTTGTATACTAATATGAATGACAGCTATACTAATGGTAATTTTCATTTGAGGCAACTAAGTTATGTGTGTTTCCCACAATGATAAACTGTGCTATATAATTAAGATATTAGGGTCTGAGTCCCCTTTCACTTTATACCCATAAATTAAGTATAACACCACTGAAATAAGTTATACCATAAGTGAAAAGAGACTAGGGCCTGAGAAGGTTCTGATGCACTAGAAATGAACAAAATGCTAAGCAGCAGGCACCTGATTCTGATCATCACACTGAGCTTATACATATGTAATTCCATTGTTTCAGAGAAATTATTTCTGCTTTATACTGGTGTAAGTTTTAGTTCAGTGAAGTAATAAAGAATATAAGTAGAAAATAAATTACATCACCCAGTAAGTGCCTAATCTGTAAGTCAAATTCTGGTTTTATACTGGTGTAACTCAACTGACTTTGGTTTATGATGGCATAAGTGAAAAGAGGATCAGGCACTACCGATAGAAAAAACATGCAAATAATAAAAGCATTTTATTTATTTTTTTCATTAAAAATTATGATTGGGCTTCACAATCACAGACCAACTTATGCAGTTATGGTTCACATAGAATTCCTATCAAAATCAGTGTGAATTTTCTCAGAATAAAGATTGCAGAATTTATCCCAATATACAATAAATAGAATTTCATCTAAACATGTTCTTATTTTGATCTTTCTTCATCATTAATATATATAATTATTTCCTTTGCAGGCTGCCAGAAACTGTTTAGTGAATGAGTCAGGAGTGGTGAAAGTGTCTGATTTTGGAATGACAAGGTATAGCCAAGTTGACATACTTATTTGCAAGGTTTTTAACAGATTTGGCATAACATGTGTTCTTACATTTAAGACAATACATCACTTTAAAATTACAGACAAAATTGACATTTCTTTCTCCAGCTGACATCTCTTAGTAAATATTTCCAGTGGTTTGTAAATTTCTCCCTCCCAAACTTACTTATTTTGTGATCACAGTGTGATTATTTTCTTACTTTTTTAAAAATTAGGAAAAGCAAAATGATGCAACTTGTTTTACGGTGCATTATGGTGACGGGCACTTTAGCACATCTTAGGTAGAGATGGCTTAAGCAGTATGGAGTTGTAGCTTCCACCTTGCTCTGAACAGAATATACAGATGAGGCTCAATCCCCTGCTGTGCATGACTTATGGAGGGTGGGCCCCTTAACGATGGGTAAAATGGACCATAGAAGTATGTAGTAAAGCTTAATTGTTTGTAAAGTGTTTTGAAATCGTTGAAGTATTATTGTTGTTATGAGAACTCAGACACATTTGGACAATCAGATTTTGTTTGC
The DNA here is from genome assembly GCA_007922155.1 of Mesoclemmys tuberculata. NCBI lineage: Eukaryota > Metazoa > Chordata > Testudines > Chelidae > Mesoclemmys > Mesoclemmys tuberculata. The sequence continues at coordinate 46,388,830 of ML675624.1, forward strand.
ATTGGTTACAATGTTATTTTAAAAAGTTACAAGACATCCATGTCTAATGTTGAAGAAAACTGTGTTTGTTCCTATCATCACCATCTTTGTATTCAGAAAATTAAAATTGTGGTTCATGAAATAGTGTAACTTTTTTCCCATTTTACTCTTCCTCTTTCTGTACCTTAGAACTCCCCTTTTGCCTTATGCCAGGGAACCTGCCTGCTCCTTACCTGCCTCCATTAGGATAATGTAGTATAATTTCACCCATTCAAAACCCCAAATTCACTCAAATTTTCTTTGTCAAAATGCTGCTGTGGTGGGTTCTACATTTAGTCTCCCTAAATGATTTCTTTATCAAAGGTGTTCAATTAGCAACTCATAAGATAATTTTTCTAACAGACAACCCTACCAGCTAGCTCACTGGGATCTGAAAGTCAAGATGGGTTTTCTCTCTTCTTATGTTATCACAAGGAATAGAACTGGATAACAAAAGTCATCAAAACAAAACAAAAAACTACACATCCCCTCCTCCCCGCCATTCTTCAATCTTCTTATATTTGGAAGAAAGAATCTTGAAAGATGTGTTGATGAAGCGCAATAGAATCTAGTCTTCAGTAGATGTATTCAAACTGCAGGGTTAACAGTTGTAACACCTTGTTTTTGTAAACAAAGAAAACAAGCAGGACACACTGGCACCAGACAGCCTATCATCTGAGTAGAGTGTGATGCAGGAACTCGAGAGGCATTGTGTCCCGGAGTAGTACAATTTCTGTTGGTGTTTTCCTACACTTCTTGCCAGCTCCACAGACTGGTGCCTGTGGGGACACTACAAGGAAGCAATCTGAGACACTACCAATTGTTGTCAAACTGCATTGTGCCTGGCTCCTTTCACCCTTCCCACCTACTTACCTTGTACACCCACATGGTATGTAAACACAAACTGTCCCATGAGCAACAGATCTGTTGATTAAGAAATTGGCATTTTTCACATAGCTATTTTCCTCACTGTAACAATTTAATTCATATGTGACCTACTGCATGAAGCTAACAACTACAAGGGAAGACTATGCATCAATGAGAAAGGTTAATGGAGACACAAATAAAACCTTACAACTATTGAAGTTATTTTCAAATCACTTTGTGAGACTAATTATCACTAACCACTAGGTGGCAATGTGAGTGCCCAAACTACAAGCAAACATGAAATAAATGGTGATTTCACAAATGGAATCAGACTAGAAATATCATATTCTTTTGTTTTTAGGTATGTCCTTGATGACCAGTATACAAGCTCTTCAGGTGCTAAATTTCCTGTAAAGTGGTGTCCACCAGAGGTTTTTAATTATAGCCGATTCAGCAGCAAATCAGATGTCTGGTCATTTGGTAAGAGACACTTTATGAATGAAATAAGAAATTTATTTTTCAATTCACCAATTAGCAATTAGGGTCCAATTGTTAAAGAGGATTCAGACCTCTTAGGATATGCTCAGTGAAGTAATTGGTCCTGATCCTTCTCTCAGTTGCCCCAGTTTTCCACTGGTAATTCCACTGAAGTCAATGGAGTTACTTCTTGTTTTCACAGATATTAGGTGAATTAGGCCCATTAGGTAATTAGGGGACTGAGCTTTTTTCAGGATAGGACCCTTAATGAACACATTTACCATTTTAAGAAACAAAACCATATTTACAGGCATACATGTATTTTAAAGAAGCATTTTTTAATTTACTTGACAATCTATTCATGCCATTCATTTTCTAGGTGTTCTAATGTGGGAAGTATTTACTGAGGGTAAAATGCCCTTTGAG
>ML675624.1:46390627-46415191 GCA_007922155.1 Mesoclemmys tuberculata
GTGTTCTAATGTGGGAAGTATTTACTGAGGGTAAAATGCCCTTTGAGAAAAGCACAAACTATGAAGTGGTAACTATGGTTAGCCAAGGAGAGCGTCTGTATCGGCCAAAATTAGCCTCCAAGAACGTGTATGATGTGATGGTGATGTGCTGGCAGGAGGTATATTTCTTTTTTTGTATTTTATTTACCCAGCAAAAGCTCAAGTTTAGTTACCACACCGAATTATCAGTGTAAAATTCTGACTGCATTTTATTCCAAAGCCAGCCTTCTCAAACATATGGTAGCCTTGAAGATCCCTGCATGTATCCCTTCCTCCAGAGAAACATCAAAATGGAGAGAATGTCTCCACATTGTCTTGGTGAATCAGAATGGGCAGGGTATTCCTTGCATACAGGCATTATGGAAAGAAACATGGAGAAAGGAGTGGGGAAAAAGAAAATGAACAAGGCAATTAGGCTGCTATTGTTGATGGATCAGTGGGGGCAGAACATAATAAGAGATGAAATCAGAAATCTAGGACAGGATGGAATTTTGTATATTCTTGAAGATGAGTCTTAAAATTTGAGCAGTATTAAAGGAGGAGCCAATGGAAGAAGACCAAGGACAGGGTGACATGGAGAGATCAACTAGGGAATAACATTGTTTTAGTGGCCATGATTTGTATGGAGGATGGAGAGATGGGTGTCAGAGTGACCACATAGGAGCACTTTGAAATAAACAAGGTGGTTAAATGCCCACAGATAACTACACAGATAGGTAAATAAAAGAAAAAAAAAGTGATGAGAAAAAATTAACAACATGCAGTTATTAACAGAGCAGGGTGACAAAGTTAAAACAGGTCAGCAATGGTACGAATGAAATAGAGAGAAAAATAGGACGAAATGGCAAAGAGGAGCTGAGTTAAATGCTATAATTCAAAAGACATGATGGTCCACAAAAGGCAGTTGAATGCACTAAAGACAAATGTTGGGATCTTCCACACCAACTGATCAAACACATTCCTGAAATTGCCCCCCTCATGCACACAGAAAACTTTCTCTTTCATTGACAATGGGCCCAATCCTGATCCCACTGAAGTCCATGTGAATTTTGCCATTGATGTCACAGAGAGCAGAACTGGGCCCTGTGTCTTTGTAATTTTTAGTATTACTCCAATGACTTTCTGAAACTATTTCTCTGACAACTTTTCACATGTGTATTTCTTAGGAGAAAAAATGATCTCTTTTGCTTTATAAATGATCTAGAGCAGGGATAGGAAAAGACCACATGGAAATGTCTGTGAAATCAGCAGGGTGCCAGTGCAAGGAATTGAATAATAACAGGCAGCTGTTAAAAATTACAAAATCCATACAGCAAAAACAATGAGAGTTCTGTAGCACTTTGAAGACTAACACATTTAATTTTTGCAGGCATAAGCTTTCAAGGGCTTTAACCCACTTAATCAGATGCCTGACATGGGTTAAAGCCCACAAAAGCTTATGCCTGCAAAAATTAAATTTGTTAGTCTTTAAAGTGCTACAGAACTTTCGTTGTTTTTGCTGTATACAGACTAACATGGCTACCCCTCTGGAAAAATCCATACAGAAATGCAAGAAGCATAAAATCAAAAACAGTTGAACTAGAATGTCTCACAATAAAAGAGGACATTGATGTAACAGGTGTTACAGAAAGATGGTAGAATGATAAAAATCAATGGGATACTATGATATATAATTATAAAATTATAAAATTTTATATAACATAAAATTTTATAAAATATTTTATAAATTATAAATTATAAATATTTAATAAATTTATATAAATTATAAAAAATTTATAAAAATTTTATAAATAGTTATAAAATAAAATGGCTATAAAATATATAGAAAGACAGAAAAGGTTGAAGAGGTGAGGGAATAGTGCTGAGTCCAAAGGATTCCATAGAATCCAATGGGATAAAAATTCTAAGTGGAGAGGACCAGGTAGTTGAACCTATGGATACAAATCCTAAGCTGTAACCTCCAGATCAGGAAAAGGATACTGAGTGCACAACGTTGAAAGAGATCAGAGGCAGCAAAATCTAACAAATGCTGTTGAATTACAACTAGCGAAAGGTATTTAAAGTATATCAGTGTCAGGAAGCTGAGAGAGAATTAGTTGATTTGCTGGATATAAAATAATTCATGGCATAGAAAAGTTATGTCAGGATCTTCTGTTTTTGCTGTGTAATAACACAAGAACAAGGAGACCTTCAATGAAAATAAAAAGAGGTAAATTCAAAACTGATACAAGAAAATACTTTTTCACACAATGCATAATTAGACTGTGGAACTCATTAACACATGATGTTGAGGCCAAAAATTTAACAAGATTAAAAAATGGATTGGAAATTTATACTAATAACAAGAATATCCAGAGTTACAATAGCTAATGCTATCATAAATTTTAGAAGGAGTGTTAAGTTTCATGCTTCAGGGTTTAGGCCAATCTCTGAAGGGTTTACAAGGAGAAATAATGTGCGAGACAGGGCAAATCTTCTTACTTCTGCCTAATGAGAGGATTATGGCACCTTCCTCTGAAGCATCTGATGCTGGCCCCTGTCAGATACAGGCCACTGGCCTAGATGGCTTTGGGTCTTATTCAGTATGGCAATTCCTATGTTCCTTTATCGACACAATAATTGTCTTCCACATAGAAATCTATTACGAAAAATAAAATACTGTATAACATTTTCAGCATTGTGTGAGGTTCTAAATTAATTTTAGAATAATAGGAAATAGAATAGTACACAACCTCATTTTATGGCTTCACCAGAGATGAGATGTCCTAGCAATACTTTAGGTTAATGGAAATTAACCTGTCATGTTTCTTTCCACTACTTCTCATCCTTTTAAATGTAACTGTATTTTAATCTTTTTACACATAAACTTTGCCTGCTATTTAATGCACGTTATTGCTTTAGCAAAATAAAATCTTTCTGATGTGACTTTATTAATTGGCAATACAACAAAACACTTTAATTCCTAGAAACCAGAGGGCCGCCCTACATTTGAAGACTTGCTACGTATAATTGATGAGATAGCAGAGAGTGAAGACGCTTTCTGAAGAAGAGGAGCAGAGGCACAAGAATTCTAGAGCACAGCAAAGAACCAATATTCCAGAGACATGGCATTATACTTTAAGAGCATGATCCTTCAAGCTTCTGAGTTCTCAGAATGAAGTGTGGAGTGCCTAAGCATTATCACTTAGCATTTTCTCAGCAGTCATGCAGAGAAAGTTCCATGTTATACAGAGAAACATGCACAATATATTCACCAATGTAAGCAAACCCATATGCCCTTTCTGAAGAGTCTCAATGGGTATAGTGAAAAATTGGGATGGATGCATGGAGCAAATGATAGGACATGGCCAAAGCACAGACACTTAAGTGCAATCCAGTAAATGCAAATGATGTATATAGTGTCAATGTTTATATGTTTGGTTTACTTTTACAGCCAGTCAGTAGCAGGAGCTACTTGTGTACTTAAGAGCATTGCTTAAAAACTAAAAGCAAGATCATCTGGTGAGGGCCACCTACTCCCATAGGAATGCTTCCAAAGGTTATCCTGAAATATTATTTCTCACAGCTAGTTGATTGATGCTTTATGCCATATACTGGGGCCAACATTCTTGCTATGCCGTAAGTCTGTTTTACCCACTTCCCTCAGCTTACTTCTCTCATTTGTGTGTAACATAGCATCATGGTCAACAGCCTAATCCAATGTCTCTCAAATGCTGCACTCAAAGCCCTTACTGTAGGACTGAGTCCACATTTATTTTATGTCAGGAACTGTTTCTTGGGAATTTTTCACCCAAAGAGCATCTGGGACCAGTCCTACGGCCAATCATAGTGATAAATGGCATGCACAACACATCACAGCTGATTTTCAGTGGACTATAGCACATTGAATTTGATTAACTATAAAATAATTTATATGCTGTATGAACTTAAATGTATACTGTACACATTTATTTATATGAAATTTAAGTGTTCTGTTCCTGAAATGTTAAAGCACAAGTCGCTCAATATTATATATTACACATACAATGTGATATGTGGCATCTATGGATCATGAAAGAAGACATAGTATGAATTTTGTTAAGATGGCAGATTTCTATCATTCTGTCCTGGTCATTTGTGCACAATGAAATGAACTTTGTAGTCTTAATAGCAAATGCCATACTACAGTTGGTGTATAATAAATCAAATGTTCATTGTTTGGAATCTTGAATAACAGTTTGCCATTGATTTATTGTCAGGTAATGATTTATTGGCCAAACATATTGCTGGTATAACTATTGACTTCCATGGAGTTACACCAGGGATGCATAGGACTGAACATCTTTAGGTATGTGTGTTAATTACCTACAGCAGGATTCCGTATCAGAAAATGCATACAGATAGCACATATAGCCCTAAGCCACATTATGAATTATCTGATATTCAGATATTTCATGTGAATAAAAGTAAGAATTATGGCAGATGTCTAGTTGATATGGGATGAGGCTTACCACAGCACTATGGGTCTGATCATGCAAAATGCTGAACACTACCTAGGCCTGAGTTGCCTTAACTCTCACCAAAGGCCCCTTATATGCAAATTATGTATAATATGCTTCAAAAGTGATAAATTGGTGGGGATTATTAACTAGGGACTAATACAGCAGTCTTTTCTATTGAGGTCACTGGGCGTTTTCCATGTAGAAGAATAGTATGGTCAATTAAATTTCAGGGAAGTACAGGGGAAGTTACTAGTGAACCTTCTATTTAAGTTGCCTCACACTTACCTTAAAAAGGATTCTTTCAATTGTTGTTTGAGAAACTCTAGCCCCTCTATTGTTTGCTACATGCCTTTAAATTCAAGAGAGAAAAAATCTTTGGACTGGAGAGGTGCCTTTTATTTATTCCATGAAATTCCATTCAGGTTTAACTGAGTTGCGAACTGTTGGAAAACACCATTTCCCTTTTCTTGTTAGCATTGCTCAGAAAAATTACGTCAGTGTGCAAAAATAAAGGCACAGCCACCAAAGTAGGAGCAGCTTCACATGCTTTACTGTGAAAGCCTGGGAGCTGCCAGAGTATTTGTAGCAGCTGGGCTTACCCCAATTCTCCCTTTCCCCTGTCTTCTGGGACAGGAGCCCTCCCAACTCGCAGGGCAGGAGAGAGACAGTGCATTCAGTAGGCCCTTGTAAACCTCCCAGACCCAGCACATGGTGTCAGTTGCCATCTTCTCCCTGGGATAACATCCTTTGTCTGCTGCCTGCTAACATAGTCAGGCAAGTGATAGCAGTCTGTGTTGAAAGTTTGGAGCTCGTAACTGGGCCAACTGTACCCCATGTGCTCCCTTGTGGCCTACACACATGCTACACACAGCCTGCTTCAGTTTCCCCTCTTGGACTGTTCATGTAAACTTAAATTCAAGCTTTTTCTTGGTCAGTAATACCACTCCTTGGGGAGTGGATTTATTAATATAAAACAAACTGTAAAGCAAACTCAAAACAAAGTCAATTTGTAAATCCACACAATTCAAGGTTTCTCTTCCTCCTCCAAAGCGTCCCTGCCTGGGGAGCTTTGCAGTTCCCTTCCTAGAGAGCTTTCAGACTGCCACAGCTTCCTAATTGTCCTCCATTCTTCACTGCAACTTCCTACTACTTTTAAATTGCCATCACCGGATTCCTCTCAGGTGGGCTCATCCTTTAATCAAGGTTGGCTTAGCCCCAGGCTCTCCAGCCCATGGGGGTGAGTCAGTCTATTACAGGGCTCAGATCTTTATGATGATAAATGATAGAGGAATTGTTACAGTAATATATTCCATTTTCCTTTAAAAATAAACTCGGAAATTATATACAAAAAACCTTGGGTTGCCAAGTCATGACAGTTGGGAAATGCTAGATTTACAGATGCCTCTAAACCTTAATTATGCTGCCTGTGCAGCATTAGGGTAGTTGGGGAATTATCAGAAAAATAGGATTCATCAGACAATGCTGAATCATCGAACCAAAATGTTTTGTGGAAACATTGGGTTCAATTCACTTTTTATGAACCACGGGACCCACTGCTCTGAAGTAGCCCTGACGTATGGACTGCCCAAAGGCTAGGGACCCGACAGGAATTCCAGGACCCTCAACTTCAAGGCTACCCCACGATGCAGAGTGCATGGGAACAGTAATGAGAACATCTCAAAGATCAAAAGGTTCCTGAACTTCCATCATGCCCCCTTTAATTTTCACAGAGCTGCCTCTGCAGCTTCTCCTCAAGCAGCCCACCTTTCCTTCTCCTCACAGGCACATATTTTTCTTTCCCTTCCCTTCCTCTGGCACCCAACAAACCATTCCTCTGGTGTGCATAGTAGAACCAGTTGCAGATCCTTTCCTAGGTTGGTTACTATGATGGTGGCTGCTAAACATGTCAGCTAAATATGCCTCAGGGAACTCTTGGTTACCCATCCCCTATTATTAAGTCTCCACCTATATCTCTGCCTGTTTGTTCAAAACAGTGCCTCAGAAATCACTGAATCCTAAATCTGAGCCTCATGGACCTTTAGATTAATATGGCTTTGCATAGGTGTTTGATTTATACTTGTCAGTTAGCCAGCAGCACATATAACTAGTTACTGTTTTAAGGACAGGTGTCTTCCCCCCACACAGCCACTTTTGGGGAGGACAGACAAGCTATAAGAATGGTTGCCTTTCAATTCCCCTGCTTTTGTTAGATTATTGTTTTATCTGAAAGAAAGACTGAGTTTGTTTCAGACCTCCAAACTACATCAGGGCTGGAAAAATAAGATTCTTAACATCACCACCAAAGATAAAATGCATGACAAACCCTAAAGCCATGGGCCAGGGCCTCAGCTGGCATAAATTTTAAGTCACTGACTTTATGTTTTGGTAAGTTAAGTGAAAACCCAGCATTCAGAGAAGTAAGGGCTGAAAAGCATGTTGTCATCCCAGCTGATTTCTGCAGAGGTAGTCCCCAACAACAGCTGAAAACAAGTCACAGACAAAATACATCTTTGTGTTAACAGCAAAGGAGTAAAGGGATTTTCTTCCTAGTGCCTTGTCCAGTTATATCTGTGGGTTACAAAACAACTCTCCGAAGCCATGCTGCAAGGGAAAGAGAGGCAACCAGATCAGGAATTATGTATGAAAACTGATCTGCCTCCACAAAGCTGGGTGTTGTAACAGGGTAAAAACATGTTTGAAAAACAGTGCCCCGAGTCCATTTTGAGAAAAGCTATAAATCCATGTGTGGGGGACTCAGAGATAGCAAAAAAGAAAAAACAACCTTGAAGTGAACCCATGATAACGGGGGCCGGACCCAGACATGGGAATTTTGCAGTCGCTGCAAAATTAGCTTTGCAAGTCAGCAGTAAAGTTTCAAGGAGGGGGCTGCTGATAAGATGGTAAAGGAAGGATCTACCATTGGCTTAGCGGATGAATTGGCTGAAGAGATATAAAAGCGTTGTCAGATCGAGACCTTTTCAGAGAGCCATGAAACAAGAAGGGGGTGCACCAGAATAGCACCGCGCAATGAGTCTGATCAACCATTTCGCCTCTCTCCAGCTCATCGCTCAAAATAATAGGGTAGGGTGTTAGAGCTGATAACCCGTGGGGCTTTGTCCTGCAGATGATAACCTGGGTGTGAATACGATAGAGGTTCCACCTGCATGCTGATAACCCGTGGGGCTTTGTCCTGCGGATGATAACCTGGGTGTGAATATGATAGAGGTTCCACCTGGATGAAAATATAGTAACCTGGCCATGGTATATTTGTTTTTTTTGCTGCAGCTGAGTTCGTCCATATATGTGGTGAGTAGTAATGTAAAACCAGTAATAATTCTACTTGCATTCCAGGGGTAATTGTTGCTGTAACTCTTGGGGTAACTGTTTTGTGTACTTGTGTTATTGTAATCTGTTGTTTTTTAAGTTTTATTTGTGTGTTAAGAATCTGTAAAAGAATAAGAGAAGATAATTGGTAAGGTAAAAACTCCCAATAAATAGTAGTTATAAATTGAATATAAAAGATGTGTTATTGTATAAATGAATGATGAATGATAGATTTATAAGCCGTTGACCAAGTCTTGGACTAAGACAGATCCCAGCCGCCTTCATCCATCCACAAGTTGGTCGGGTGAATAGCAAGGGGGGCCTGTCCGAACCTAGTGACTCAACAGACAGGCGGAGTGACTGTAGCCACAAGGCTACCCTTTCCCCTTCCTAACTCAGGAGCCTTTGTAGCTCCGTTGCTCAGTAGAACTTCTGTGACTTCAAAGGACTCCTTCTGTATCTGTTTGTTTGCCTTTCCTTCCCCCCTCCCGCTAAATAAGTGTTCCGTTATCGGATTCATTCACCTCGTCAGTATTATGAGCTGAAATTGAAACGGTGCGGATTCCTCAATAAGTCAAACCTAAGTTGTACAAATGTGTTTGCAAGTGGGTGTCTTAAGAATCAATCTCTTTAGAAAATCCACTGTTTTAAGCAGGGAGTAGAAAGTCCCATTTCAAGTTGTAAAACTGACATAGAGTCATAAATTAGTGAAAGTAAATAAGATAAGAAAGATACTTTTTCCCTCTCTCCTCCAAGCCCCCTGCCCGTCTAAGACGTGGAACATAGACGAACTAAAAAGTTTTTAACCCTTTGTCACCACACTGGGAAGGTCCCTCTAGGACCTCACCCCCTGTGAACTCCACAGAACCAGAGGAAGACATAGTAGGTAGAATAGGAGGAAGAGAGAAGGGCAGCAAACCTTGCAGAACTGTCCTATCTCTTGGGGCCCCTACACACTCATTTATCTGCAAGAGATGGTAATCTGGGCCATAGTTATTGGACTATGAGTCGCATTCTGCACGGTTTTTCAGTCAAAACATTAACCTCAGTGAAAATTTTGCTCAAGTAAAGAGTGCAGAACAAGGACCTACACTGCATCCCATGAAACAGCCTACTTATTGATTCAGCCCATAGTTTGTTATGATTCCTTATGCACTATAAGAGACAAGCTGGTAAATACATGATTAGGATATTAGTAAAATGCATTACAGACATTTCATTTACTGCATTTTCTTTTAACCTAGCAAAGTAGATTCACATGTGGGAAGTGCCTATACTTTACAGAAAGTTTGAAATTCAGTCAAGGCAGAACTCTGACTTCCTTTGCATTTGTGGCTATAGTTAGATCTTCAGAGTTACTTAAGAATGTTGTTTTAATAATACTTTATGAAGTTCTACAGTGGCTGATCTAAATATCTCTGCTAAGTACTTTACAAATGTTAATTGAGCCTCACAGCTCTCAGGCAAGTAAAAGATACACAGGGATTACTTCATCCATCACTGCAACATCTCTGTGGTGGAATGCAGGAACTGTTTAACAGGGCATGGTGGCAATACGCTATCTAAATCAGGGAAACACTGCCTCCAGTTTAAACACATGGGGAAGTTTTGGTAAGTAGCATGTAATTATCTGAGCTGGAATTTAAACACCCTTTAATGAAAAACGCCATGCAATCTCTAGGTGGCCAAAAGTGGCCAGGTCACCTTATTAAAAAGTCAGCACCTGCAGCTCCACACTGCCTCCAACACCGTGTCCAGTCATTAACTCAGTACTACTTCAGATTTTCCCTTTGTGTTTCTCCTTTTGCAGGTGAACATAGCACAATTAAGATACTGAAAGTTGCAAACTCTCTTTTCTTTGTTTTTGTTTTTGAATTCATGCTCCTTGTCTGGAAAATATGGTAAATGAATAAGAAATTACGCTACACAACATGTTCTGGCAAAGCTAAACAGCAACTGTTTAAATGGTAAGGTGATGGCTTAATGTACAATGGAAAATAATGCAGTAAACAGATCACATTGCACATACTCTTTTTGTCTAACTTCTTTTAAAATAAATTGTTCATGTCAGCTGGCTTGGGCATTTCTAATCCTCATATTTTGCATAAGCATTACTGGAAACTTTTATCAAACAGATTATGGTATCTTGTGGTTAAAATGGGCTTGCCAAAGTCCCACGCTGTAGGCTCTTCACAGGATGTCATGGTCTATAGCAATTCGCCCCCACAAGCATCACTGGTAACTAACCAAAGCAAAACAAACAGCTACAAGTCTCTTCCTAAGAACTAATTTTGATCTTATCTCCCTGAACTTTGCCATTATCTTGCTCTTTTTATAATGTGAGATTTGTTAAATGCTGTGCATATCTTTACTGGTCAAATAATTCAAGTTTCACCAGGTGTAATAAGGCCACTTAACCTTTTGAATGCTATGGTACACAGATTTTTAGTAAACTTCACTGAAGTGCTGTGCTAAAGTATACTCATCTTAAAACTGACTTCAACTCAAGCATCTCCTCCAGTTCCTAAGCAGCTGCCTAACCCATGCACAACCTAGTGATTATGGGAGCATCCCAGCCATATCTCAGCTGCCCAACCTTCCCTAGTCTTTCAGCTGCCTCAAGTTCTTGCAACCTCCAGGGAAGCAGCCTGGTTCAATCCCCTATTCCACCCCAACTATCACCCACCTAGAAATTAGGTGACATTTTAAAAGTCAATTCTCTTGCTGCAGCTGACCTCTTTAGGTATCTTCTCTACACTTGTTCATTTGCAAGCAGCATATGTAGAATGGCATATATAAACATAGTAGCTGTGATACCAGAGAGATAGAAATGCATGACTACCTCTCTTGAGGTCAAAAACAATGGGAGTTCTGTAGCACTCTAAAGACTAACAAATTTATTTTTTGCAGGCATAAGCTTTCATGGGCTTTAACCCACTTCATCAGATGCAGGGAATGAAAATTAGATAGGTGGTATATATATACAGTCAAGGGGAAGGTACAACAATGGGTGGGGTAGGTAATAGCAAAGTCCATACAGTTAGAGTACCTGAGACCTATTCACAACCATTGATTAGAAAGTGAGAATCTGTGAACAGTGACAATTACTTCTTGTAATGAGGTAACCATTCCAAGTCCCTGTTCAGACCCAGTCTGAGGCCCAGTCTACACTTACCTTTGCGATTCGGCAGCAGTCGACAGGAGATACGCAAGTGACGTAAATCACTTGCGTATCTCCCGTCGACTTTGCAGCGTCTCCTCCGCGCTCCGTCCACACTGTGCTGCCACTTACCAGGGCAGTTTTCCTGCGTTGCTTGCTGGATCGACTGAGCGCGTCTACACAAATCGCTCAGTCGATCCAGAGCAATCGATCTGACAGCGGCGAATTTGCTGCTGTCAGTGTAGACCCAGCCTGATTGTGTCAAGTTTGCAGATCAGTTCTAGCTCTGCAGTTTCTCTTTGAAGTCTGTTTTTGAAGTTCTTTTGTTGAAGTATGACAACTTTCAAGTTGGCTAGAGAGTGTCCTGGGAGATTGAAGTGCTTTCCAACTGGTTTATGGATGTTTCCATTTTTTATGTCTGATTTGTGTCCATTTATTCTTTTGCATAGTGACAGTCCGGTTTGGCCAATATAGATGGCAGAGGGGCATTGCTGGCACATGATGACATATATTACATTAGTAGATGTGCAGGTGAATGAGTTCCTTGTGGTTTGGCTGATGTGGTTAGGACCTGTGATGTGTCACTAGAGTCAATGTGTGGGCAGAGCTGACAGTGGGGTTTGTTGCAGGGATAGGTTCCTGGCTTACTGTTCTTGTTGTATGATATACGGTTGCTGGTGAGTATTTGCTTCAGGTTGGGGGGCTGTCTGTAAGCAAGGATAGGTCTGCTTCCCACAGCTTGAGCAAGGTCAGATTTGAACTCCTGGTTTTGTTAAGGCTTCTATACCTGAAAGACTTATAATAGTTTGCACTTAAATTTTATAGCAAAAAATACCAAAGCTCTTTTACAGATATTACTTAATTCTCACAGTGTCCTATTTTTCCATTTTACAGATGGACAAAATGAAGCACATAGAGATTAATTTATAAGTAACGTGACCATGTTCACACAGTGAAAACACGGTAGGGCCAGGACTAACACCCAAGAGCCCTAACTCATGGGCCTATGTGCTAACCATTATACTATACTTTTTGTCTTACCTAGACTTACCCTACATAGAGAATGAATCTTATTATTATTTACACTGAAATAGTTCATCTCAAATCTCTCACATGTAAATTAAATTAAATTGGGTCATCATTCCAGATGGGGGGAGCATAAACAAGCCAAAAATAGTGAAGAGAATAAAAAACCAGAACATATTAGTGTGACTGTGAAAAGGGCATGCATGAAAGATAAACTTGGAAAAATACTCAGTCCTAGGTGAGAGAGACTATATACTTGTGTCTTTAGATCACCTTCTAATGCCAAGAATGTAGTGTCCTCTGTGGAACAGACAGGATTCAGTTGTGATGGATATAAAGGCTGCTGCATACAGAAGGAACTTGTAACTCTCCTTGGATATGTAGCTTCCACACTTATTCCACACAGGACTTCCTTTATATCCTAGCCAAGAAATGTGACTACACTACAAGCAAGAGTGTATTACAGGCAAAATGTGAATAGAGAGCTATGGCATTGTCCGGATTAGGAATGACCAGTCATAACATCATTGATATCATTATTGCAAAATTAGAATAATTCATACGAGATATGCCATGTCAGGTATTAGTGGAAAGGTTATAATTCTAAATTGCTAAGATTGATAAGAACATAAATGTATGCATCAGTGAGGAACTGAATTCTAAATATGTAATATGTATGATATATCTGTATCCAAACAGTTGCACTGTGTTTATGGGTGACACCCCAGACAGGATGGCAGCAGTACTTAGGCTACTTAATGGCCCATCAAGGGAATTCAAAGGTACGATGAATCAGGTGAAAGACCCCAGAAGCTACACTTTGAGTCACCCAGACATGCCCAGGGACAGGGAACTCTCGGGCTTTTCCATGCCATGTTCTGTGTGACTGTGTTTGGGGCAACCAACATAGTGAAGGGACATAAAAAGCAGCTGCACCATCCCCATCTTGTCTTCATTCCTCCTCCTTACCTCTGGATCAACTCATTTGCAACTGAAGCTGTGAAAGAAAGGACTGAGACCCATCCAGGTACTGGATGTACACCAGAGGGACTATACAAGCCTGCAAACTCCATAGTTCTACTGAGAATCTAATTTATATATGGACTTTACAGTCTTTTGTAGGTATCTGATTGCTTTGACGATTTAACATTTCTCATCATTTGTTTTTTTCCTTTTATAAGAAACCTGTAATTTAGTTACTAAAGGATTGGCTGGATTGGTATTTGGGGTCAGATCCAAACTTATACTGATCTGGCAATGTGGCTGACCCTTTGGGGTCAAAAGAACATTCTGGTAAAGAGAATAGAGTTTTAAATAATGTATCTCTTTACTGGACCTAGTTGCTGACTGGAAGCCAGAGACTGAAATACAATAAAAGGGATGGGCGCCAGGGTCGTATAATTTTTGGTGGTGCCCTGGCCAGGGCGCTGGGCCCATGTCACATGGGAGAGGGGTAAGGGAAAGCGGTGGGTCTGGGAGTGGGGAGTGGCCGCCACGCAGCACTGCTTGGGTCCGGGAGTGGCTCCTGTCCAGGGCACTGGGCCCACATGTGAGAGGGATGGGCAAAGGGTTGGGGCTGGGAGGAGGGAGTGGGTGCTGCTGCGCTGCACAGCTTGGGGTCGGGGCTGATGCCAGCCCGGAGCAGCTCCTAGCCAGCAGCTGAGTGAATCGGGGGGAGGAAGGCAGAACAGCCGGGCTGCTCTGGGCACTGCTGCACTCTATACCTCCATGGCTGGCTCCCCAGCACCACAGAAATATGGGTGTAGCTGGGCCCACCATCCTCAATGTTGGTGGAGCCCAGGCACCATGGGCCCATATAACTCACTGCCCATGGTAAAGGTGGCTGAGTAATTTTTTTGTTTTAGTTTCTTGATAACCAGTGTGGGGAATCAGAAGCCCTGTTTGTAACTGGTTGGGGAATTTAACTGCCATGTTAGCCACCAGTTTGGGAGAATCTGCTCTCCTTTTTTACAGCCTGCCTTGTCCTTGGCATTTTCATGTGGGCTACCCTAGGCACAGATGGGTCAAAGGAGCTCAATATAAAAAATGTAGGATATGGATGCCAGATTGGTTCTAGATTTTTTTCACACCTCACAAGAGGGCATTTATAACATCAGAGGCTCTTCTGGTGCTATGTATTCATTTAAGAAAAATATCCTAGTCAGTATTTTATTATTTTACTTTTCACTGAGCTTAATAATATCCCCATCTGTAAATAAGAATAATGCTTAGCACCGGGATAAAGCTTTTCATCTGAGGATCTCAAAGTGCTTTAAAGAAGTGGGAAAGCATTGATAACTTTATTTAATAGATGAGGAAACTGAGGCACAGAAAGGTTGGGGGTTCAGTTGTGAAGTCTTTCCTTACATAGGTGAGCACTCACTTAAGGAGTTCCACTAGTTTCAATTGGACTACTCCCATGTATAAATGCTCCACATTCTGATCGTAAGTGACATGCCCAAAATAAGTAATTTGCTTTCAAAATAGTAACATATTAAAAAAGCTTCTAGAAACCCTCACTTTCCAGTAAATCTGCTGAAATTGGCAAAAAAATTCAGAGCTTTTCCCTCCCTCACAACTAATCTGTTTGGTGATATATATTCTCACAAGCACTGTTTATATTCTCCAAAATTAGAAGAGTGGGAACAAAAGTGAGCCTGGACAATGATGGAGACTTGATGGCTGAATACTTAGTGTCACAACAACTCTCCTATGCATCGTACAGATTCAGGAAACTGAAGTATAAAGAGGTTAAATGATTTGTCCAAGGTCAGACAGTGAATATTTGCCAGAGCAGGCACTACTGTAACTTCATATATATAATGTAAAGAGTCATTTAATAAGAGTGCAAAGATTAAGAAGATTTACATTGTAATGGATTTGTCCAGATACTAAGAACCAGAGTATGGTCTTACTTTTGCTTGGCCTAACTCTACTGACTTCGTTGGAGTTGCTCCCAACTTTACAACAGCATAACTGAGTGCAAAACTAGGCCTATGTTCCTGCAACAGACAATGTTTATATACTTGCTGATATGTTAAGCATGTATGCAATATTTTCCACACCCAACTGGTGTAACTCCATTTACTTCAATGGAGCTATGCTGATTTACATCAGCTGGGGAGCTGTACCAGAGTTTATACCACATTAATATAACTGGGGGTAAGGGGGGAGATGCTCTATTTTGGCTACAGTCACATTACATGCATATTACTTATTTATTTTGTTGGTGTAATTTTGGCTTGAGTAACAGTTACTCAAGTACGATCTATTGTACTCTGCTGCCTTCTTGCAAGTGCAACTGACTGGGTGATAGAGCTGTACAAAGGGAAGGAAAAATCATGATCCGTTTCTTTCAGTAACAATGTAAGAATAAAAATAAAATAAACTACTAATAATAAGCAGGGAAAGAGACCTAAATCAATTACAATACTTTTTTCTCTCAGCAGGCGTGACAGTGTAAGTTGTCCTCTTGTTAAGTGAAAGGAATCTTAACATTTTAATCCTATTAATACTTTACATTGAGTTATAGCATCTTTCATTTGTATTTATTTTAGTAATGAAGGCCTAATTCCCAGCAATTATGTAACTCAGAACAAGCAAAATAATTTAGAAGCATATGAGTAGATAAGCACCCTTGAAGATTATTGTACTTATTGAATTGGTTAGGGTTGTACATTTTTAGGGCCTGATCTTTCAGTCTTTACCAGAAGTCAACAGGAGATTACTTCAGTAATGACTGCAAGACTAACGCCCTTATTTTTTCTTACAAAAGATCATCCTAAAAATGAATTCACCATTTGTTTTCCAGTTTTCATATTGAGATATTTGGACCTGATTGTACTCCATTCAAATCAATGGCTGTTTGCTATGAGACTAGAATAGCATAAACACTAGTAGCTCATAAACAATAAATAGCATAACTATATCTGTTTGCATAAGTCAAGATGTCACAATCTGGATGTTTCCTATTTGTAAGCGCTCACAGCCAAATGCTATTGTATCTGATCTTTTCCTGTTCTGTACATTCCAATGAATGTCTAGTACCCACTTCAACCTTTTTAAGACTCATTACTGATGAGAAGGAGTAAAATTCCTAAATATTTTAGCCAGAGATAGGCCTGAGTCACCAAGTATAAATGCAAATTTTCCCAAAGTTGTGGGTGTGTATATCCAGTATTTTGTTTGGTCTCAACGCTAATTACAACAAATGAGAAAAAATATTGAAAGTCATAGGGCCAGACTTGACACCAGAAAGTTGCCCTCTTTCCCCAGCAACCATCCTATCGCATATTCAATTATGAGACATTATATGAGCAATGTGTAGAATTTTTGGATGGCAAACTGTGAATCCATCCATTTATCAAAGGCAGGAGACTAGACACTCTCTTATGGCATAGTCAACAAAGCACAATACTTCACATTGTTGAGTAGGAATTTTTAAAATAGATTAGAGAGAGAGAGAGACCCAGAACATTGGATGGCAAATTTTTAAAATATAACTATGAAACAAGAAAATCTTTTTTTAAACAAGGAAGTTAGTGGGGTTCTTTCACAAGTTAGGGTGAGCTGAATGATAGTGAGGGGCAGAATTCAAATTAGTAGTGGAACTTTAAGTATTTCCAGACTTTCTGATATTCTGATTTTTTAAACTATGACCTTCTAACATTTTTCACTTTGCAACATTGGTTTTTTAACTTTAGCTCTGAATTTCCTTACTCACTATATGCTTTTTTATTGTTTTGTTATAACTAAAATGGTTTTAGAAAGTTGTTTAAAATGCTATTTGTTTACAACCTTAACTCTATATTAACTAAATTTTTGGTTTGAGAATAGTAGGTTGGTTATGAAATGTTGCTCTTTAAAATAGAATCAGTAAGTATTTTTATTAAAAACAGTTTGAAATCAGAAAATAATTTAGCTGTCTTTTCTTGGTTGTTCATTGTAAGTGGTCCTGTAAAAACATAACCAGAAATCAGGCAGAACATCAGAAGGTAATTCAGTTGGTTTATAAATAAACGTTCATGGTTTGTAAAATTACTAATAACCTAAATTATCCTGTCAGTAGCGGGAGATGCATCATGAACAGTTCAGCAACCAAATCCAGAGCTGTCTGTACAATAAAATACAGTAATTTAAAATGGCTTGGTGATCTACACATCAGGAGTGGAATACTTAAGACTACCCAGAACTTGTTTTCTTTAAGTCTTCCACCTTCCATATTAGATAAACTGAGTTCTCTGCTGTTTATTGTGTGTGTCTTTTGGATGAGACTTTAAAAACTGTAAAAATCTCATACTCTCTTAGTTAATGTAGACGTTTGCCTCAGTCTCCTTAACTAACATTTCCACTCCTCTTATTGTCATGCATCGTGCTGTGCCCCACTTAGTCCTGCCCACAGTCAATTGTGTTTTATTGGTTCTATGTTAAAATTTTTGTGTGAAGCATTGTGGAATCCTTGGGAAGAAAATGTCAATGTCAATATAAAATCCAACTGTATCTATGTTAATGACTTCAAATTGTTACTATTTTAGAGTGAATAACAGAGTTTTGCTCAGGGATTGGAAAAAATAGAATCTTACAGCTCAGTCAGAGGCAGTGCACAGAAATACATAAAATTATAGATGTTAGAGATGAAAAGGAGCAGCTCATTTGTAATCCAGTCTACCACCTTGCTTTACAGTATATTTTCTCATGATTTGTGAAGTCTAATTTTCAATGCTCCAAATAATGGAGCTTCCACCACTTTCTGTGGGAGAGTATTCTAATATATTTAACTCTGAATATCAGAAAAATTCTCAGTCTAAATTTTACATTTCTTAATTTCATTCCATCACTACTAGTTATAGTCCCATGTATCTCTCTAAGTGATTCCTAGTCACCTTGACATTATCACCCTTTAACTATTTATAGATATGTATGTCTCATCTTTAGTTTTGCGTTAACCAAGCTGTCACGCGGGCTGCATTAGGAGGGGGGGGGCATTTGTGTTATTTGACCTTAATATGTCAAAATCATAATGATTCAGGTAAGACATACCATGTCAGGTACTGTTAGAAAGGTTATAATATGCTGAATAAGATGATAATATTTGTGTTCCTGTGTAATATGTGTAAGGAAAGTTATGGAGATCTTTGATATCCCTGTATTTCAAACTGAGCTGTAGAAGACACACCCCAGACAGAGAGGCCGCAGGACAATAGCCCGCTTAATGGCCCATCAAGACCTTTACAGAAGCCAGAGGCCCGGGAAGAAACTAAAGGCATACCTGAAGAGTTACCAGGATTGGCCCATGTGACTATGGACTTCATTTTGGTTCCAGTAAAGTTCCACAAGCCACATGGCCAGTAACAGAGGGTATATAAGATCAAACCACAGAAACCATTTTGTCTTCGTCTTTGCCTTGTGTCCTTGTTCCTGTCCAGCTGCGGACACGCCTCTGGATTAACACACTGTGCAACTGAACTGAAGGACTTAGACCCATCCAGGTACTGGATGTATACCAGAGGAACTATACAAGCCTGCAACTCCACAATTGTTCTAGAAACCTGATGTATATGGACTTTTAAATCATTTGTATATCTCTGATTGCTTTAAGCCTTTAACACTTCTCTTATTGTTTGTTTTTCTTTTACTAATAAACCTTTAGTTTTAGTTACTAAAGGATTGGCTGGCAGCGTGGTATTTTGGGTAAGATCCAAACTTATAGTGAACTGGTACTGTGGCTGATCCTTTGGGATCAGAGGGAATCTTTTAGTAAAGAGCACAGAGTTAAAGCAACTGGTCTCTTTACTGGACCCAGTGTCAGTTTGGGAGCCAGAGACTGAAATGCAGTAAAGGGGGCTGTGTGTATTTGCACAGTGGCTTCTTGATAACCAGTGTGGGGGAATCAGAAGCACTGTCTTTTGGCTGGTTGGGAAGTCTGACTGTGGTGTCACCCACCAGTGCTGGGAGAATTTGCTCTCCTTTTGCAGCCTGCCCTGACCCTGGCATTATCAGTGGGCTACCCTGGGCACGGACGGGTTACACAAGCCACAGAAATTCTGCTGGTAATTTGCCTCCTCCAGCCCCTTCATGCACTGCAAATGGCATGGCTATTACAACAGCACTTAAAATACACTATACAGCTAAAGCTTATTGCAGCCTGCTACACAGGGTTGCGAATAAACAATTTGCACAGGTCACAGTCTTAATAGCCACAATCCTATCATGCACATGTCCCACCCACAACTCTCCTTCCACATTCATATGAAGAGAGTTGCCAGGTTTGTGGCCTTTCTACTCCTGGTCCTCTGAACAGAAGCATCACAGTGGTTCCACTATATTCTGAGCCTTCCACTGATGCCAAGTAGCCATAAAGTTTTAACTCTTTATTCTTTAGGTTGTTTCAAGGGTCTGCATTGCATTAGGGCAGAGTGGAGCAAACATTCACAGAAACACTGGACTTGTGTTAAATGTAAATGCTCAATATATTTAACATGTTAAATATGAATTATCTTCAATTTACCGCTGACAATCACTTGTATTTTAAGTATTAGCAGTGAATTACATCTTTGAAGTTGTGCCATTCATCTGGTGTGCTGAGTGTATAAGATGTACTGTACAGCACAAAAAGAGTCTCAACACACAGAGTTACTAAACATAAGATCCAATATTGCTAGGCTTGTGTACTTAATTCAATAATATAAAGCAATGAAATAGCCCCAGACAGGAAGAAGACCATGATAACTAGAAATAGTAAACAGTTCTATGGATGTAGAAATTTGGAGGTTAGATGGAGATCATTAGCATCCTAAGTTATTATATAAGTCACGTGTTCTAATATCATACATCATTGAACAACAGTATCCAACTGTAAAAAGGCATCAATGTTTCTCTTGGATTAAGTAATATCCTGGGAATTGCTCAACACTGATCCACACACAGGTGAATGACTCAGCATTGATATATTAATATTTACTTTAATGTGTTCTCAGAAAAGTACTTAACTTCCTACTGATACAGAGATCTCACCTACATTTGTACAATACTGTAAAACTTTTAAGATATTGACTTATTTTATAAGTTACCAATTACTTCTCTTTTGGTCATAGAGTTAAAGGCCACAAGGGACCACCACATCATCTACTCACCTCCTGACCTTTAGCATCATTTGGTTCCTATAAAACATTCTACAGTATTTTGTAATCAGCTGAATGTCTTACCACCTGTGAATTTGCTGTCAAACACAAAAGAAAGGATCAACTAAACCTGAATTTCTTTTCAATCCAAAGGAGTATTTATGGACAGATATTCAAGCCAAAAGGGAGCCCTCACAATGCCTTTGTATTTGTGATCTAGCTGGTAAATGATTGCTGCTCTGAGTGGCTGAGAATTTAAATAAACAAATGCAGAGATATCTTAGTTACAATTCTTTGTGAAAAGTGACTTGCTTGGATATACAATACACATATATAGTACAATATTGTCCATACTGGATATACGGAACACTGAAAGCCTTGTTGCAATTACAATCCTTACAGCTAATTAATCTGTACACACCAACACTAATACTCAGTGGAGTAATTTTGCCCTCAGAGTTGGGGAGAGGAGTGCAAGCGTTCCCTTACAGCAGGACAAGATCACCTGCGTTCTCGGAAACCCAAAAGGTTCCACCATAAAGTTGCTTTCACTCACCCAACTAAAACAATAACAGAACAAGATTTCAACTCTTACTGTAGCATCCTCTTTCTTCTCTTCTTATGGAGCAGTCCTTGACTGTCTGGCTCCCATGCAATGCTGCAGCAGTCTTCAGCCAGCACACTGACCTCCTGCTAAATCCCCAACTTCTCCTCCTTCCTCTCCAGATGTCTCTCCATGGGAAATCCCCTCAGCTTCTCCCACTCCCCACAAACACCGCCAATGCCTCCTCCCTCTCTCACAGCCCAGCCCCTCTCCTCCCCTTAATCCCAGTCTCTCCTCTCCAAGGACCCTCCACTCTCTCCTTTCCCCAAATTTGCCTCATTCCTTCCCTCACCCCAAACCTCTCCTTTCCCTACGCTGCCTCTTAACCCTCCCCTCAACCCTGCCATCTTGTCCCTTTGCACAGATTCCCCTCATAGCTGCACCGGGGTGGCTGTTCCTCCATAACCTTGCCCTACCCCTTGTGCCTGCCCATTTGTGCCTGTCCCCCACAGAGGTGTCCCCTCACTTGTCCCAGCAACCCTACAGGGAGGAAGGGGAGACAGAAGCTGCTGCTCCCTCACGCCCCAGCCAGCTGGGTAAACCTGGGCCTCAGAGCCAGCAAGGGCAGGGCCTAGACAAGGAAGGAGCGGAGATGGCTGTGCACAGTAGTCATAGCAACAGCAGCAAGGAGGTGGTAGGGGCCCCTGCAGCCAGGAGACTGTAATTGCAATTCCCTAGGTTTCCACCTCTGAGGTAAAAACAATGGCACGCAGAAAGGGAAAGCCTGAAAAATTGAAAGCAATTTGGGCTACCTTTTAAGGGTCTATCATTAACATAAACCCTGAAGATAGATGCGTTGTTTCCCATCCCCAGCCTTTATTCTAACCCCTTTGTGTATTATGATAAATCTGGAATTTTGGTATATTGGTTGTATTCGGAAAAATTAATAAAAAACACAGTAAAGATGAGAGGAGGTGGAAGAGGAGCAAAAAAAAAAAGTGATGAAAAAGAGGGAGGGGGAGATGAAATAAAAGAAGGAATAAAAGCTCAAAAGAAAAAAAGTCTCTTGCCTGCCTTTGGGGAAATAAAGAAGAAATTTGGGACTTGGCACATTTGTGGATTAGGTTTTTTAGCTCTTTGGGAGAAGCTCATATACCTGGTGATGGGTATCATTGGAAAACCCTAGATAGATGCAAGGAAACTAAAGCATTGCCTAGTTTACTCTGTATATTATTCAGGTAATTTCTGTAGATACAGTGATAAATAGTGGTACACTAGAGACACCTTTTATGGGAAACTGAGAAACTGGCAGGATCATGCAAGGACACCAGTGACAGTGAATGGGGCTGATGACATCACATGTTCCCCTGGAGTGACAGAGTAATATGGGTGGCCACAGCATTTGGACCCCCAGAAATTTGGAAAGTGGAGATTTAGGAAAAACACAAAAGATGAAATTACAGCAGTTGAGATACAAGGTAGGGGAGTTGAGAATGAATAAAGATTTCAGCAAATGCAGAGCATTGTATCTGTTTGTATTCACTCCTAGGTGTGCGCTGTGGCACTTGAATTTATGGAAGTGTTCCCTGTATCTATTACTCCCAAAATGGAAGAAAAGATACAATCTCAGAGGATATATATTGATCGGGAGACTAGAATAAGATAGAATCATGAGTATTGACAGGCAGATTGGAGATAACGTCAGGAGATAGCTGATTTTTCATACAGGTTCCAAATCCTAGTCCCTTGGAGTCAATAGAAAAAATCACTTTGGTCTCAAGAGAACCAGGATTTGGCCATCAGAGACATTGAGGAAGTCAAAATATTTTAGTAAATGACTGCAGAATGGTTACAAAAGGGATATCTGACTTAGGGAGGAAAGGGAGCGGAGGTTTTGGTTAGTATCCCTGACTCCCAAAAGTTCTATTTCTTTATTTTACAGATTTCTTTAACTCTCAGCCCATAGAATTTGTCCCCAGAGTTGGGAGAGATATTCAGATAGACTCTGTTTTTCCTTCCTGAAATATTAGCCCAACCATAATTGTACCAAGCAATTGTAAACAGGAAAATTGTATTTCCTCCACCTAGATTTTGTGTAATAGTGATTCTTGTCCAAAATATTATTTAAATCAGACAGCTTTATATGATCAAAATATGGTTTATTTTCAAGTAACTGATGTTTTGTTGATTTCAGAAGCCACAGTGGAGATATCTAACATTATTAAACTAAGCAAGAGCCGTTTTATGTAGCAGAAAAGCACCTCTTTCCATCCATTCCTGAACTCACTCAGTATCACCAGCATAATGCAGCAGCTAACTGGAGCTAAGCGAAGAAGGATTTAATCCTGATGATGAGTGGAAACTCATTGCAGATATGATTTTGAGAGCTCAGAAATAACCCTTCCTGAAATCAAGTTTTGTCTTTTTAAAAAGAGAGAGATTTGCAAAACGCTGAAGAGAAAAGTTCAGTTTCTTAGACATCCCTTGTGCCAAATCAGTAATTTTGTACTGTGCACAAACTGGGGTTGAGTCTAAATGCATCTGTTGCCTCTTGTCTTTTATTTAGAGTTTAAGCTGCTGAAGGCAGGGAGGATTTTTTTGTTCACTGTTTGAAGACGCCTAACACAATGGGGTCTTCATCCATCACTAAGGCTCATAAGTGCTGCAGTAATACAAATAAAAAAAATAATAAATAATTACTACTACTATTACTTAGCTAAATCCTATGACCTTTTGGAAATTGTATATTGTATATGTCCTCCTATATATTAACTTGTCTGGCAGGCTGGAAAATGCCAGTGTTCTCACCCTACCGTTCAAGTGACTAAGCCGTGGTCTACACTTACCTGGCAATTTGGCGGCAGTTGATGGGAGTTACACAAGCTATGCAGAGCAGCTTGCATAACTCCCATCGACTGCTGTGTTTCCCTTCTGCACGATGTCTTCGCTGCACTGCGCCAATGGGAATTGTGTTCCCATCAACGCAGCACTATGCCACTTGAGGGAGTGGTTTACCAGTGTCGACTTCTGGATCGATTGAGTGGGTCTTTGCTGACAGCTCAATCAATTCAGATAGGTCGATCTGACGGTGGCAACTTTGCTGCCATCAGGACAGACAGACCCTGAGTATACTTTTCTCTCAGTTCCTCCTTTTCCCCAGGGCTACATCTGAGCAAGTCATATATAATACAGCAAAAAGTAACTTCAACGAGTAAAGAAATGTGTGGACGCACGCCAAAAATGAGTTTTGTTTTAGGAATCTAAGCTGGATGCATAGGATAATAGAATAATTGTTCTAAAGAATATTATCACTTTGTCATCCACCTCCAACATTTAACTGGATCAATGGGAAGTTGTTTACTGGCAACGGCAGGATTTAGTTATGGTAAAGTTTGAGGTATTGTTTTGCTAGAGTTTTAGGTACCTCCGTCGGATTTTATATCACGCTCATCAGTTTGATATCTGAGGTATGCTAAAGAAATTATCCCTGTAATAACATATAAAAATAATGTCCATTAATAGGAATTATCCATTTCTTATTCAGGATCCAGGACCCAGTGAAACACCTGACTGGGCAAATATCATTTTAGAAGAATGGTCTCATTCATATTACTAACATTGCTTCTAAATTGTCTCACATTTTGTAAACAAAGACCTGAGACTCCAAAGCCTTTTAAAGGCCATTGGCACCTACTTGAATTTATAGACAATTGATGTAACATTAATTGTGATCAAGACTGTTTTTGCCAACCATGCAACTATTAGAAATAAGAATGATATTTCAAAGTGCATAAAAGAGCAGAAGAAATAATTTTCATTTATATATAATAGTAAATGAAGATCACTTGGCTGGTGAATACATAGCTAGAA
>ML675624.1:46415591-46457829 GCA_007922155.1 Mesoclemmys tuberculata
TCTAATCACTACTCTCACATCACTGCTAGGTTGCCATTAAGGCAATCAATGAAGGTGCAATGTCTGAGAAGGTTTCACTGAGGAAGCTAATGTGATGATGTAAGTACAATGGCTGTTTCATGTCTGATGGAAAGGGTTAAACTGAGATGTAATAGGAAACAAAGATGTTTTCATAAGGTTTTTATTTGATGAGTACTATCATTGTGCTTGACATTGTACAATACCATAGAAGACCACACAAACCATAAGTTTACAATTTAAATTGTACTAACTTCATAGTATACACACATTGTACATTGGCTGAAACACGGTCTCTTTTGGTCACTTCCATTTTGAACTGTGGCGAGTAGGGAAAGTACATGGATAGCTGTTCCTTTCTATCTGCTCAACTGTACAAAGCAAGGCACAATCTAGATGAGGAATTGAAAGGTCCACTCTTGATACAATGTCTATTATTTTTAATTTCTCAGTGGACTATCACTGAAAGAATTCATACAGAAGGGTGATTTTATGGAAGGACTTGAATTAAGAAATGATAGTAGATGATATAACAGGTCCTACTTCTGTTGCAGTTGAATACAGTTTATCCTATCCTGAAATACCATATTAACATTTCACAAAGTACTTTCTAAAATCATCCTAATAATCAAGACTGCGTTAACTGTTTGTCATTGGCAAATGTCTAGTTACTGAAAGGCACCTCATTAACAGAAAATTATCCCTGCCAAAGCTGGTACAGCTCTATGGAGTATGCATACAGCACAAGTCTCTCTACATAGTGACTGGAGTTAATGGAAAATGGCTGCCTGCTCAATTACCTTTGGCAAAGACAAGTGAGAATTAACAAAGAAATGCCCCTAAGCATGTGCCAGGATGTGTGTGAAGGGATTCTATGATGGTAACAAAAGACATGTCATTTCACCCTAAGGGCACTGATGTATTTTGTAAGTGTTGTTTAACTACTGAAGAATCCAATGGGCCAATACAGTGTTATTTTGATGAAGGCTTTATTCTGGTGGGGAAACATTTCTGCTGTTCACTCATTTTTACTGTGGCTTGTGTATTTTTTAACATTATATTTAAAGTATTAACCCTCAAGTGTGTGTGTATGTGGTGTGCTGCATAAATTAATGTATTTAAGCTGCTTGCTATCAATGTTCTTAATTTCTCCAGGTAATTGCTGCTGTTGAAAATTCACAAAATAATTACTGTATTATAATTCCCATTTATCAAAAATAACTCATTAACGAAACGTTAGAGAAAACAGTGATTGAATGGCATCAGAGAAAGTCTTGGAATGATGTCCAGATATTTTATTGTCATAATGCATCATCATCATCATCAACTGATCTTGTGCTACAACACAAATATCATAGTGCAACATCATAACATCCTGCCAGGACTATTTTGGCTCAGTCTTAGCTTTGCTTTAGTTTGGCATGAGACATGTAGAAGAGCATTTAGTAGAAAAACCACTGTATGAATAAGAGAGAAAAGGTGGGTGATATAATACAGTATATTTTGTTGGACCAACTTCTATTGGTGAAAAGAGACAAGCTTTTGAGTTACATAGAGTTCTTCTGATTTGGGAAAGGTACTCAAAGTTTCACAGCTAACTACAAGATGGAACAGATGGTTAGCATTAGTAGTTAACACATATTATAAGATACGATTCAAAGTGAAGTAGCCTGTTAACACTTTGCCAATCATAGGACAACAAAAGGGGGTGGATTGTGGGTAACAGAGCGTTGTAATAAACCATAAATCCAGTGTCTTTATTAAGACCTTAAATTTTAATGTATAGTACAGTTATGAATTTAAGTTCTGAGGCTCATCTTTTCTAGATGTTGTGCAAGTTTCCTTTGAGGAGGAGGACTGAGAAGTCAAATATAGAGTGATCATTTTGTGAAAAGTGTTCACCCACAGGTGATTTGATGCTTTTGTCTTTTATAATTTTTCTGTGAGAGTTCATTTGAAAGCATAGTGATTGTCTGATTTCACCAACATAGTTGTACCCATCTGTTGTCTCATATCTTCTTAGATTATAAGATTCTTGGGACAGGGACAGTCTTTGTGTTCTGTTTTGTACAGCGCCTAGCACAATGGGGTCCTAGTCCATGACTGGGTCTCCTTGGCATTACTGAAA
Organism: Mesoclemmys tuberculata; assembly: GCA_007922155.1. Classification (NCBI taxonomy): domain Eukaryota; kingdom Metazoa; phylum Chordata; order Testudines; family Chelidae; genus Mesoclemmys; species Mesoclemmys tuberculata. The sequence continues at coordinate 46,417,738 of ML675624.1, forward strand.
TACACATAAATCTCTATTTTACCCTATTTATCACAGTTAAGCGACAGTGACAAGTACTAGAGTTTTTGCTGTCAGTATCGTACTCTGATCACTAACTTGTGTCTCAAATCAATATACAAAAACATTCATTTGGAAGCAGCTAAGGTTGCCACACTCATCCGACCTGACAGAAACCCACAAAAACAAATAAAGGAAAAGTCAAGCCATCTAACAGTACATGCTTTCATCTCATCTTATATACACACACACACCTACCTTACCAGTTCTGTGATTATTACTCATCATGCTCCATGCATCACACCTTCAATGATCCTCCCTTAGCCTGATCTTCTGTACACACTCCTTCACCAGAGTATTCCCTCCCAAAAAAACTAGTTATTGGGATGTTTCATCAGTAGCTGGTTATGGTAGGACAGGATTGTTTGGTAAAGCGATGTGTGCCGAAGGGCAATTAAAGGGAGTGATGAAAGAATGGCTTTCCTTTGGGGCTAGAGTTAAGGTTCCAGTGTGTGCCTGTGGTATATGGTAGTAGTAGTAAATATGTGCTTGTAAGTGAAGGGTAGAAATTATTGCTGTTAAAAGAGGCTTAATTTTTCATTTCCTTGCTTTTGTGTTAGATATATTATGTGTATAGGAACTCTAACTGCTTTACAGCCAACCAATTTGTGTGTGTGTGTGTTATTTGCTTGTTTTTTTTTTTTTTTTAAATTAAGCAGTCGGGAGGGAGGGTGGGGGGGGCTGGGAAAGAGAGAGATTATCAGGGCCAGGGCATAGGCAGCTTGACCAAGGGGTTAGCATCAGGCGTGGACTGAATGGTAAGGGACCAGGAGCCAATTACTGGAATCATGCTGGGCTGGAAAGTGAGGAAGTCAGAATCAAATATGGAGGGCAGGAATTAAGAGTCCGATACCAAGAGTCAGGCTGAGTCGAATAACAGGCCACCAGATTAGGGCAATGGAAGAAGAGGGCAGTAATCAGGAGGCAGCTACTAAAAGTCCAGATACCAAGAGGTCAGGATCAGAAGGCACAGGTAAACACCCGCCTAGCAGTTCATAGCAGGGTGAAGCCCAGTTATATGGACAACTTCCTCTTCTGGCTTAAATAGGGTCTGTGGCCCAATCAGGAGCCTGGAGCTCTCCAATCAGAGAGTAGAGGTGAGGCTTGTGCCCCAATTGGGCTTCATGGACCCCAGTCCCAGCTGCTGTCTCTGAGCTGCTAGGTGAAAGATTGGAGTATGATGACTCCCAGGAACCCCATAGACCAAGGGTTTGAGACTGGCAGGGCCTGACATGAATGGACATGAAGGGAGAAATACTGCTACTGACAGGGAAGATTTTTATCCATCAGCAGTTGCACTTGAATGCTTAGGTACTTCTTCTGCTATAGGGAAAAGTCTAGCTCCTGATGGAGGAGGACCTATGTGCGCATGGCTCTAAGCAATCAGATTTAGGTGCACAGCATATATATATCCAGCTACAACTAATAATTGCTAAAAGTCACTTTAAATCCAAATTAAAGGAAGAAACCTCACCAGTTGCCCCAGAATCTGCTCAGGATTCACCTCTCTACCAGGTTTTGTGTAGATAAGTTCTTTTTAAAACAACCCAGTCAACAATGAGAAGTAGGACTACCACAGACATGTTTCAGACAGAGTCCAATTTCCAAGAGTTCTTATTAAAGATTATAAAGGGAAAGCAAACAAAAGCTATTCAGAATATTCAAAAGGCATAAAAACTGACGTTGTGTGAAATTCCACATAGATAGGTCATCTACTTTTAGAGAAAAACAGGAATTTATATCCCATTTTAGAATGCAACCCTAACTATGGAGTCATACCAGTCACCTGCATAATATATTTGGGTAGAAGTTGCGTATAAATGACCCCCCTCAGTTTCATCATTGATATACAACAGAGTGACTCATGTATATGCTTACCTGATCACCTCATTATGTGTTTTATGGGTATCTGGTAGAGAGAAGGCACAGTCCCTGCCTCAGAATCTGAACTCCCATGTGAGAAGAGGGAGAAAGCTGAAACCCTATACAAAGCTAAAATACTGACACAAAGGAATATATTTTCAGAAAGGAGTGGAATGACCCACAAAATATGCATAGTACATAAAGTAAAATAAGCAATTGTTCTTGGACTGAACTTTGCACATGCAAATGGACGGTTGCTTGTGCAAAATGGGCAATGGCATGCATACGTGACAATCTACATGTCTAGTTAGGGTGACCAGGTGTCCCGATTTTATTGGGACAGTCTTGATATTTGGGGCTTTGTCTTATACAAGCACCTATTACTCCCTATCCCCATCCTGATTTTTCACACTTGCTATCTGGTCACCCTATGCTAGTTACAGGATTTTGTGTGGGGAATGGGTGCATCCATAGTTTTGCAGGTATAACCATTGTGTCCTCCTTTGAAAAATATGCCTTTACAGGCTGGGCTATTGTTGAAGGGTATTCCCAGGTCCTGGAAAACTCTAAAAAGATTTTGGCTCTAGTAAAATTTAAAAATTAAGTACATAGAGTATAAATACTTATAGTTATCCAGAAACATTTAGGGGCAGGACTGATAATTTATGAGCATCTTGTCTGTGGGACAATAGAGTCATTGTTCCACCCAGTGGTGTGAGAGTGACTCTCTCTGGTTTAATCTCTGGAAATGTATCAATTACAATTAATGAAGGAAATTCATTGATTTGGGTTATTTCAATGTCAACTCCATGCCAGGCCTGGGCATTTCCTGCATGGCCACTAATATGTTTTGAAGTTCTAGGACCATTTGAAGTGTTCTTACATTTCTTGCACCACATTCTAAGGCACCCATAGAGCAGTACCATGGCTAGTATGACAAAAAGGACACTGCTGATTAGCCAAATAACCATAGCCAGGTCAATGTTCTTGCTGGCTGGAAACATAACATCTCTGGCCAACATATGAAAAACGGTACACTGACCTCTAGAAGGTGGTATCTCCTGGCATGTAACACACAGAATATAGTTTGAAGGCGGTGCTAGCCTCTTCAAAGTCAAGAAGGCATGAGTCAAAGGTAGAAGTTCCTCCTGGTGAAAATTCTGTCATGAAACAGCAGATAAGATGCAGTTCCGACTGGGTCAATACAGGACAGATATAATGGTCATGTGACCCTGCTACCAAAGCTGAATTAAGGGTGACAGTCTTACTGTTAATTTCATCATCTTAATTCTTTCACATATATATTATACCTGGAGGGAAGAAACACACATTTGGTATTTTAAAGTGTTATACAATATACATTTATTTCTGTGGAGATGCACCTAAAATAATTTATCTAATACACATTTTAAATACAGATCTAAATGTATTTCAACACTGGAAACAGAAATACTATAGACTATTTGTAACACTTAGCTGGCTAAATGAAAAGTTCTGCCCAGTTGTACAAAAGATACAATTTAATGCCCACGTTTGTTTTAGATTTAGTTTTACTTTGATACCAATGTCATTTTATGACTACCTGCTATATAAGAAAGCATATGTTTAATGGCAAAGGAAGACAGCTAATCCATTTATGGCTATCTCCTTCTCTGTGTAAGCAGTTCTATGTCGTAGTATCTTTTCACATTAAAATATATATTTAAAATCTTTAAAAGTCTATTTTTGTCAGTTGCTTTTTAAAAAATATTAGTGGTTTTATTTATGACACAGAAAATAACAGCTGTGGCATTAATGCAGGAAAGTCCCCAACAGTCACATTCACACTTTAAAGCAAGCGCTACTATAATGTTGTTGTGTTGTAGCCATAGGAGATAAAACAGCTGTTACACTGTTGTTGGTTCCTAATAAAAACAAACCTTAAAGTGCTATTGTTATTGCATTCCTGTTGTCTTAGAAATTGCCCACTGCCTACCATAGTCCATATTAGTAAACAGCTAAACCATGGATTGCACAGTAAATTGCACTGGAGCCATTTGCATCACAACTTACCTTGACACAAATGTACCACATAAAGAGTTTATTAATCTTCATACAGCAGAAAGAGAGTGAGTGTCACAGAATAATTCAGGAGAACAGGTTCAGAATTCACATCACTGAGAGGAAAAAACAAAAAAAAACCCAATAGGTTGTTCAACATTTGTGACTCAGTTCTGTCCTCCAGTAAAATGACATCCCTCACTTTAGAACTTGTAAAACCAGCTACCACACTCAGATGTCAGCATTGTAGCTGATTTCACAAGCCTTAGGGCAATGGACACTTAAATGCTGGAGAAAACTGCGCTGTTAGACCAAGATTTAAAAAGAAAAGAAAAGAGAGAGTACTTAAAAATGGGGTCCTAAGTCCATATTTAGAGATCTAAATAAGTGACAATTTTTAAAAGTACTGAGCATCTAGCAGCACCCTTCATAGATAATATGTGACTACTGAGCTTGATGAGAATTGGATCAGGGACCAAAGAACAGATGAGAAAGTGAGGACCCAAGAATATCACTCAGACTTACTTCTAGGGCAAAGTTAAGTCTATACATGAATGCCAGAATGCAATAGGTTACAAGCAGCATCACACCAATGGATATGATTTTGAATGCATATGCTTTACATAGATTAGACTAATTATTTTCAATGGGAGGAAGTGACATACGGAAGCTGATAGGCAAAACAAAATCATAATAGGTACACTCAAAGCCAGACCACAGCATTTGATAAAGATCTATTTGTTTCAGAGTCCAAACTATGTAAGCAAAGCCCTCCCTGAGGAATGGCTACTGATTGCTATAATTTTTATTTATATTCACATTAATGGTTCCTAACTATATCATCAATTCTTTTGACTGTTTACTATTGCATCGGTTTCTACAGTATCTGTTTTATAAAGTTTTAAGTACAGTGTATTTAATTTGTCTGTTCAATGCCCCCTTTCTCAGGGAAAGGGGATTCATTATAAAAAATGTTGTGGAACAAAATCTTGTCACAGGTTGTTTGCAATTGCCAAATAACATGAGTCCAGAGTACATAAAATAGAATTACAAATGCAATTGGTGTATGGTAGTGAAATGGATAGGGATGAGTGGGCAATCAGGGTCCAGACACCCTAGGAGGAAAAGAGAGGGCCTGAACCCTCCAAAATAGGTAGTTGAATCAACTGTTTACAATACAATAATATTGCACTACAAAAGTGTATGGAGTAATGTCTTTTATGAAAACTAATGAAGTGCTGGTCATTAATATCACTGCCTGGGGTATGTACAGATAGGGCATAAATGGTTATATATGTGTGCTGGAAATACGTTTCTAAAATACATTCTGGAGAGAGTTGATAAACAAGCACATCTTAAACAAAGGAATGTGGAATTAATTGCCGGGTCAAGATTTGTAAGCCAGAGGACAACGAAAGTACATTTACATTTAAGGCAAACAAAGCAATCAAGCTAACTAGTGGCAGCTTGGTGAGCACACCAGGGGACAAACCGAAGTCTGAATCCTCAGGTTTTCCTGGCTCTTGAGATAAAACCATAGACTTTGAGAAATATAAGGAGAACAAAAAGACATTCTGGTTATCCATCACTTAGGGAACAAAAGGGGACAATACCCTTTCAGTCTGTGAAAGTTGGATATTTTCGCATGGAGGGCTAGAGATGCTGGTATCCTGATGTAAGTGAAAAAACTTCTTAGACAAAGATTGTAACTTGCTAAAATTCAGTTTTAGTCACTAGAAAGCATATTATGTTTTGTTTTTTTGTAACCACATCCATCTCTTTTTCTCTTGGTTAGTATCACTTAAATCTCTGTTCTTGATTAATAAACTTAGTTTTACTCTATACCATCTCAGTGCTGTTATATTGAAGAATAGAGTGAGTTCTCAGCTAAACTAACAGACTGGTATGTGCTCGGTCTCTTTGGAGGCAGTAAACTTAATAATTTCTGTGAGCATCCAGGGAGAAGGACTGGATGCTGCAGTCAGATGTCTCTGGGAATCTCGGCTTCGCTGATTATTTTCTGCCAGGCAAGGTTTAGGTTGGCAGCATCTCGAGCAGTTTACTGACAAGGAAGACAGACTGGTGAGTCAGGGAAATGACACACAGTCAAGCCCCAGCAAAGCTCTCCATTGCTCAGACAGAGAGGTAACACAGGGGCTTGCGGTTCTTGGTGTCCTGAGGAGAATGTCATAGTGAGTTAAAGATTATAAGCAGTAGTACCACTTTAATACAAAGAAGGACCAATGGAGATTTTTCACAGGCTGTTTGCAACAATGGAGGCCAGTGATTGACTTTTGCATTTTATTACTTTTATTCCCCTAAAAAAATTATACATATTTCACCAATTAAGTTGAACTCAGACAAGCATAGATGAGAGAAACTAACATGGGAAAATACACTCTGGCTATAAATATCTTTTCTATATACTTCATTAAGACAAATTACTTAGCAATTTAATTTCTTTTATGGTTCATGATTTCAGGGCAACCTGGAAGCAAAATCAATAATCAGTCAGTAAGGTTCAAGAAAAAGCAGGATGGAAAGAAGTTAAAATGAAAAATGTCTATATTCTCTCATACCTTTGAGATTCCCTTTTAAATGTCCACTTTTTCCTCCAGGGTTGCAGCTTTCACAATTATATTGAGATGTCTTAAAGAAAAGAAAATTCAGTCTGCTCTGTATTTATCAGAAAAGTTTCTTCTTCAATCTTTGAAAATAAAATCTTCTACCATGTCTGAAAGGCTGAATGGAACTCCAGTTACTGAAAAACAGATGAAAATGTTTAAACATCCAAGACTTGCCAGTGATGACATCACACAACAGTAAAAGCTCTACGGAGGGAGATGGGGGATGGAAAATGACTATTATTCATCAAGGTTGTCATTTACACAGAACATGCAGTAAATATATAGACTTGAAATAAATACATGGATAGTTATTGCTATATAGGGGAATGAATCATTTTGATTTGCTTAGAAAATGGCATAATTTCTTGAATATTCTTTTAGATCTCAAAATGAAACCAAGTTTTCAGTAAATTCTTCTGAATTCTGATTCTAAATAAAACAATTAATACACAGAAAAAATACAGTATGCCTGTGCACCCTCCCCACTTCCTACTCACTGTGATATCCATTTAGGGTTTGTCTAGATTAGGAAGAAAGGTTGATTTTAAATTGGGATTAGCCAGCCCTTACCTAACCACAACCTGATCAGCACAAACCCTTACAGTACTTAAAACATCACCCCACCATCACCCAGTGTGTCCTTACCTTTGTTGTCAATGCCTTCACTTAACAATGATCTCAGATTTTAATAGGGCAGCAGCTGAGGAAAAGATAAGATGGGCGGGAAGATAGAGATGCCCAGGACAAAAATTACTCATGGGATGGAGACATGGGAGGGTAACTCATGGGACAACCTGATAACCAATGGTTTATTCATGGGTGCACTACAAGCTAATACATCATAATTCTACAAGTTTTGCCCTTACACTGAGTTTTACCAATCCATTTGTTACAGTTAATCTCTTCAATGATATACTATGTCTATCTTGAGTTTCTTATGTTAAAGTCCTCTTGGCCATAAGTAGTATGTACATTAAGGTGAGGTGGTAAAAAAGGAGTTTATAATGGAGCTTAAGGGAGTTTTGCCTCCTCCATCTACATCATAATTTTGCTAAACTCAGTTACAGCTCAATATAGTTATATCATAATTCTATTAAAAATGTGCTTTGAACTAAGTATTATTATCATTTATTATTTGTATTGGACCAATTATAACTAGTAGTATTATTTATTTGTGTTACTATAGCCCCCAGGAGACTTAGTCATGGACCAGAACCCCACTGTGCTAGGCATTGTACAAACACGGAATAAAAAGACCTTCCCTGCCCCAATGGGTTTACAATCTAAGAATAAGACAAGAGACAAAAGTTGGAGGTAGACAGATGGGGGAGTTCAAGGAAACAATGGGACAATATTGGTCAGAATGATAAGCAGTGGTCTCAGTATACCAGCAGCCTAACTGTTGTCCAGGTTTTATTTGTACATGTCACAGCAAAGGAGAGTTTTGAGGAGGGATTGGAAGGCAGATAGTGAAGTAGCTTTGTGGATGTTTACAAGGAGTGCTTCCCAAGAACGTGGAGCAGCCTAGGATAAAGAAGAGGCACTTGTTTGAAAATTTAACAAGTGGATAGCAGAGGCTGGCATTATGGACCAATCAAAGGCAAGTGTCGGCAGCTTGATAGCAAATGATAGAGGACAGGTAGGAGGGGAATTGACTGTGAAGAGACTTGAAACTAAATACAAGCAGCTTATTTATGATGCAACACAGAAGGGGGAGCCAGTGGAGGGATTCAAAGACAGGGGTGATAGGGTCAAAGCAACTGGCTGGGGAAAAAGAATTACTAACCTGTTCCATAACTGTTGTTCTTCAAGAAGTGTTGTACATAGATTCGTAGACTCAGAGACTTTAAGGCCACACGGGACTATCAGGATCATTTAGTCCGATCTCCTGGACATTGCAGGCCACAGAACCTGCTTGACCACCGCTGAGATATGCTCATAACCTCTGGATGGGTTACTGAAGTCCTCAAATCTTAATGTAAAGACTTCAAGTTACAGAAAATCCACTGTTTACTCTAGTTCAAACCAACAAGCAACCTGTACCCCATGTTGCAGAGGAAGGCGAAAAAGTCCCATGGTTTCTGCCAATCTGTCTTGGGGTGAAATTCTTTCCCGACTCCAAACATGGCTATCAGTTAGACTCTGAGTATGTGGGTGAGACCCTCCAGTCAGACACCTGAGAAAGAATACTCTGTAGTAACTCAGAGCCCTCTCCATCTAGTGTCCCATCTCCAGCCACTGGAGAGATCTGCTAATAGCACTCACAGATGAGCCATATGCCATTGTAGGCAGTCTCATCATGCAATCCCCTACATAAAAGTTATCAAGCTCAGTCTGAAAATAAACTGCATTTTTGCCCCCACAACTCCCATTAGAAGGCTGTTCCAGAATTTCAGTCCTCTGATGGTTAGAAACCTTCCTTTAATTTCAAGCCTAAAACTTATTGAGGGCCAGTTTATATCCATTTGTTCTTGTCCATTTCACTTCTGGGGTCTGTGTTCCCAGTACTTAGCTATATTCCTCAGTGGTACCCATTGGATGGCTTCAGTGCCCTCTGCAGCCATGTACCAGTGTGTGCAGGTATAAAGGACACAGCTGCCCTTGGCCCCCCTCAGCTCCTTCTTGATAGAACTCCAATGCAAAAGGATAGGGATGGGTCCTGGAATGGACATGTGCAACATATCTTTAAGAATAACAGTTACAGAACAGTTTAGTAACAGGTTTTTATTCTTTGAATAGTTACACATATGCATTCCACTCCTGGTGACTCACAAGCCATGAACCAGGAGGTGGGATCAGAGTCTATATAAATAAAGACTGGAGGACAACGCATCCAACTCTAGCATCGTCTCTTGAGTCCTGTGTGACAGCTTAATGAGAAGCAAACATGTGGACTGAGGACCAAGCTGCCATTCTACAGATGTCCAGAATTGGAACATGTGCCAGAGACGGCAAAGAGGCTGAGTGAAATCTCATCAAATGAGCTGTGACTCCGCTCGGTGGTGTGACATTAGCCAGGCCATAGGACATGAAGCTATCCAAGAAGAAAGTCTCTGAGTAGAGACTGATTGTCCTTTATTTTGTCTGCAACTGCCACAAATAGTTGAGAAGACTTAAGGAATTGCTTCTATCAAGGTAGAATGCCTTCTTCTGACACCCAGAGTGTGCAAATGTTTCTCTTCCCAGCTCAAGTGTGCTTTTGGGAAAAATGCAGGTAAGTAAATTGACTGGTTCACATGGAAAGAGGACACCACCTTTGGGACAAACCGCAGCTGAGGGTACACATAAACTTTGTCCTTAACGAAGATAGTATAGGGAGACCAAGATATTAACACATGCAGATTTCCTACTTTTCTGGCAGAGATGATGGCAACCAAAAATGCCACTTTCATTGATAGATATAGCAGAGAGCAAGTAGCCAAAGGCTCAAACAGGGGACCCATAAGCCTTGATAACACTAAATTTAGGTCCCACCGGAGAACAGGATAATGCATCTAAGGATACAATTTGACTAGGTCTTTCACAAAACCTCACTGACACGTCATTAGACAAAATAGACCGGTTAATCCCACTAAGGGGGATAGCTGAAATAGCTGATAGATGTACCTTGACAGAATTAACAGCCACTCCTTGATGTTTCAGATACAAGAGGTAATTTAGTATGTGCTCAATCAGGGGCATGCACAAGGGGGGGCAAGCAGGGGCACTGCCCCCCTTCCCAATTGGCAGAGAGGCACAGAGCTCTTTCACCTTTTGGGCCGCAGTGAGACTGAAGACTCCTAGAGATCACTGCTCCTGTTTTCACCACTACTCATTCGTCACCGCAGGACTTTATGTAGGTGTGAGCCCTTTGTCAGAGGCCTGTACATGAAATCTTTTAATGTGGAGAAACCAGTGTGCAGGGGGTAACCACACGAAGCTTGACAAGAGGAAAATGTGGACCCAGTAGCAAGGAAATCCAAGACAACCAGGATCCTCCCTCCTGCTGCAGCCCTCATCCACCTTCACAGCCGCAGAGTTCTAAAAGATCCTCTGATATGCCCAGTCTACTGTTGGGGGCTTGTGGGGTTTGAACCCTGTTTAGTCAGGAGCCTTGTCTCAGACCTGCTTGCCAGGGGTGACCCTACTAGGAGTATGAAAGCTTCGGACGGTATAGCTCTGAGGGGTCTTTAGTCCAGGCAAGCCTCTCAGCCATGACAAGATTGTGGTCTATTCAGTATTATCTTCAGTAATACCTTGTGAATGAGCAGAATTGGTGGGAAAGCATAAAGGAGGCGGCCTGACCAATAATGGTAATAAGAATGCATCTATCAGGGAACCTGACCCCATAGGGAACAGAACTGCTGACACTTTTTGTTGAGACATATTGAAAATATATGTACCTGGGGAGACCCCCTCCATTGGAAAATATATATGGCCACATTCAGGCAAAAAGACCACTCGTGGTGACTTACTCAGATGTCCTGAAAGATTGTTTTGGACCCCGAATAGGTAAGAAGCTTCTAGATCTATTAAGTTGGCCATCAGAACTGCCAAAGCAGATTCCTTTTGATAGAAAGAAGAGCAAGCTCCTTCCTGCTTGCTGAGGTAGAACATTGCAGCTGTGTTGTCTGTGAGGACTAACAAGTGGCTTCTCTTGATCTGCAGCAGAAAAACCTGGCATACCAATCTCACAAATTTCAGCTCCCTGATGTTGCTTTGTTAAGCTAAGTCCACTGCAGACCATAGTCCCTGAGTCTGTAGAGAACTCAGATGGGCCTCCCAGCCAAGGGCAGAAGTGTCCATCACTAAAGTGAATGTTGGTTGTGGGCAGGCAAAGAGATCACCAGTGCATACATTGGTGGGGGTTGTCCACCAATCTAGGGAGGCAAAGACATGAGACAGCATCCTTACCACCAAATCTAGATGGTGATTGCTTGGTGATTAAACTGAGGTTAGCCAATCCTGTACAATTCTGAGGCACAGACTGGCATATTGGACCACATAAGTGCACAAGGCCATATGCCCCAGGAGCTTCCCACAGTTTCATGCTGTCAGCACTGGGTGAGCTTTGAGATCTGGAACAATTGAATTACCTGAAACCTCAAGTCCAGAAGAAAAGCTCTGACTTGAAGCGAGTCCATTACTGCCCCTATAAACTCTATCCTTTGCACCGGGGGGGAGGAGAGATTTCTCTGCATTGACCAGTAGTCCCAAAGCAATGAATGTTGACTGGATCGGAGATACATTGAACAGCACCTGCCCCCTATCTATCCCTCACAAACCAGTCATCCAGGTAGAGATAAACTTGCTCTCCTGATCTTCTGAGGAAGGTAACTATCACTAACTTTCATAAAAGCTCTGGGAGCTGCTGACAGGCCAAATAGTAGTACAGTGAACTGGTAATGATTTTAATTTACCAGAAATGTGAGGTACTTCCTGTGAGCTTGATTTATCACCATATGGAAGTAGGCATCTTTTAAGTCAATGGCAACATACCAGTCTCCAGCATCCAGGGAGGGGATAATAGAAGCTAGGGTGACCTTTTTAAAGAATTTGTTGAGTCTAAAATTGATCTGAGACCTCCTTTTGCTTTCAGGATTAGGAAATAGCAAGAACAAAACCCCGTCCCTCTGTGACACAGTGGAACCTCTTCTAGGACACCTGCCCAAAGAAGAGATTGTATCTCCTGGAGAAACAGCTGCTCTTGGCAGTGGTCTCTGAAGTGAGGCAAAGAGACAGGGTAGCAGGGAAGGGTAGAAACAAATTGGAGAGTATATCCCACCTCCACAGTGCTCAAGACCCACTGGTCTGAAGTAATTTAGGAACATGTACTGAGGAAGTGGGAAAGACTGTTCACAAATATGAGGGAGATGGGCTCTGGAAACATGGAGACTGGCATGGTTTCCTTCACCAACCGATCAAAATGATTGCTTTGCACTTTCTGTGTGTATCTAGAAGGCCCAGGAGCTGGAGCTGAAGCAGAAGGAGGGGCAGGCCTGTGCCTACAATACTTGCTGTTCTTTTTTTGACAGGTCATCATAAAGAGGCAGAGTGGGATGATGCTGTGTCTGCTGAGGCTGATAGTGCTTTCTGACCTGGGCAAGTGTGCACAGACCCAAGAACTTCAAGATCACCCATGAGTCTTTAAGGCCAAGGAAATTGCTGCTGGTCTGCTCTGAGAATTATTCAACATGCCTACATTTGGAAGAATCTAACCCTTCCGAGGGATTTTTTTTCCAGTTTCATATAGAGATTAAACAAATTAACACAATTATTCTTTTTGTTGCTTTAAAGAGATTAATTTCACAAAAATGAGCAAATCATATAGTTGAAATTTTGATGTGGCTACAATGAATGATGTACACAGTCAGCCTGCATAGATAATGCCTCTTGGTCTGCCTTACTGGAACTATACCTACTAATCAGGTTCTCCCATCATGTTTTCTAAGATTTCAAACTGTTGAACGTCTTCAGGTTTTTAAAATAGCAGTTGCTCAGAGAAAGTAGTTATTTTTTGTCATGAAAGTGAGCAGATATTACTCTAAATACACACAGAAAGCAACTCTAATGAATAAAAATGTGTCCGTTTTATATAGCCACTCTGATAACATTTTAAACAGAATTGTTTCTCATAGCCAAGCAGAAGAAGTAGGGCTTTCTTGAAACTGCTTTCTATAGAAACAGTCTATTGTGTGAAAGTGTTTGAAACTGTTACTCCAACACATCTGATTTATTCTGAAGTTTAACTGGAGGTGCAATAATCACCGATCTCCCTCAAAATTCGGTGGGCATGGATAAATACTGCATCAAAGCTTAGTTCTTCAGATCATTTACAAATCAACTAAAAGAGAATGAGTGACAAGATATTTTAAAACCTAATCCATTTCAAACAGGTTTATTTGTGTCCTTAATAACTCTCTCTATATCCTCTAATTATTTGTAGATGATCTTCAGTCCTTCTTCCATCTCAGTTGTTGCTTAGCCAAGGCACTGTACACATGCAGTTATTTGAATCTTTTCTCAAATGAGTTCCTCATTTTATAGTAAGTTTTGTGAATACTTTTCTCTGAGCTGTGTCTCTATCTTTCTGATAGTGAGATATTTCATTTACATTTGGGTATTTCAGGTGTAGTGTCACCAGAATCTAAGAAAATTAGCACATCCCATCTCCATGCTATGATACTATAGCATATGCAGCCCAAAACTGCACTGGCCTTTTTTGCCGCCATTTCATTTTGCAAAATCATTTATACACTCTTTACCGTCCCATAATCTTTTAGCAATACTGCTTTGTAGGTTTCTCCCATCCTTGAAAATCTGTATTTGAATTCTTTTCCACAGCTACCTTCATTTTCATTTTCCCAGGTGGATTCTCCTTTTGTCATTGTCTGCCTAGGTTTCTAAACTGTTCCCAGGATATTAGGTATTAGTCCTGTCTTCACTGGCCATCTGCTTCTTTCTCTCCCTCTCTGTTCAGACCACATTATTTCCTTTCTATGAGTCCTTTTCCTGGCTCCTTCCATATTAAGTTCAAGCTCCTTATTGTCAAGACTCCACACAGCTCTACTTCAGCCCACACATGAAATCTCAGCTACTTCCATCCTTGTTTGTGTGTTGTATACTGCATCTGCTCCTTGCACCAGTCTGCTCCATTAATATCCTTCTTGTGCTCATGACTTTGCCCCTTTTCCATATTGCCCTTTATGCTTGGAATAACCTAACCCCCTCCTTTTCATCAAGTGCCATTCTCCTTCCCCCTTCCAACTCGTTTCTTCCAACTTCCGATCCCTACTCTTCATGTTACAACATTCCACTTCTTCTTGTGCCCATGAGTATATCAAAGAGGGAAAAAACCTGCAAAGCAACCATCCACAATTTATCTGTAAGAAAAGCTTCAAAACCCAGCTCTCCATCATTCCTTCCCTCTTGCTTTTCTGTTGTCTCTCTCCTCCTCCTTGTCTGTCAGTTATCCATTTGATTTAGATTGTAAACTCATTGAGGCAGTGACCTACCCTTGTTATGTTCTGTCATAACCATGCATATATAAGTTGCTTACCACATAGTAGTCAGAGTAAAAAAAAAAAAAGACTGCAGGTACAATGTGTACAATGTTTGCAGTAACTTCCATTTAGTATAATCTGCAAATTGGATTAGCATGTGTCTCTCCTCTCCCTCTAACTGAATACTTATCATGGCAGCACCCCTCTAGCCACCTCCAACAAACATGATACAATGTCATTTACCCTTTATGGTCATTTAATCAGTGTTCATTTTCTGTGTCAGTGGAACCATAATTATCCTGTCCTTACATGTTCCACATCACCATATCATCTGTGTGTTCTTGTGTGGATGAACGTTATTGTAAAGATATGAAGGGCAGTAGCCAGCCTGACGTGATGGAATGATAGGTGAAGTGAGTCAAGGTGTACAGTATGTACTAATAAAAAGCAAGATGTTAACTCATTCTGAATCATAATACGTCACTGTCTATTTAGTCAAGCAGGCTGACGGATCCGATTAATCATTCTCAATATTCTATATTGAGTAAACCTAAGCAGAATAAATGCTCTTTCCTAATCCTAGTACTACAAAATGTAATTAAAGTGCCCTTGGATAATAAAACAATTGCATATTGCTTTTGTATATCAGAAAGTTTTATGGTAAGGTTTACAAGACCCGTAGAACATATACTTGGTGAACTTTAGATTTAAAAATAATAGTGAAGTGAAGGAGAGATCAATTTTTTTATCCTTTCTTATTAGAGTGAATATATATTGCCCTGATCCTGAAAGGTGCTGAGTGACCTCAGCTTCTATTCACCATCTTTGAAGGATCAGCTCCACAGTTCTCTTGAAAAATAGAAGACCCTGGTCTGTAGTAATAGCCCTGTTGTGTGGATCAATAAAGATCTCATTTTTTTCTATGTACAGAATGATTAATTACAAAATAAAGACCCTCTTTCAACCATTCAGCTTCTTACTTGTTGCATTACTCACAGTATGATTAAAGGGCTGGTAGGAGGGCATAGGAGGCGTACTGCTATTTTGGATGTAAGTTTTATGATGGCTTTGCTGGAAAAAAAGCACATTTACAGTTACTACTGAAAAATCTCAGCTGTTAATATCTAATATTTGTATACAACAGTATTTTCATGGTTGCCTGGTAACTAGGGAAAAGTATTCCAGAGTGTAAATTGAATCTATATGACAAAAATCAGAATAATTTGACATTTTCTGACAGGTCAGATGCAGCTTACTATCAGACTGCATGCCTAAGATGTGTAAATTATTTGTTAACTTTAGAATACAGGACATAGGGAGGCCTGAATATTACCAAGAATTCATTAAAAATAGATTTTTCATGTTATATTTTATCATTTTGATTAGTATGGATCTAATCACTCTCTACTCACTTACTGTTGTCTGTCTTATTTGAGCTCCCTCAAAAATTCTGCAATCAACTAGAGGGATATATTTTCCTTGTAGCTTTAGATCCTTTTAACATTAATTACTGCAAAACCCAATGCAATGCACTAAACCATGATGTGAAATTTTCAAAAGCACCTAACTGACTTAGGAGACAAACTTAGTTCCCTAAACCAGTTGTGTTTTTTTTTTAAATTTTACCCGATACGATTATCATAAATGATGTTGTACTTAGCTAACGTTTTACGTCAATAACAACGAAGTCTGCATTATCTATCATTCACTAGCTGGATATATAATTTAGAAGTTAATCGGCACGCTGACTTTGTATTGCTGCATGCACTATGAATACATCGTATATAGATTAGTTTACAGTCAGGTGATATCTGGCTCCTTTCAAACTCTGACACAAACCAATACATTGCCTTTTGAGCTCTTTAACCATCCAACCCCCCAAAAACCCTCACTGCATTAGGTATTTGAGGAAAAACTTAAAACTCAGGAAAGAATCACAGAAAGCAGAGGTAGGGAAAGACCTATTAGTATCTAGATCATCTCACTAGTCCATCTCCTGCTAATGCTAAGTTCTTCCCCATGGTGCATTTCCAGTTTTGCTCAGCTAAGTTTTCAGACATTTTCCATGCAACTGATAAAATAACTTAAATCAAATTACCCTGACTTAACAGGGATCATTTGAGATTTGCTGCTTAGTTGAAGGCATTGTATCTCCAGCACACCTCCTCACGTCATGAGCCAACATGCTTTTTAGACATGTTTTGTTTTTCCTCTTTTAAGGTTAAAAGAGATCCACCTACCCTTTGCCTTCATCTCTCTTCTCAGAACTTCCCAAAACTCACTTTTCATCTGGCATTCTCAGCACTAAATTCCATCCATGTGTGTCTCATTATCACTTCTGCAGCAGAACGTGATAGAGTTAACAAAAGAATTACCCAAAATAATATAGCAATTCAAATGATCATAAAAATATTTCCTGTGCTCTTTCCTTTATATCTCCCCCACAATTATCCTCATAGCATTATAGAATTTTATAGCATTCTCCTGCTAAAGAAAGGGATCTGGGGGCCATAGTGGATCACAACCTAAATATGAGTGTGACCCGTCCGTACCCAGGGTAGCCCACTGATAATGCCAAGGTCAGGGCAGGCTGTAAAAGAAGAGCAAATTCTCCAAGCACTGGGTGACACTCAAGTCAGACTTCCCAACCAGCCACAAACAGTGCTTCTGATTCCCCCCACACTGGTTATCAAGAAGCCACTGTGCAAATACACACAGCCCCCTTTACTGCATTTCAGTCTCTGGCTCCCAAACTGACACTAGGTCCAGTAAAGAGACCAGTCATTTAAACTCTATGCTCTTTACTCAAAAGATTACCTCTGATCCCAAAGGATCAGCCACAGTACCAGTTCACTATAAGTTTGGATCTTACCCAAAATACCACGCTGCCAGCCAATCCTTTAGTAACTAAAACTAAAGGTTTATTAATAAAAGAAAAACAAACAGTAAGAGAAATGTTAAAGGCTTAAAGCAATCAGATCATACAAATGATTTGAAAGTCCATATACATCAGGTTTCTAGAACAATTGTGGAGTTGCAGGCTTGTATAGTCCCTCTGGTATACATCCAGTACCTGAATGGGTCTACGTCATTCAGTTCAGTTGCAAAGTGTGTTGATCCAGAGGAGTGTCCGCAGCTGCACAGGAACAAAGACAAAATGGTTTCTGTGGTTTGATCTTATATACCCTCTGTCACTGGCCATGCAGCTTGTGGAACTTTACAGGAACCCAAATGGAGTCCAGAGCCACATGGGCCAATCCTGGTAACTCTTCAGGTATGCCTTTATTTTCTTCCTGGGCCTTTGGCCTCTGTAAAGGTCTTGACGGGCCATTAAGTGGGCTATTGTCCTGTGGCCTCTTTGTCTGGGGTGTGTCTTCTACAGCACAGTTTGAAATACAGGTATATCAAAGACCTCCATAACTTCCCTCACACATAGTACACATGAACACAAATATTATCTTATTCAGCATATTATAACCTTTCTGACAGTACCTGACATGGCATATCTTACATGAATCCTTAGGATTTTTACATATTAATGTCAAACAGAACAAATGCCCCCCCTCCCAATCCTGTCCGCATGACAATGAGTCAACAGTGTAACACTGTTGCAAAAAAGCCAACATCATTCTGGGCTATATTAGCAGGAGTGTTGTAAGCAAGAAACAAGAAGTCATTCTTCTGCTCTACTCCACACTGATTAGACCTCAACTGAAATATTGTGTTCAGTTCTGGGTGCCACATTTCAGAAAAAGATGTAGATAAATTGGAGAAAGTCCAGAGAAATGGTTACAAGTCTAGAAATCATGACTTCTGAGGGAAGATTGAAATGTTGGATTTGTTTAGTCTGGGGAAGAGAAGACTGAAGGGGGAGGAGGGAACATAACAGATTTCAAGTACATAAAAGATTGTTACAAGGAGGAGAGAGAAAAAATGTGCTCTTTAACCCCTGAGGATAGGACAAGAAGCAATGGGCTTAAACTGCAGCAAGAGCAGTTTTGGTTGGACATTAGGAAAAATTTCCTGTTATGGTAGTTAAGTACTGGAAGAAATTTGCCTAGGGAGGTTGTGGAATCTCCATTATTGGAGATTTTTAAGAGCAGGTTAGACAATAGGGATAGCCTAGATAATACTTAGTCCTGCTTTGAGCGCAGGGGACTGGACAAGAAGACCTCTTGAGGTCCCTTTCAGTCCTATGATTCTAAATATAAGTATCAGTCTAATAGCTGGCTTGCTCTCACTGCAGAGCATATTGGGCCTTCTTCACCACCACCACAATGCAGTTAAGTTACTACAAGAAGAAACCTTTGAGGCCATTTTCTGCTAATAGTTCTTTTTGTAATATTATTTGCCTGTTTTGCAGTACCAAGTGCAGATATTCTGTTCCCTTAATGTCACTGCAGCAAGAAAGTGGCAGAATTATGGAATGGATGGTAATTGTTACCACCTCATGAATTTCCATTTTATTTCCACTGTAGATCAAGAGAAGATCTGCAGAATGGAGTGTGCGTGTCCAGGCTGAATACAGTGCCAAGGAAGCACCTGAGCCGCCACCTCCACACATAGAAGCAGGTAATCTCTATGTGTGGATGTCTGGGAGTATGATCTGGCCCTGTTCCTATCCTGTTTTGGTCCATCATCTTCTGTATCATTCAGTCTCTTTCAACGGTTGGTCTTCTGATGTACAAAGTCCACAATAAACCCCTCCCTCATCCACACCCATTCTCACACCTGGTCTCAATTTGTGTTCAAACCCGGTCTGCTCTGGTACTGACAGCAGTTTCAATACATACTTTGGCATTTTCTCTTCACCCCTTCTCCCATGCTGCTCCCTTAAAACTTGGATTTGTCCTCCCCACATCTATTAACCAACCTCCCTTACCACATACAAATGGTTTCTAAAAAAATCTTACTTTTGCTGCCCTGTCTATAAGAAAGGAGAGATATTTTTTTAAAAAAGGAACTATCACACTATACACATGCCTTGCAGCACAACCATATAAACTTAAATATGAACATATTACTCTTCTTCTCCTCCTGGTGCAGTTTTTGTCTGGATTTGGACCTCACTTGCAAAATATAAAATGTATGAGACACCGTGGAAGGACCTGTATTTAAGCTGTCTTGTGAGGTGCCTTGCACATTTTTGGGTATTCAAAAATAGAATTATAATAAGGAATGAGTTATAATAGGGTAATTGTATTGATTAAAGCTCATAGGCTAGATTCTGATGTTAGACATACTGGTGTACATACAAATTGACTCTGCACAAGTCAATGTAGTTAACAATGCTACAAAATTGATACAGGTGAGTTTATGATCAAGCCACATACCCATTATTTACGTTGAACTCATCTTGACAATCTCCGTCATTTAAATGGCATGTATATAAGCAATACACGATGGGCTACTATAGAGATAATACTGTTCTGTTCAGATTAAAAAGATGAATTAAATGCTGTAATAAAGTCACAGAACCGTTTTTACTGCATTTTCTTTTAAAGAAAACATATCTTTAAGCACATAATTAATATATACTTTTTGTTACAAGACAAAATAGTGGAATATCTTTATTCTCAAATTAAAACTTAAATACCCTTAAAAAGAAGCAATCACTAAATATAAACATTTCCAACAAAAATATAAAATCTCTGATAGCTACATAATTCATTCAAAAATATTTTAAGAATTAAATCTCAGCATACTAACAATTATTTCTTTCTTGACATTTTAGAGTGTTCTTGGACATAATGAAAATAAGCATTAACTTTGGGTTTTTGACACTTTAATAAAAACAACAGTTTTGAGTCCATTTTTCTTTATGGAAGTTAACATTGTGTGAGTACAAACTAATCAAGTTCAACAGGAAAGACTTATTTCATACTTACTACAATCAAGCGGATTTTGTCAGTCAGGTTTAAAAATAGGTAGCCCATGTACATATGCAAAAATGTACATGTGTTCATTTAAAAAAAAATACACGTACAGATATGTCTAACTGGGTATTTGTTCATACAAATAACCATTTGTGCATACAACTGTGATTGTTATACATGAAAACGCAGGGAAGCCACGTGCCAACAGACTTCCTTTTAAAAAATACAACTTTGTCCTAAATTAATTTCCACCAAGAAGCAATGTAAGCTTTTATTAAAAGGCTAAACTCTAAAGTTAATGGTGTGAATTTACAGTAACACACTCTAACATTACCCACTTTTTGTGCTGAACAGTTTGATCTTACACATCTGACTTAGTGAACCCCAAATAGTCTCTCCATGACACAACAGGACACAATGCTATGTTTAAGTTTGGATGAAAATTTGTAAGAGTGTAATGAGGGTAAGATACCAAGTTTATTTTAAAAGCAGAAAATCCCAGTAGTTCTCATTATTTGGAATGTCTGAAGAACATCTAAAGCTATATGCACATTTGTATTTATAAAATGAGAAGCATTTTTTGAGACAGAACTTACGTAAAAGTCTCTTCCTGTTGCATGCAACTATTCCAGAATTATTGCTTATGCTTTTCAAAGGAAGTCATAACAGGCTATGCTCCTGAACTCCCATAGTCAAGAAAGCATGTTATGTTAACATTTCCTGTAATATTGTATATACCATACTGAGGAGAAATACAGCTGGACAAACCATTTCAGTCAAACACTAGGATGGTGTTTTAAAGATAATCTGCAAATGATTGACACAAACTCTATCAGTTGTAGCAATGTATGCCAAGTACCCTCATAACCAAGCTAAAAGGTATATTTAGTTTAAAATTTGGGATTAAAATGGTTTTAAACTATTGTGCTGAATACCATTCTTGGTCTGTTTTTTGGTGATTTCCAAAACATTGTTATAGTAAGGGAAAGCTATCATCATTAGTAAATAAAACAAATTAAAAATACCCCCCCAAATAAATAAAATACACAACCTTACAAGTTATTCACAATACAAATCTATGCGAAACATTGCAGTCCATTTTCCTCTTCTCAGGAACTCTTCAAAATTAATAAAGCAACTTTCTTATGCATCTAAATTGCAAGATTTGTTTGTATTTCTTTGTTACACAGTCAAATCCCTCACATCATGTTTCACCCATCATTTCTGAGCAAGGAACATGAATTGATTAAATCCTAAAACCACCTCCTAAAACCACAGTAAAGGTAAATCATATTCTTTCCTTTACCTAATACATAGTTAGCACTATAGTGCATTAGAAATAGTTAAAAATTCCATGTATTGCTTTTATATAGAAAAAAATTCACCCTCATGTGCATGCACTGCTCAGACTGTTTCAACAATTAAGAATAGCTGTTAATGAGTCCTTTCTGGAAGAGTATGGACTCTTAACAAACTAAATTTGTTGGGCTTTGTGGTACCGGTGTGCATGTGTGAGTGTGACTGAGAGGCGAGGTACAGAAGTAGATCAAGTTCCTTCTTATGCCCAATAGCTATACGAAGGAAATAAAGTCTGAAATAATTAGTCAGACCAAATCTATGTTTAAAGGAAATATTATATCCTAATCAAAGCATCAATCCAGCAACTCTACTTTACATTAGCTTTTGCAGAGTTGAATGATGGCACAGACTGAGTATTGATTTCATTGTTATAGGAAGGCTTATGGAAAGCATGAAGCGATTTTGACATTTGGAAGAGTTTGTGCACATACTGCCTCCCTTCCATTGAATAACTTGTTTTTGTCTTATGATTGAATACTCTTCTGTGGACTTACTTCTAGCACACACAAAAAATCTTCATTTTCAGGAAAAATAAATCCTTCATGCGATTTTTGGTAAATCCTGGCCATAGTTTCAAGGAAAGAAGATGAGGAATAAACCTTATAAAGTATAAGCAACCCAGTTAGAAGAACTGGATTTTGGCATCAAAGAACAGGAACAGAGGAAAAAGAAAAGGCTTGACAAAACTAGACATCAGAAAACTGCTACAAAACTATGCTTTTTATAAGTTTCATAATATTTGTAGTAGGCTCAGTGTTCACTGGTCACAAATGAAGTTCTCATTTAAACAAATTAAATTTTAGTATAGAACTGTTAACAGAGGAAGCCAGTATTTTCTTCAGGACATCTGCTAATTGATAGCCTTCAAAGTCAAATGTTAAATATGCATTAACCTTGCAATATATTAAGCATTTCAATCTTTGAAATAGTCATCATATTTTTCTAGTAATGCATATATTAAGATAGCTATAAAATGCCTGTCACCTTAACAAAGCTGTTAACTACCCCACATCATGAAGGAAAATTGCGCTTTATGAGTATATATTGTATATATTGCAATTCTTCAGCTGAAAAGGAAATCTTCCAATTGATAAAACCACAATGAGGAGATTGAAGAAACTAATATACTGTCAGAGAGATGGGCAATGAAAAAATGGTCTCAACACCAGGTTTCTATTTGTGGCATTAAAACAAAAACTGTTGTATGTAATCACTAACTAACATCATGATGACTTATCTGTTTCTCCAAGCACATAGTCTTGTGGCCAACATTTATCTCACTTCATAAACAATGTTTTTCCTGAGGGGAAAAAAAGACAATTCTGGTTGATTTAGGTAGATCTGGTTTGCATTTCAAGATATTTTAATGGCGAATAGCTCTCTGTGCATTTCCTCGACTGACCAAAGGATTGTCCTCTTCATATGTCAAGGTTGGGCTCTCCATGTTCTCCAATAAAGTATGATGAGCATCATATCCATGCAGAGACAATGAGGGTTCTTTTATAGTAGTGGATGTCAACTGCTTCAGGGTGATATTAATACTTTTAAAAGCATGCAAAAGGAAAATGCCTATGATTATGGTAAAAAATCCACTGAGGGTGCCAATGATATCACCCAGGTCCATGCTATTCCATTCTTTAAACAGGATGATGGAACATGTCACAACTGTAGTAGTGAAACACACATAATAAATAGGCGTCACTAGAGATGTATTAAACATGTCCAATGCTTTGTTAAGATAGTTGATCTGAGTGCTGACTGAGAGCACTAATGTTCCCACCAAAATATAAACAAGTGGATGTTGGTAAACTGGCTTCTGCTGCAGTATTTCTTTAATGGCAATGCCGAGGCCCTTGACAGATGAGACGGAGAAGGCACCAATCACTGAACAAATTGATATGTAGACCAATATATTCGTCTGACCTTTCCTTGGAGCCACAACAAAAATCAGCAACAGGGAGACCACAGTTATAACAGCAGCAAATGCAATAAACACTGTTTGGGAAGGAGGGGAAAAAAGTTACACACAATGAATGAAGTACAGTTTCAAATCACATTCAGTTAGGTACAAAAGGTTATATATTTTTTCTAACTGCTATATAAACATTGGCACAAATTCACCGAGCACAGTTCCACTGCAGTCAATAGAGTTGCACCCACTTACTCAAACAGTGAAATTGGCTCAGTATTAGGTATAAGCATCTAACCTGCTTTGTGCTTACAGTATTTTGATACAATAAGGCATTAAGTCTTATATTTGTAAACAAAGAAATTACATTTTACTTGGCCATTTAAAAGACAACTAATGAATTATATCAGACTAACATAAACATTTATAAAAAGATACTGGTGCCCTTTCTCTGCCCCCATTAGAGGTTCCATTGCATTAGCTTAACCAAAGGACACTCACTTCACTGAAGCAAATTCATAGCTTTTGGTTGGCCTTGATTGTCTCAGTCTCTTATTTTGGGCAATCCTTCTTTTGACACTATAATCTATCAAGCTCTCCCACCCTCTTTTTCACAGCTGTGCTTGAATATAACATGATTCTTACAGCTACTTCTGGTGCTTTTTATATAGTGCTACCTACTATTCCAAAATATCTCCAGTCAACACTGATTCTAGGTGTTAGTTCTAAAATTTGTCCTGAACCCAAAATTCCTTTGTGGCTTCAGACTGCACCACAAATTTTGGAGAGTTCACAACACACATGCTAATTTTTAATTAATTAATAACAAAGAATGAATATATTATTCATTAAAGGTTCCAGATTGACAGCCAAGAAGAGTGAGAAGCTCTACTTTGACCCACGAACAGGTATAATATTGATAGCAGCAGTACAAGTTTCCCCCACATACACATCGATTTTTGCGCTGTTGGCTAAGTCAGACAGCTATGAACCAGTTTGTGATGTGGCCACGTTTGCTTGAAATTAGAACAAAACCAATAACTCATTTCACATAGGCCAATAATCAGGCACAACAGGGCAACAATTTTGGTCATTGCCAACCAGATGATTTGGAAGTGAAGGCTTTATTAGTTAAATTTCTTCCTCCCACGGAAAAACCTACTGAGTGGAGTGAAAGGGTGGAGGAAAAAATAAGACTTACATAGTTTCTTAAAGCTCATTCTGGGTCTCTGTCCCAAGACAGAGCAGGGGATTCTGTGCTCTAAATTGGCATCTCCTGGAAAATATACTAAAGCTACAGTGCAATGTATGTGAAAGTTTTGGGTTTCTACATTAACTCCAGGGGATTTCTGGGTCATGCAGCCAGGGCTTCCCCAAGGACTCGACTCAAAAGGTAACCCTGAGGGACAACGAAGCCATATATGCTGCAGAGTAGGTATTTCTAGAAGACTTATTGTGTGAAGTATCAGCTTGTACCTGACAAACAGGGGAGTGAGTCTGGGAGATTTTTGTCCTCTCTTCTTTAGGGCTAGGGACTAGGAAGCAAAGACTATGATGGCTACTGAGGCAGCACTAGAAGTGACCCAAGAAAGAGAGGACAAAAGATGACTAGATGCAGAAGCTGTGTGATGTATATTATCCTAGAATGGGTACCCAGCGGAAGCCACTTATGTATGAAATGTTGCCTGGTAGAGCTCATGGAAGAGAAAATCTGAAGATGCAGCTGGAGATGATGGAGGAGTTTGAATGAAGATTTGATCAGATGGAGGAGAGGAGACAGGACTCAAGATTGGCAGACACCTGCTACAGAAGAGCACCCAGAGGGCAGGCTCTGATCATGAGGGTTAAGGAACATGTTTGCTGCACTGGAGAATGAGGAGGAGGCAGAAAATGGGTGGTAAAAAAGAAGAGAAGGGAAGCCCGTCCTAGCAGAAAAGACAATAAAGATAGGGCTCAGGTCCCTTTCTAAAGAGGATGAGAATTCTATACAGGAAACTGTGAAAAAGAACAGAAGACAGAATGATCTGCAGACAGAAGGAAGAATGGAAGGGAGGAAACCTGAGATTCACTCCAAGAGGCAGTCTATGCAACTGGTGACTCCTTACTAAGGAGGATCAACATGCTTGTCACCAGAGCAGATCCAGAGAACTGTCTGCCAGAAGCAACGATATACTATGTGGACCTGAGGCTGAAAAGGATCCTGATTGCAACTGTGGGGATGGCAGGAGGGGGAAGATTCCTTCTGGAGTATACCAGGCTGGGGAAGATGTTCAGAGAAGTGGAGGCTCAGCTGATCTTCAGTGTAATTATTCCAGTCGCTAGAGGATGACGACAAGGGAGTAACAAGATAAAGAAGATTAACAGATGGCTCAAGGATTGGCACTATGAGGAAGGTTGGGGGATGTTCATTCATTGGGAGGCATTCACAGACAGGATTCTTCTCAATGGATGGAATCCACCAGAGTACTTGAGGTACTAACTTTGATCAAGGCTGGCACAACTGATAAGAAGAGCTTTAAATTAGGAAATGGGAGGAGAAAGTTGGGAGAGACTTGTGTAATTGTCATGCCTGCTTTTAATACATAGGAAAAGGCAAATTAGGATATAATGAAGGATAAAGGAATATCCAAAGAGGGTAGGTATGTGGACAGCAAAAGAACTATACCTAATCAAGCAAGGAAATTGTGTGTGATCAGACAGAAACAATTGAGATATTTGTACACTAATGTGAGGCACTTGGGCAACAAAATGGAGGAACTAGAAATATAGATAAAGGATGTGAAACTGGTTATTATAGGGATAACAGGAACAGTAATCATAACTAGAATATCGGTATTGAAGGGTATACACTATTTAGGAGGGAGAGAAATAAAAGGCAAAGATGGTGGGGTAGCTGAAGGATTGTGAAAAAAATTCTACTGGAGTAGTGTCAGGGGTTTGGTACAAATCCCCAGGGTCAGACACCTCTTTCGGATAATGAGAGAGATAAATACTACCGGAAATTGTGTCATCATGGGAGACTTTAACTTTCCAGATACAGATTGAAGAGCAAATACTCCTAATAATGGTAAATCCAAGTCATTCCTGGATTTAATAGCTAACAGATCTCTTTAAACAGTCACTGAATCAACAAGAGATGTTGCTATTTCAGACTTGCTGGTAAACAGTGAGGATATTATAGAAGAGGTGGTCATAGCAAATAATCTTGGATTGAGTGATCATGACTTGATTCAGTTTAAATTAAATGGAAAGATAATAAAAAAGGTTGGTAACAAATTTTTTCAATTTCAGAAGAACAGACTGAGACATTAAGGTAACTAGTTAGTGAAGTCATAGACTGAGGAACTCAGGGACTTAAATGTGAAGTCTAGAAACTTCTTTAAATTAGAGGTGCAAACACTATCTGAAATTTGCATCCCAAGCAAGGAGGGTAAAAAATTTGTAAGGAATAGCTCCAGACCTAACTCAAAAAGGTTATTAGGAGTAAGCAGAGAGCCTATAAAAGAATGGAAGAAAGGAGTGATCAACAAAGAAAGCTACATCAGAAAGTGTAGGACTAAGTGAGAATTACCAAAGTCAAACTGAGTTAGACCTTGCAAAGGAGATATGTGAGATTAGATTAGATTAAACTAGACTAGACTAGACATCACAATTTTTTTGAAGCTCAGACTCATTAAAACATATCTTTGATCAATAATGGACAACGAGAGACTCACATTACTTGTTATTTTATTGCTTGAAAATGCCATTAGCCAGTCTTTGGAGATCTCTGATGATCTTCAGTTCATGAGAGCAAAAAGTGAAAAAAGCAACCTTTTGAACTAAAGGACTCAGGTTAACATTCTAAGGCTGTCACCTACTATAACACTATTTAATACTGGTCCACCCAATGTTGGTGCACAGTTCCATTTCTTGATATTAGTATATTTCAGTGATTCTTAAAATAAAAATGTTTCTATAAGTTTAGAGGAAAGAAAATTTTTATTTGCTTATATATGGCATGAATAAATACAGATTTACAGATCCCATCGTGCAAATTTATCATCTTATATGACAAGTTTAATTGTGAGTACAAATTGTGCATCAAAGTCATGAAATGGGCTACAAATGTAATAAAAAATAAGGTATTCAAAAGTTTAACAAATGGGGGGGAGGGAGGGCATCAAAGACACTCCTTGCCTGAAGCGCCATTTGGTCTAGGGCCGGCCCTGTACTTAGGGACTATTAAAGAGAGGTTACTCGTCCAGTACTGTAGTAACTGTAATTCTTCAAGAGGTGTCCCCCTATGGGTGCTCCACTTCAGTAGTGCACATGCCCCACATATCTTTGATTGGAGATTTTCCAGTCGCAGTATCCCGTTTGGCTTGTGCATGCACTTCTGATATCGTGGTTCCCCGGATCAAAGCTATATCAGGTTGCACAGGCATACTGCCAGCAGTTCCTTTTCCACCACCCAATCTTAGAAGGCAACTCTGAAGAAGAGGATAAGGAGGGTGGGTAGTGGAGCACCCATAGGGACACATATATTGAAGAACTACAGTTACAGCACAGAGTGAGTAACCTCTCTCTCTTCGTCAAGTAGCATCCCTATGGGTGAGGCAGATGACCCCCCAAGCACTGACCTGATATGGAGAAGGGAGCTTCAGAACTGAATCCAGACCAGAGAAAAGAACTGCACTGCCACATCAGATCTAGAGACATCAGACCAAGGCAGAGTGCCTGGAGAAGATATGTACCAAGGACCATGTAGACCGGGACACTTTTCAACAGAGCCAAAAGATGTAGGTCATGACCTTGTAGAGTGAGTTGACACACAGAAGGGAGTAGAATGCTGGCAGCATTGTAACAAGCAATAATCAGATACCCAGAAACCCATTTAATTAGTCTTTGGACAGAAATAGCAGAACCTTTAGATCTGTCTGCAAAAGAAATGAACAGTCTAGGAGATTTTTTTAAATGATTTAGTCCTATTTAGATAGAAGGCTAACAGCCTCCTGACCTCTAGAGTACGGACAGCAGTCTGCAGATTGGAATTATGGAGAAATTATTAGAAAGAAAATGCTAGGTAAATGATTTGATTCAGATGAAACTCAGAAGACACTTGAGGTAAAAAACTAGGGTGTTGCCATAGGGAAACTTGTCCTTGTAGAATATTGTGAAAGGAGGGTATGTCATTAAGGCTCCAATTTCTCTGATTCTGCAGGCTAACATAGTAGCCACTAAGAAGGCTGTTTTCATAGACAAATTCAGTAAGGAGCAAGCTGCCATCAATTCAAAATGAGGTTTCATAAGATTTTTAAGAACCAAATTAAGGTTTCAAACTGGGATGGAGACTCATCTGTGGGAACTGATTTCCCAGACCTTTCATGAACCTTACAGTTATAAGGTGAGCAAACAGTGAGAACCCTTCAATTGTGGTATGAAAAGCTGTTAAAGTGGCCAAATAAACACTAAGAGAACTAAATGAAAGTACTCTTTTCTTTAGTTGCAGCAGGTAATCCAGAATAAGTGAAAGCAAGGCAGATTTAGGAACAGCTTTCTGGAGTTCGCATCAATAAAGAAATGTTCTCTACTTTGAAAGTAAGTATTTCTGGTAGAATCTTTACCACTATTTAGTAATATCTGTTGTACTTCTGCAGAATAGACTGAGACCTTAACCCCACAAGTCATCACAGAGCCATGTCTGGAGGCTGAGAATGCTCAGATTGGGATGCAGTAGCTGACCAGCATCTTGAGAGAGGACCTGAGGAATGACTGGAAGACTTATTACTGGACAAAGAGCTAGGTTAAACAGATAAGGAAACCACGCCTGCCTCAACCATGTTGGGGTTATTAGGATAACTGGCCTTTTCCTGTCTGGTTTTGTTCACTATTCAGAGAATCAGAGGTGTCAGGGTAAATGCATAAAACTGCTTCTTTGTTCAAGTGAGGAGAAAGGTATCCCCGAGGCAACTGCAACCTAACACCCTCCACCCCAAACCAATTATATGGCATTTTTTATTGCAGCTGTGGCAAATAAGTCCACTTCTGGAAATTCCCAGGTTTAAAACATACCAGCAAGAATCTGGGAGTCCAAACTCTCATTTGTAATCTTGGAAAAAATACTTGCTGAAACCATCGACTGTGACATTTTACCTGCTCAGGAGATATATTGCTGAAATTCTTATGCGATGTTTCATGCACCAGTTCCATAACCTTATTGCTTTGGCACAGAGGATCTCAATATCCTTGCTGATATACATAAAACTTTCACACCACATTGTCTGTCATGAGTCTGACAGATCGGTGTCTGATGAGAGGCAGAAAATGAAGGCAGGCATTTCTGACTGTGCTGAGCTCAGTCCACATGTTGATGCGGAGTGCGATTTCTTAGGGTAACCATTTGTCCTTTACCATTCAAGTGTCAAGGTGTGTTCCCCATCCTAACAGTGAAGCATAAGTAGTTACAGTTACCGTTGGCATCAGATGGAGGAAGAGAACTCCCATCCCCACATTGTGATGAACCTTCCACCAGTCTACTAAGTGTTTCAGCTGTTGAGAAACTGACAGCTCTTTATCAAGGCTATGTCTGTTTGGCAAGCAAACTGATCTGAGCCATCCTTGAAAACAGTGAAGGTGTAATCTCACATGGTCCATTACACATGTGCAAGCCACCATATGACCTAGAATAGAAGACCATTTCTGACTGAAGTCTGAGGGCTCCCTTGAATAGTTGTTTGATAGTGTCATGTATCTGTCCATGGGAAGGAAGGCCTTGGATGCCAAGGAATCCAGCAATGACCCTATAAATTGTATATTCTATATGAGAGGCAGTTTCAGTTTTCCCACGTTCAACTGAAGACCTAAGTCTAAGAACAGAGAAAGTGTTTTCTATGTGGTGGTCAATATCTCTGTTACAACCAAGCCTTGACCAACCAGTCATTGAAGTACGGGAATACTACCAATACCTGATGATGCAGGTAGGCAGCCTCTACGGATAGAACCTTTGAAAATGCTCTTGGAGCTGAGGAGACACCAAACAGAAGTACCCATTACCAAAAAAGATCCTGTCCTATGACAAAACGCAGGAACCTTCTGTCGGATGTGTGCATCACTATATGGAAGTATGTCTGGAGTTCAAGGGCTGAAAAATCAATCCCCTTAATTTAGAGAAGGAATTATAACTGTCAGCATCACCATCCTGAACTTTTGAGACCTCACAGCTTTGTTTAGGAGTCTTAAATCTAAGATGAGTCTTCACCCTCCATTTTTCTTTGGTACAAGGAAATACTTCAAGTAGAAGCCCCTTCCAGTTGTGCTGAGTGGGGACCAGCTCTATGGCTCCTATACAAAAAAAAAGTTTCTTTCCTCTCTTAAGAACTCATGAGAGCGGTCCCTAAAGGAGGACAATGAAGGGGGATTAGAAGGAACCTTTCTCCCAAACAAGTCTAGCTTTTTGTTGTCCTTGTTTCTGGGAGTGGACCCTGGCTGACCTTGCCTGTCCCGTTGGTTGGCTGCGTCCACCACCAGGGTTCCTGGGGCCAGGTGAGTGAACAGATACTCGAACTCTTCAGCAGGGACATAATACTTTTTCTGGGCCACCCACGATGTAGGGGTGACCGAAGAAAGGGTCTGCTACAGGGCCTTGACAATTTTGAGAACCCTGTTGTGGACTGGTAAGGCTACCCTCGCTGGGGCAGCCGCCACCAGCATATTGAAGAGGGTATCCTTGTCTTCCTCTAACTCTTTAACCTCCAGCCCTCATTTAGAGGCCACCCGCTTAAGCAGCTCCTGATGCACCCTGAAATCTTCCAGTGGCACCACATGGTCCCGGGAGACTGCCTCGTCTGGGGAAGAGGAGAACTGCCAAGGTGTGTCCTGTGCTTGTTCCCCCTCCTCTCTCCCGACAAGCAGGTGCACCTGTAGAGGGTCCCTCCATGGGGTCCGATTCCTCATCCAAGAAGCAGTGTCTATGGGCCTTGTCCTGTGTGCGAGGCACAGACTGAACCCCCAATGATAGGATGGACTGTGGCCCCAATCCCATCTGGATGCCCCATGGGGCCCAATAAAGTCATTGTTGTGACCATTGTCCCTGAGGCCAAACCGGGGCTGGCTGCACCACCTGCTGTGATGCCTTGTGGGGGCGCTGGCTGTCCTGAGGACTGTCCCCCCTGTGGGACCCTGAGCTACCCATGGCCATCCTCAGTCCTGGGTGCCATGCTGGGGACCGTCCGCTCGACGCCTCCGACATGGAGGACGATGAGGACTGCCTCTGTAGCCACGAGAGGTGCCAATGGACAGAGATGCGCTCTGAAGAGCTCTTGGTACCTAGGACTTACAGTGCTGCTTGCCTCTTGGTGATCGGGACCAGCACTGCTCCAAACTCCACGGTGCCAAACCTGACTCCAGTGACGTGGCTCTGCATCAGGGACTGCGGGATGCGGGGTTTTTGTGTGGC
Source organism: Mesoclemmys tuberculata (assembly GCA_007922155.1). Taxonomy (NCBI): domain Eukaryota; kingdom Metazoa; phylum Chordata; order Testudines; family Chelidae; genus Mesoclemmys; species Mesoclemmys tuberculata. The sequence continues at coordinate 46,449,888 of ML675624.1, forward strand.
AACCGGGTTCTACGCCGCATCGGTGCGGGCGAACCCGTCGGTGCCAAGTCCTCCAACGGTGACTAGGTTCTGTGCTGCCTCAGTGCAGGCGAACTCCTTGGTGCTGGGGATGCAAAGCAGGAGTGGTCTGAGCACTGCCTGGTGGACCTCTACCGGTGCCAGCTCTTGGCCTGCTCTGCCTCCAGTACTGGGGACTGACGTCGGTGCCGAGAGGGAGACCCCGCATCCAGAGTGGAAGCAGGCCGGCTCGACGACGCCAACCTGGAGTGACTGCTGGGGGGGCGTCCTCGCTCTATCCCCAGTGGCCATCTGGCGGGAGATCTTCCTCCCCGTACCGGGGATCTCTACCGCCCTTAAGGGGACCTAACGCGGACTTGCCCCGCAGCACCGGCCCCTTCTCCCTCGGCGGAGGGGGAGAGGGACATAGGCAGTGTAGGCAAGGCCAACAAGGCTCTTGTCGCCTGAAAAGCCTCTGGTGTTGATGGCATTGGCAGAGGCATTCTCCCACTTCCAGGAGTCAGGGGAGGCTCCCTGCTTGGAGATGCAGGCACTGGAGAAGACTTGACGGGCCATGGCCAGTGCATCTCCACACTCAACCCTGTCTGTACAGGCTTCGCAGGGGAGTGTCCGCACTCTGCGCACTGTCTCTTCTTCTTTAGCACCAGGGATGTTGCTTGGTGCTGAGTCGAGCGTGCTGCCGGCAGCACACTCTGCATCAAGGAGATGCTCGGTGCCAAGATGAACGAAACAGCTTGGACGCTGGGCGGAGCGCTGCCTCCATGAGCAGGGCTTTTAACCGGATCTCTTGGTCCTTCTGAATCTGCAGTTTAAAAGCCCTGCAGATCTTATATTTGTCTTTCCTGTGCTCTTCCCCCAGGCACATAAGGCACCTATCACGGAGGTCGCTGAGCGGGAAAGCCTTCCCGCAGGAAGCACATGGCTTAAATCCAGTTGATCGGGGCATGTCTCGGCCGCCCTAAGTCCCTCTGGGACTTCTTATCTAACTATATCTAACTACACTTAATACTACTTAACAACTACTTAAAACTAACTAAAGTACTTTGAATAACAAAGTGTTCAAACAATGGGGAATGGTACTTGCAGACAGCAAGGCTAGTTCAGCAACCATCAGGGGTGGAAAAAAGGAACTGAGGGGAAGTAGGGCCAGTAGTGTCTCATATACCGGGGCATGTGCGTGGGACTCCAGGGGGCACCAGAGCCTGCCCTCCGGGATCTGTTAAGGGGAAAAAAGTTCCGGGAACCATGCATGGTGGCGCACACTCACCTATAGTGGAATGGACATGAGCAACACATCTTGAAGAACTCCAGTTACTGGTAAGTAACCTTGTTTTTCTTTCCTGTCTTAATAAGAACTTGTGAGAGCGGTCCCTGAAGAGGGACAAGGAAGGGGGATTAGAAGGAATGAGGGAGGAAAAATGGATGGTGTAGTTCAATGGTATTGTTTCCAGCACCCATTTGTCCAAGGTGACATGTTCCCAAGCTTGTCAGAAATGGGAAAAATGGTCTCCAAATATGGATATGCCCTCCAAAGAGGGCAAATCATTGCAGCTGACAGGCTAAAGAGAGTGGAGGGTCTGAAATCTCAATTATCCTGTCAAAACTGGTGCTTCAAAGATAAAGCATGCTGGGAACTTGTGTTGGGTGGATTAGAGGATCTCTTTCTTTGGAACCTGTGTCTCTTTCTTGAAGGTTCCACTAGTCTCTGAAAACCAGAGAATTACATTGTATGGGATCTTTGATCCATTTGTGATCTACTGAATTTTTTTTTTGTTACTGAGAGCATAGAGGGCTTATGAATGTAGAGGGCTTATGAACGTAATGTGGACCTGGAGTCTTTAAAGGTATGCAATGACTCATCAGTATTCTCCATGAACAACTTCAGTTCATCAAACAAGAGATCCTCTTCCACCATATTCTGGACTTCTACAGAAAAATCAGATAACTGGAGCCAGGATGCCCTGTGATAGAACAGGCTGTAGTATCCATGGCACCCAAACAAACCCCCACCCCCCAAAAAAATGACTGACTCAGCTGCCTAGGACGGGGGAAAGGAGGCTAGTGAAGGAGATGGAGAGGGAAGAGCCTCTGTAGACTGACCTCAGGCCTTTAAAGTCTTTCCCACTCACCCAGTTTATTTATTTATACTTTTAAGAAAGCATAGATAAATATTAGCTATTCTGTTTAAATAGGTAATGTGAAAACTAGCAACTCCTCTGCTGCCAGCACAGCACAAACAGAACAGAACTCTGGATCCTGTCATAACTCACCCACAAAGTCTCATCACAAATGGCCTGTCTCTCCTGCATGTTCTCCAAGATCTGCAGATTGGGAACTGGGAGCACTAGGCAATAAGTCACTAACTCCAGCATAGGAAATATTATCATGATCTTTATGTGATAACAGCTACAACGTTTAGAGTTTCTTGTATATACTGATTTTTCTTTGTTTATTTTTTAAATTCTAGTCTAAAGATGCTTCAAGTAAGTCTTGCTTGCTTACATTCATAGCCTGACTTTTGCCTCCAAAGTATGCTACACATTGAAGTAAAACACAAAAATGATATCAAATTCCACTTTTGTCTTCAGGGGAAAGTGAATGGAGTGACGGTGGTGGCAACATATAAATCAGTAAAACACTTATGGACAGGTCTAGTACTAGCTGACATATCTATGAAAGTAAGAGACATTGAAAAGTATTTTTTTCATTAAATATACATTAGTATTATTAAATTACAAACCTGGATCTTTCAGTTTTATTTCCATTTCATCTAAAGAAGTGACCTCCTCTTCTTCAGGTGCATGAATAACCATCACCGTTGACCCCAAAATGCTCAATATGCAGCCCAATTTCCCATGAACATTCAGCTTTTCATTTAAAAAGTAGGAAGACAATATTGCACTGTGGATTTAAAAAAAAACACAAGTAATGGATTCAGCTGCACAAATCACTTTATAATATAGTCATCATAATGTTTTTATGTACTGATACTAGTTCAAAAAAAAAAGTTAAAAAATTGTTTTGAATTGGGAATGAGGAAACCAACAGAGAATTAATGAAAATCAGCCAAAACATCAGCCTTTTTCCAAAGCTTTCTTAATTTTATAAAGGTCAGATATATCTTGCCCCATTTTCTATGGCTTTCCAAAAGGCCTTCACTCTTCCCTCCATATCCTTCCCCATAACTTTACAAAGTCAGGCACAGCTCCAGTTTTTCCAGTCATTTTTTCTTTTGGATACCTATGACCTACCAGAGACAAGCCCTACTGACACAAGGCACAGAACAAAAGACTTAAAGAATCAATGGCCCCTAGGTTTAGAAAGGCTGGAGATTGGCTTTTCTGGAGCTAGTGTGGAAAGGGAAACATAGGACTGTAGAGTAAAAGATAGGATGCAGTCCTGTTGGATCGCAACCATCTGGGACTAGAACAGGGTCATTTTCACATGCAATCCAAGCAAGACTGGTGCCCCAGTCACTTGTTAGCTTTTTAAAATTTACCTTTGTTTCAGCACAATATCATTATACTACTTTAGCATCTATAACATTATACACAAAGATACCACTGCTTTACAAACAGACTCATCTCAACGCTCTCATATGAGATTAGGGATTTATATACAGGCAGATAACACAGTGATGACTGCAGTATTCAAATGTAGATACATCTAGAAATCATTTTATCTACTTCTGAAACTGCATGCACAGTAACATTTACAATAAATTTGGACAGAAAGTGGTATGATCCAGTTGAAATGGCAAGGGGATGTTTTAGGTAAACAGAATATGATTAACTGAACTGGAAGCTGGCCAGGTCAGAGAGGCAAGCATCTCTACTCTTACATAAAGTGTCGTGGGATCATTTAATATTCATGTCATACAAATGATCAGGATCTCTTCTTCCACCAGCACAGTGACTTCCCAAGGACAATGCTAAGGAACTAGTATAGTTCTAATTTGGAAGAAAAAGCATCACCTACTTAATCACTTCTTGTATCGCTTAAATATTCCCTGGAAGTCTTCCATCCAAGTACTAACTCAGCCTGACACATCTCAGATTGCAAGATCCAACAGTGCCAAAATGGTATGGTTGCAGACTACAATATCACAACATATTAACTAGTTATGCAACTCCGCAACATCAGCACTAGATGAAGTGATACAATATTACACAACTGCAAAACATGTATTAGTTTAACACACTTTGTAGCACAGTTTGTTTTAAGTAATTTGCAAACAAGCAAATTGAGGAGAGGAATCTCCATCCTTAGAGGCTTTTACGATGCGGCTTGACAAAGCCCTGGCTAAGATGATTTAGTTGGGGTTGGCTCTGTTCTGAGCAGGGGGTTGGATTAGATGGTATCCTGAGGTCCCGTCCAACCCTAATCTTCTATGAGTCTAAGAGTATGGCTATATAGAAGCTAAGAAAATTGATATAATTATTATCAGATTTTAAGGCCACAAGGAGCCATCTGATCATCAAGTCTGACCTCCAATATACAATGTGCCATTACATTTCACCCAGTTATTGTTACATGGATTCAAATAACTTGGCTTTGAATAAAGCATACTTTCCAGAAAGATATCGAGTCTGGCTCTGAAGACGTCAAGAGATGCAGAATCCACCACTAGTCTTGGTAGTTTGTTCCAATAGTAAATCACCCACACAGATAATAATTTGTGACTTACTTCTAATTTGAATTTATTTGGCTTTGACTTTAAGACATTGGTTCTTGTTATGCTTTTCTCTGCTCAATTAAAGAGCCCTTTAGTACCTGGTATCAAACTTTAAGGCCAAAAGGGACCATCATGATAATCTGCTTTGATGTCTGACACATTGCATGCCACCTACCTACTCCTTTAATAGGCACTAGATGATTTATTGAAGTCCTCAAATCTTGATGTAGGACTTAAATTACAGATAATCCACCATTTATTCTAGTTCAAACCAGCAAGTGACCTGTGCCCCATGCCGCAAAGGAAGGCAAAAAAGCCCCATAATCTCTGCCAATCTGACCCAGGGAAAAATTCCTTCCCAACCCCAAATATTGCCTCAGTTCAATCCTGAGCTTGTGGGCGAGACCCCTCAGACAGACATATGGGAAAGAATTCTCTGTAGTAACTCAGAGCCCTCCCCATTGTGGGCATAGGGAAAAAGGAGGTCAGTGCGGGGCCAAATTCCTGGGGGACTGGAAATTGGGCCCAGGCTTTGGTGACAAATTGTCCTCCACGGGACCCCTGGCTTGGGCTAAAAGGCCATGTACTACACAAGCAATAATCATGTGCTGATCACAGCAGCTTCCTAGCCTTGGAGTTAGGGAGGGTGAAGTCTGAAGCAGGGCAAAATGACCTGACCAATAAGAACAATGGTAACAGGTTATGATACGGGCAGGCCATGCCCCCCATCCTATTCCTCTCTTCACCATCTGGACAAAGAATGTGGTGAGAGTGTTATCTCTTCTTTCTCAGGCAGCATGCCTGATAGGGAAAGCGTGGGATATCTCCCCTTGTTCCTCCCTTGCAGTTAGTTCATTAAAGAGATTTATGGTCATTCCTGATGCCAAGATAGCCAAATTCCTGGTGAAAATGCATGTGCCACACAGGTTAAGTGGTAAACAATAAACAGGGGTGGGCATAATTATATGCCTCCCATCGCCATTAATATTCATTTTATAACCATTTGTATTACCAAAGAGGGGTTTTATGGGGCATTGTAGAAGTGTGTGTATTTACATACCATTTTAGATAAAAAGTTGTAAAGTAGTTAACTCAGGGCTCACTCTGCTGGACACGTGGCAAAGGGGAACGAGTGGATTAGAAGCTGTAACCGAATAAAGCTCCTTATCACTCCACCCAGCTCAATCTCTCTCTTCAATGGACCCTGCAACACCCATCTAGTGTCCCATCTCTGGTCATTGGAGATATTTACTAACATCTGTCATGGATGGGCCATATACTACTGTAGGCAACCTCATCATACTATCCCCTCCATAAACTTGTCAAGCTCAGTCTGGAAACGCATTTTTTTTTGCTCTCACAATTCTCTTTGGAAGGCTGTTTCCGAACTTCACTCCTCTTCATTTAATTTCAAGCCTAAATTGTTGATGGCCAGATTATATCCATCTGTTCTTGTGCCAACATTGGTCCTTAATTGAAATAGCTCCTCTCCCTCATTGATATTTATCCCTCTGATGTATTTATAAACAGCAACCATATCTCCCCTTAGCCTTTGTTTTGTTAGGCTAAACAAGCCAAGCTCCTTAAGTCTCCTCTCATAAGGGAGGTTCTCCATTCCCCTGATCTTCCAAATAACTCTTCTCTGCACCTGTTCCAGTTTGAATTAATCCTTCTTAAACACAGGAGACCAGAACTGCACACAGTGTTCCAGAGGAGGTCTCATCAGTAACACTGATGTAACACTTCCCTATCTCTAATGGAAATAGATCACCTAATTCATCCTAAAATTGAATTAGCCTTTTTCATGGCCACATCACATTGGTGGCTCACAGTCATTGTGTGATCGACCAATAAACCCAGGTCTGTCTCTTCCTCTACTGCTTCCAACTAATAAATACCCATTTTATAGCAAAAATTCTTGCTGTTACTCTCTAAGTGCATGACCTTGAACTTTGCACTATTAAACTTCATCCCATTTCTAAGTCTCCAATTTTCAAGGTCATCCAAATCTTTTTGTATGATATTCCAGTTCTCCTCCATTTTGGCAGTATCTCCCAACTTTGTGTCATCTGTACATTTTATTAGCAAGCTCCCACTTTCTGTGCCAAGGTCAGTAATAAAAAGGTTAAATAAGATCGATCCCGAGACTGATCCCTGAGGAACTCCATTAGTAACCTCCCTCCAGCTTGAGAGTTCACCTTTCAGCATGTTCTATTGCAGTCTCCTCCTTAACCAGTTCTTTATCCAACTTTTGATTCTTAGTATTATTTCCCATCTCCTCCGAGTTAACTAATAATTTCCCATGTGGAACTGTATTAAACATTTTACTGAAATGCAAGTAGATTAGGTGAACTGCATTTCCTTTGTCTAGAAAATAGGTTATCTTCTCAAAGAAAGAGATCAGGTTGGTCTGGCACAATCTACCTTTTGTAAAACCATGTTGTATTTTATCCTAATTACTGTTTACCTCTATGTCTTTAATTACTCTCTCTTTCAAAATTTATCCTAAGACCTTGCTCACAATTAAGGTCATTAATAGGTCTGTAGTTTTCCAAATATTTTTTTTCCTTTCTTAAATATAGGTACTATATTTGAAATGCTCCAGTCATAGGCTGTGACCCCCAAATTTATAAATTCATTAAAAATCCTTGGGATTGCAATTTCATGTGCCCGTCATTTTACTACTCTTGAATAGAGATTATCCAGCAAACTCTCCCTCCCCTTCCACCCATTTGGTCCCATTAAACTGTTAGAACCTGGCTTCCACCTTGGATGTGGTACTTTTTACTTCCATATTCCTGTTCTCATTAACCATCCTGCCACTGCCCCCAAGCTCCTCATTACCCTTATTAAAAACTGAAGCAAAGTATTTGTTTAGATGTTGGGCCAGACCTAGATTATCTTTAATTTCCACCCTGTCCTCAGTGTTTTAACAGTTCCACTTCTTTTTTTTATTTCTTTTTCACCTCTCAATTTTTTTTGAATAAGCTAAACAGATTGATCTCTAAGCCTCTCACTAACACATTTTCTCTAGGCCTCTGATAATTTCTGTGGCCCTTTTCTGCACCCTCTTTAATTTTTTCATCTCCCTTTTAAACTGTGGACATCTGAACTGTATGCAGCATTCTGTTATTAGTCTCACCAATGCCACATTCATACTCTTACTCGCTACTACTTTGTTTTCACATCCTAGGATTGCATTAGCTCTTATTGCCAACTGTATCACACTGGGAACTTATGCTGAATTGT
>ML675624.1:46458229-46472244 GCA_007922155.1 Mesoclemmys tuberculata
CACATTCTGTCTGTGCCCAGCTTGTTGAGAGAGCCAGAATATTCTGTATGACTGGCCTGTCATCATTATTTATACCATCAGTCTTTGTGTATTCCATATATTTTATCAGCAGTGATTTTATATTTTCTTCTACATCACTGATAACTATCCTTACCCCCTATTTTGAAGAACTCACAAATACAGTCTCTCAAAGCTAGTAAAACAATCCAGTGAATCACTTGGGTGCACACGATATTTCCAATGCAAACTACATGTTAAGTCTGCACTGAAATGATTTCTCTCTTGTCTCTGGACTCTTCTATGCATCCATCCTGCACAGCCACCAATTCTGCTTATTTATTCTTAACAGTGAATTTTAAAATGTTCAGCTATGTTTAAAGAGAATGGGCCAATTCTTGCCCTTACCATTAAATGCCATAAGGATGCCACCACCAGATGGGGGAGAATTTATCATAACTGCTAATCAATATCTCCTGTTTTCTAAGGAAAGCCTTGACTATGTATTTGCTTAAGTAAGTGGGAGTTACTTATTTCTTCATATGATGAAGCCATGAATTTTAATTAACAGAATAAAAAGCTCCAATTTCCTTTTCCTTTTTTCTATTGGCAAAACTGATTTGAAAAGCAATTGCATTAGCATTTAACTTTAATAAAAAATAACCTATGAAAAGGGAAAGGTTCGTGAAACACATTTTGAAGTGACAGATCCTATATTTCATTTTTTTTAAACATGTTTCTCACTATTTTTTGGTTTTGACAAATAATTAACTTATTTTAAGTGTTTCAGTTATTAAATAGTTATTAAACATTTACGAAAGGGGGAGCAAACACATAACTGCGTTCTCAGCAATACATACCAGCATTACTAACAACGCTAGTGTACAGTGGTTTGAAAATAGTTTATCAGATAGCTGGAAAGCCAATAGGGATGTATAAATTACTGATTTTTTAAACACAATAGGTTATTCTCTCTTTCCCACTCTAAGTAAATTGAGTTATCAAACAAAGGGATCATTTCTATCAGAAGGCAAAGGGAAAAGGCAAAGGTTCTGAGAAGAACCATGAGACTGATTAAAGGATTAGAAAGCAGGCTTTATAGTGACAGATTTAGAGCTCAATCTATTTAGATTAACACAGAGAACACCCAGGGTGACTTGATTACATACTGGAAGTACATACCTGGGAACAAATATTTAATAATAGGCTCTTCAATAAGAAATGTATTTATTACAAGCCAACAGCTGGAAGTTGAAGCTAGACAAATTCAGACTTTTAACAATAAGAATAATTAACCATTGGAACAATTTACCAAGAGTATGATGGACTCTCCATGACTGACAATTTTAAAATCAAGACTAGATATTGTTCTAGAAGATATGCTCTAGGAATTATTTGGGAGTTCTATGGCCTGTGTTACACAGGAAGTCAGACTAGATGATGGCCTTGTAATCTATGAGCCAAATTTTGACCTGAATTTGCCATAGAGTTTTCTTTTAAAACTCTTCCCTGCACAATAAAATACTGTATTTTCTAATATAGAAAAAGGCTCACTTTTCAGTAGCTGATTTCAGTTCATACTAACCTTATAAGAACACTTAGTGCACCCAATGGGGTAACCAAGGTTGCAGGTGCGAAGGCATAGGCAGCGAAGTTGGCAGCCTCTCCTATTCCCACTACAAAAGAAACAATATTAGCACAGAAAATAACTGTTAGAAGTATTAAGGCGATAGGCACTAGATAGAAGATAAAATGTGCGATAAGAAAGGTGGGTAGTAAAATAATATTTCTTATTACCTACATTAATGTCCAAATGTTGTTATTAAAGTTATACATATCTACCAATTATTGTTGAACATAACCAAAATATATTACAATGTCAGTGCACACACAGGAACAGTTTCCAAAGTACTGTATTGGTATATTAAAATATAACAGTAATGGTAGCGGTGAGGACAGCTTTTCATATGCTACTGTTTTCCTCTTTCCACCCAACTCCAATTTGTATTCTTCGATTTGTTTAATATAATTGGGAGCAGGAGGGAAGAAAACAAAAAAAATCAGACAAAACAAGCCTCAAAGTAACCTCAGCTAGTCATTAAAGAAAACTCCTTATTCATCAATGCAGAAGAATTTTGCAAAGCAAAAAGAGCACTTCATGAAGATGGGAAATCCTGAGAGTACTAGAATGATATTTGGCATAAAGGTAACTTTATAACCCAAAAGTTACCTTTTTTCTCTTAGAATTTATTTATTAACATAACATATTAAACCCCCTTTTAAAGTTACACATATTGCTTTGTTTTAGATGTAGTTTATCAAAGAAAGGTGGAAACATTTTTACTGAGACTTACTTGAAAGTAATCCTGCCCACCAGAGCCATTCCTTTAAGTAAGAATATCCACCCTGTCCTGGAAAAATAATTTTCTAATATTAGAAAAAAAAAAGTTGTTAAAATGATGCTTCAAAATTCAGATTGTGATAAATATTACAAATCCTGTAGATTATAAAATTTATTCAAATTACAGCAATGTTCAGTCTGTAGGTGACATGGAGAGAGTCAGCTACACCTAATTTTGAGTTATTCATAAAATATAATTGTTTAATATTAAATTCTATTATTTCAAGTCCTCTATCTTGAACGTGAATTTTCAGTAAACACATGAACGGATAAGACTTCATTAGGATTACTCATGTGCTTAAACTTAAGCATCAGTGCTTTACTACATCAGAGCCCACACAGCTGTCTGTACCAAGATGCATCTGAATATGCTTAAAGTCCCAGAAAACTTTTTTTTTTTAATTAAAAAAATTACACTGTTACAGCTATCCAAAGCTTTCTGATCCAAAATACAAACAAATTATCTATTGGGAAACCCACTGTTCCTCAAATACTGAGAGCAATCAGAATGGTAGGGAACATTGCAAACAAAAGAAAAATGGCAAACCAAAACAAACTCAAAGCCTTCAAAAAGGATTTAAGTGATAATTCTAATACCAGCATGGTGGGATTTTCAAAAGCACTCCAAATTAATCTAACCCTATTCTTACTGTCTTCAATGGGAGTAAAATTAAGCCAACTTGCTCTTACTACAGAGATAATTCCTGTACTACACAGCTGTTAAAAATATAGTCAGTAAGTTAGCTAGTACGTTTTTATTAAAACTCTGTTTTGACGTGCCATGTCATGATAGCTCTGTTACCAAAACAGAGTTCGGTTCTCTTCAGACTGCCCTAATTCCACATTCTGCAACTCCGCAAGCTGGGCACATATTCAAACACCTACTTTTATAACTGTATTATCATAATTCAAGTGTTTTCCCCACTTATTCTGAAAGGGGAGAAACAGTGAAAATCTTTTTTGGGAGTGGGGCAGTGGAAGAACATTTTAGATGGCACCTAGACATTACTGTGGTGGGTGAATATGAAAAACCTTGGATACATATAACACCTACTCCGAACTGCATCCCCATAAAGGTTCTTAAAGTCAGTATTTCCTGTAGGCAACTACTGAAAACATCAGTTGACTTGAACTTTGAACTAGTTGATTTATGATTAATAAACAGACTTGAGTCTTTCTGCCAGAGATAAGCAAGTGAACATTTCTTACCAGCTCTGGTGACTCCCTTGTCAGCCAGTTGCAGAAGGCCCTTCTTTTTCAGTATAAAGCTGGAGCCAACAAAAATACTGGAACCTATTGCCAGGGCCACACCCACATGGAGCCTATATTTGCTTACTGCAGACGTAGAAACACTCAGGTTTGTTTCATTGGAATGTTTGTCTGGATAGGTAAAGAAAGGGGCCTGTGTTTCTGACACATTGATGATCTGGCACCATGCTTCATAAGAGTCATGACAAACCAAAGAAAGAACAGCACCTGGAGAAGAAGAGAGAAAAAAAAAAAGGTACTCTTCCTAAAAGATGCACAACAAAAGAACGAATATAGAAAGCATGTTTACAACATTTAGAAAGCCATCTAGTCCTCATATTGATATTTTATATATAAAAGTAATTTTAATAAATTATGACCTGGCCACTAACAAACAAACAGTTTAATTGTGGATTGACTTATCCTGCCCTTATGGAAAAAATTAGGGAGGGCTGGAGGCTGCTGACCAATCAGGTTGTCCAGCAGGTGGTGTAAAAAGAACTCCACACCTAGTCACTACAGATGTCTACACTGCAATTAAAAACCTGTGTCTAGTTTGTACCAGTTGATTTAGGCTCGGAGCTGTTTAATTGTGCTGTAGACATTCAGGCTTGGACTGCAGCCAGGGCTCTAGAATCCTGAAAGGTGGAAGGATCCCAGAGCTGGGGCTGCAGCCTGAACCTGAACTGCTATACTACAATTAAACAACCCCTTAGCCTGAATCCCATGAGCCCAGGTCAGCTGACCTGGGCCAGCCATGGGTGTTTAATTGTAGTATAGACACACCCTACAGAACTGAAATGGTAGCTCTGTTTTTCTATTTTGTTTTCTGGTAATTTAATACCAATTTAGTTTGGTGTGGGGTTTTTTATTATTGTTTTTTCAGGTAAATGTAAGGAACAAGAGACAATCAAAAATACAAATGGCCAGCACTTTTTTGTGGGGGTGGGGGTGGGGCTGGGGGGGTGAAGTGGGGAGACAGATGATGGGAGAGGTGTTAATCATACGTGGTGCATCAATCTGTCTTTTTATAATGATGTTAAGTCCATTTATTTGTTAAAGATTTAAAGATTTTTGGAATGCGAAATACAGTACTTTTACAGCAAGCTGTATTTGTTAGAAGCAATACTGACATCCATTAGGAGATTTAGACAATATAAACTAGTGAGACAAAACTCTGAACATGTTAAGGATGAATAGTGTCAGTGATCCATTAAAGAAAAGTCCCTATTTGAACCATCACTGAGTGGATGTTCAGGTGATGTTCTCTCCTGGCCGCTGATCAAGTTTAATTGCTAATTTTAATAAATGTTGGCTTTACTGAAGGGTGTCTCAGGTTACTCTGCATTCTTAAGCAACATCTACACCCCTGTTTAGGTACAAAGGTACATGGTATAAGCACCAGGCATATTTATAGCCCTATAAATAGACACCGTATAAATGGACAGTAAACTCTCTCTTTTTAGCAGAGGTTCAAAAGGAATATATACCATTATCAAAAGAACTCCAATCCAAACAGAATGACATCTGTTTCTATCAGTTTTTGGTTGATTCCTTAGTTTCCCACCCATGAGCAGCTATCATACCATTTAATAATGAACTTTTAATCATTTCAAATATATTGTCATTTATGTGATCCTCCTACACTTATCAATGAACAAAACAATATTCCTTCTCAATGAGTACCATGAAAAATTTCTTTCATTTATGAATAAATTAATGTGCACCTAATGTAAGTGCCATATTAAAATTCAAATTTGGTCTGTAATTCACCATTCAGAAATTAAATACAAGATTGAAAAATTATTTTTACCTGCTGATGTCAAACACTGAGTCATTACCAGGACCAAGAACAAAAACATCCACTACAGTTAAATATTGGCAAGAAACTAATCATTTGCCAGTCTGTTGAAAACTTCCACCAGATGCTAAACTAGCAGATTTTATCTTTAGCAGATCCTTTTTTGAAAGAACAGAGACATTTTTTATGCTGATGGATCCTTGTTTTTCATGCAAATTATGGAAAATTACTTTTGCTCATCCTATTATAAAATTCTAATGTGTAGTAGCTGTTATCTAGCTAGTTCATTTCTCTTTAAATTAATGCTAGAGTGTTTATCATGAAACACTTTTTGCTTAATATGCAAGATTTGATTAAATTAAGCAGACAATTAATTTCCTTCTTAACTTTTAAATTAGATGAAACCCCAATTGTTATTGTATTCACTTATGTCATTTCATCAGTTGGCTATTTTTCCAAAGCTGAAGAAAATTATGAGCAAAACTGAGAAAAAATTTAGACAGAAAAGTGTGAATAAAAATTGTGAATTCTTTAAGAGTTTATTAGATGGCCAAAAAGCCATGATTCCATAATGAAGAGAGAGAACAACTTTGACTAACAGCCCATCCAGATTCAGTGGCAAAGTGAAGGCAGCAATTAGAAATAAAAAAGCAAGATATAACAAATGGCAAAAAAAAAAGAGAAACAGGTAGCAATTGACATAAATCAGAATTTATTAAGTGCAGAAGATTGATAATGAAAGCTAAAAACATCAAAGAAAAAATCCATGGCCAGCTGGGCTATGAACAATAAGGAGTTTTTTAAGTATATTGAAAACCAAAAGAAATCCTAAGTATTGTATAGCTACATTACTAGATGGAGATGGCAAAACTGTTAATAATTATGTAGAAAAGGCAGAAATGTTCAATAAATATTTCTATTCTTTATTCAGAAAGAAGTATCACATAAGAAAGATGTTCACTAGTAACTAGGGAATACATTAATCACCATCTACTAGGGATAAATATTTTAAAGTGAGCAGGTTTGGATAACTTGCACCTAAGCTTCCGAGAAGAATGGCTGACGAGATCTCTGGTCCACTGACGTTAATTCTGAATAAAGCTTAGAATACTAAGAAAATTCCAGAACACTGGTAAAATGCTAATGTGCCAATATTCAAGGAGGCAAGCAGGATGACTGGCTAGCCTCACATCAATCCCAGGCAAAATAATGGAAAAGCTGACACAGGATTCAGTTGATAAAGAGCTAGCGATGAATATAATTAATGCCAGTCTATGGCCTTTTATGAAAAATAGATCTTCTCAAACAAACCTGATTTCATTCTTTGATAAAACTGCAAGCTTGGTTGATAAAAGTATGAGAGTAGATGTCATATACTTAGACTTGTGTAAGGCGTTTGACTTAGGACTGCATGATTTTCTGATCAAATTTGCAGATAACATGGACTAATGCAGTGGTACTTAATAATGAGAAAACAGTCATAGAGAGCTATGTAGATCACTTGGTAGGCTAGCCTATTCAAATAAAGTGTGTTTTAATACATCCAAATGCAAAGTTATACATCTAGGAATAAGGAAAGCAGGCCACACCCACAGAATGGGGGACTGTACCCAGGAAGCAGGAACTCTGAAAAGGATTTAGGGGTCAGAGCTCCCAGAGAGATGCTATGGCAAAAAGGGGTAAAGAGATCCTTGGATATATAAACAGGGCAATAGGGAGCAGAAGTAGGGAAGTGATTTAGCTGAGAATTTTGTATAGGAATCCTGCAAACAATTCTAGAGTATGATCCGTGAAGGTACTTAAACACCTACGCCCTGTTTTTAGGCTCCACTATGATCCCTCACGTGGCTGCTGCCTAATCCTAAACTTATCCAGCGCCTAAAATTTTGCCTCTGGGCATGAACGCTGCAATCTCACTCTAGGCACCAATTTCCCACCTAAGCATGCACACTGCTGCTTCTCTCTAGGTGGCATGTGAGACCTGATCTAGTTAAGTGCCTCGCTCCGCAAAACAGCCAGGAAGTCCGGGGGAGGTAGAGGAGCCTCTCCCTTATAACCAGCAGCCTAGTGGCTTGTGTACCCACGCAGGATGTGGATGGCTTCTGGCTCAAGAACCTCTTCCTCCTGAAGGGGAGAAGGGATGTGAACAGGGATTGGCTGCCTCCCAGGCTATTGCCCTAACCACTAGGCTATAGAGTCATTCTAATACTTTCACTGGCCCAATTAATATTTAATTATTCTGTTAGTTAATTGAAATAGAACAACTTCAATAGGACAGACTGAGGGAACCCCATATCGGACTATTCATAGCCTAGTGGTTAGGGCACTTTTCTGAGAGATGGCAGATCCCTGTTCAAATCCCTCCTAGGGAAGGGGGGCTTCAGAGCCTGAACCACAGCGTCTACACAGCTATTTTTAGTGTGGTAGCCCAAGTCACACAAGCCTGACTTGACCTAGGCTCTGAGACTTGTTGCCGCTCGCTGTGTAGACACTCCTCAATGTGCCTGCCTCTCCCCATTCATTATATAGTGAGCCTGGATGCCTAATTCAGGCTTTGTGAATCACAGTGCTGTTCTTGTGTTTTCCTAAGTGCCTAAAGTTAAGTGCGATGACACTCAGTGTAGCAATGCTTAAGTCCTTCTATGGATCTGGGTCCTGGTGGCCACATTCAGGCTTACTACTAGGGTAACTGGGTGAAATCTAATGCCCTGTGATATACAGATCAGACTAGAGGTTTTAATGGACCCTTCTGACCTTAAACCATGAATCATTAGCAGCATCTCCCTCCTTTTTAATCATAACATCAAGTTGGGCTAGATCAGGACATTTTTTCTTTTAAGCCAGCCCATCAGAAAGTCTGTGGACTTAACTATTTAAATTTTAAAATCACTGAAAATAAGTTTGGATATCAGATGTGCTTGCTGTTCAGAAGCTGCTAGAGTTTAAACATATTAAAATAGCCATTTTTATGTTATTTAATAATCCTATGTTCAAAAGGTAGGATTTAGATGCAAAAATATACACGACCAGTTTGATACCTAAGTTGCCTAGATGGGAAAAGGAAATCAAAGATGAACAACATCACATGTAACAAGGGAAATTTGGAAAGAAACAAAAAATATTCCATAATCTCACAGGCAACAAATCAAAATGCAGTCATTGGCAAATAATATTACAGCATGTAAGATTGCTTGTTAGAGTCAATTGTAACATGATTTACCTGCTCTGATAGTAACATGATTATTTAAAAAAAAACAAACCAAAAAACACAACATACAAGTTTAAAAACAACAAAGGTAGAAATAGACTAAATGAAAACAACAGGATACAAGGATTTTAGAAGTTTTATTTAAAAATAAGGGGAGAAAGGGATAGATAACTCAGAAGAGGGGTGTCATTTGCCCACATTCAAAAAGTTTATTTTCCTGTTCCTCTCCCCTTTCATCTGTTGTTCTACTTTTTTCCTATGCATACAGGAAATGAATTGCTACCTACCACGTAACATTGTTTATTGTACTCTGGACAGGACAGGTGTACTGTCTGTATCTATATATACAGATAAGTACTGTTTATATCCTCACATTAGTTGAAAGTGATAAGTAAATCATAAAATAATGCAAGGTCAAAGGTTTAGTGCCATTGTGAGAAGTGAATACAAATTTAGGTCCCAATCTCATAAACACACATATGGGCACCCCATATAAAGTTAAGCATGTAAGTATTAATGTTTACAGCAGTGATTTTCAACCTGTGGTCCACAAACCTGGCAGGGGAGAGAGGAAGGTTTGCAGACTATATCTAAGGGGTCTGCAAAGGTTCTCTATCACAGAACAGTGGTTTTCAACCTGTGGTCAGTGGAAACTATGTGTAAGATTTCCAAAGGGGTCTGCACCGCCATTTGAAATGTTTTAGGACTCCACAAATGAAAAAAGTTTGAAAATCACTGGTTTACAGGATTGGGTCCTTAGTATTCAGTTTTACAACTACATGTAGTATCTAACCAACAAATGCCACTGGACAGGTCCTTCTGCTATCTGGATTTTGATCCACGGCTTTGAACACACTGTGGCAGTGGTTCTCAAACTGTAAATTGGGACCTCAAAGTGGGTCGTGACCCCATTTTAATGGGGTCACCAGGGCTGGCATTAGACTTCCTGGGGCCTGGCACTGAAGCTGAAAAGCAAACCCCCCTGCCCGGGACTGAAGCCAAAGCCCAAGGGCTTCAATCCTGGGCGGCGGGGTTCAGATCACAGCCTGCCGGCACAGGGCTGAAGCCCTTGGGTTTCAGCTTCGGCCTCCCTGCCCAGGACGCTGGAATTTGGGCTCAGACTTTGGTCCCCCTTCCCGGGGTCATGTAGTGATTTTTGTTCTCAGAAGGGGATTGTGATGCAATGGAGTTTGAGAATAGCTGCTCTATGGAAAAAAGTAGAAGTATGTAAGGATAAGCAGACACTGGAATTGAAGAAGAGTGCTCTTTATTTTGAATTAAGAAAAAAAAAAGATATTGAGATAGCTGGGAAGTACAGAAAGTCAGAATATTTCTAGCAGAGCCTTTGGATTTATATCAATTAGAAGTGGCATGCTTTATCAATGAGGGGAACTGTGGACTCAGTATGGACTGCACATCCAAGCTGATAGAGTTAAAGTAGGGAACTTTTAAAACTATAATAGCAGCAATGAGGACAGGAAAAAAAATGGGACAGAGTGGAGCAAAGTTGAAGAAGAAATGATTTGTCACCTCTCAACTATTGTTTTTGGGGATGGGTTGCATTTGTCCATTACACACGTGTGTGTGTGGCTTGTGCACTGGTGCTGGAGGGTTTTCCCTAGTGGTACCCATAATGGTGGCTATGCCTGTGCATTGGTGTTCCTCATTCTTTGAGCTGAGAGTAGAAAGGAGCAGAGCCACCTGGCCCACCCTTCAGTTCTTTCCTACCAGACTCTCAGATGAAAGACTAATGCATTGGGAAAGGAGGGTGGGTCATGTAATGGACATATGCAACACATCTCGAAGAACAACAATTTTGGAGAGGAGAGTAGCCATCTTTAATTCTTCTAGTGATTGAATATGTCAATCAGAGTAGATAACTCCCAAGCAATTTCCAGTAGAAGTGGGGCTGGGAGTTTCATCAGAAGAGGGACTACAGGACTGCTTTCCCTACAGTTGCATCTTCTCTTGATGTGGTGGTAATTGCATAATGCTCAGCACTAGCGTAGACTGAAGACCATTGTGCCACTCTGCAGATGTTCACAACAGTGATGTTTCACACAAATCCGTGGAGGCTGAATGTGCTATGGCTGAATGTACAGAGAGCTTTTCAGGAGGTGCAATGCCTTTGATCTTGTAGCACATGACAATACTGCTGGTGATCCACATGGACAGTTGTTGCGCTGTTACAGGATGCCCTATCATTCTTTCTGCTTAGGAGGCAAGCAGCTGTGAAATGACCCAACAGGGCTTTGTTCTATCTGTTGTAACAGGGTAAAAACATGTTTGAAAAATCAGTGCCCCGAGTCCATCTTGAGAAAAGCTATAAATCCATGTGTGGGGGACTCAGAGACAGCAAAAAAGAAAAAAAGAAACCTTGAACTAGAAGTAAACCCATGATAACGGGGGCTGGTACATGTAGCAGTTTCAGACCCAGACATGGGAATTTTGCAGTCGCTGCAAAATTAGCTTTGCAAGTCAGCAGTAAAGTTTTGAGGAGGGGGCTGCTGATAAGATGGTAAAGGAAGGGTCTATCATGGGCTTAGCAGATGCATTGGTTGAAGTAGAGATATAAAAGGGCGTTGTCAGACCAAGGCTTTTTGGGGAGCCATGAATCAAGAAGGGAGTGCACCCGAATAGCACTGCGCAATGAGTCTGATCAACCATTTCGCCTCTCTCCAGCTTGTCGCTCAAAATAATAGGGTAGGGTGTCAGAGCTGATAACCCGTGGGGCTTTGTCCTGCGGATGATAACCTGGGTGTGAATACGATAGATGTTCCACCTGGATGAAAATATAGTAACCTGGCCATGGTATGTTTGTTTTTTTGCTGCAGCTGAGTTCGTTCATATATGAGGTGAGTAGTGAGTGTGAATGTAAAATTAGTACTAATTCTAACTGTTTTGTGTACATGTGTTATTGTAATCAGTTGTTTAAGTTTTATTTGTGTGTTAAGAATTTGTAAAAGAATAAGAGAAGATAATCTGTGGTAAGGCTAAAACTCTCAATAAATAGTGGATTTAGATTGAATATAAAATGTGTGTTGTTGTATAAATGATAGATTTATAACCGTTGACCAGGTCTTGGACTAAGACAGGTTCCAGCCGCCCTCATCCGTCCACAAGTTGGTTGGGTGAATAGCAAGGGGGGGGCCTGTCTGAACCTAGTGACCCAACGGGCAGGAGTGAGTGTGTGGACTGAAAGGTCAATTCCTTCTCCCTCCAAACATGAGCCCCTGCAGTTCCATTACTCAGTAGAGCTGCAATAGCAGGGGACTAACACCCTATGTGTGTCTGTACCTTTCCACCCCCCTCCCGCTAAATAAGCATTCCGTTATCGGATTCATTCACCTCGTCAGTATTACGAGCTGAAATTGAAACGGTGCGGATTCCTCAATAAGTCAAACCTAAGTTGTATAAATGTGTGCTTGCAAGCGTGTGTCTTAAGAATTAATCTCTTTAGAAAACCCACTGTTTTAAGCAAGAAATAGAAAGTCCCATTTCAAGTTGTAAAACTGGCACAAAGTCATAAATTAGTGAAAGTAGATAAGATAAGAAAAACCCCTCATACTTTTTCCCTCTCTCCTCCAAGCCCCCAGCCCGTCTAAGGCGTGGAAA
Organism: Mesoclemmys tuberculata; assembly: GCA_007922155.1. Classification (NCBI taxonomy): domain Eukaryota; kingdom Metazoa; phylum Chordata; order Testudines; family Chelidae; genus Mesoclemmys; species Mesoclemmys tuberculata. The sequence goes on from ML675624.1 coordinate 46,470,500, forward strand.
ATAGACGAACTAAAAAGCTTTTTAACCCTTTGTCACCACGCTATCCAGGTAAAAGGCCAGTGGCTCAGCAATCATCCAAAGCGTGGAGCTTTTGTTCATTTTTATAAGCATGTGGCTTTGGAAAGAAGACCCATAATATACTGACTGGTTGAGGTAGAAATCTGATACTACTTTGGAGAGAAATTTAGGGTGTGGTCTAATTATCAGAAAGTAAGGAAACGGATCAGGGAAAGACAATAAGGTCTAGGAGGGAACAGAGTGTCTACTGACTACAGGGTCCCTGAGCTGAACCCCGAAGTAGAGCGCAGGCCTGGGTCTACCTGCCAGCCCCTGGGGAAGTGGCACCATGTGGGTTGTGAAGGGAAAGACTAACAGAGGCTGCTGGCAAGGAAGACTTTGATACCCTGGAACAGGGAAACATGTAGAGTGACCTGGCTGGAGGGCCAAGTCATGACAAAGAGGGCACACCTGGAGTCGCAGAGACAGAGAGAGACACAGCAGCAGGTTGTGCGGTGAGCAGCAGAAAGGGGCCTCAGACGTGGAAGAAGCTAATCCCCAGAAAGGCCAGAAGAAAGCACCACTAGTGGTGAGTGGATCCTCTGACAGCAAGGCACATAGTTCTTCTATTGTCCTTGCAGAGGTGACGGCCATTAGAAAGGTCACCTTTGCTGAGAGGTGTAACAATGAACAGGAGGCTAATGGCTTAAAAGGGGTACCCATAAAGGCTGAGAACACTAGCTTCAAATCCCACTGAGAAGTAGGGTCTCAGAGGTGGGAACAGTCTTTCTAGACCACTTAGGAACCTGGTAGTCCTAGGAATAGAGAAAACAGTCCTGCCTGTAATACGGGGGAGAAATGCTGAAATTGTGGCCAGATGCACTTTGATGCAGCTGACTGTCAAACTTGACTCTTTGAAGTGTAACAAATAGTCTAAGATCTTTTGAATCATAGAATGAGTAAGAGACATCCCATAGCTACCCTCCCAGATACAGAAATGCTTCCACTTATTAAAGGTAAGTGGCCCTTATGGATGGTTTCCTACTACTAAGCAAGACACTCTGGACTGCTTCTGAACAGTGAGCTGCCTCTGGCTTTAGCCACTGTGGAACCAGACTGTGAGTTGTAGTGGCTGAAGGTTCGAGTGCAACATCAGCAAATGAGTCTGCAATATCAGGCCCTTAACTAAAGGCATGAATTAAGGTTTCCTGACTGACTGTTTGTGCAAGTCTGAGAACTATGGCTGTCTTGCCCATGCGGGTGTAAGAAATATCATTTTGCCTTCCTCTTTCTTCAGCTTAAAAATGACCTTGGGAATCAGCAGCACCAGATGGTAGACATAGAGCAGGCTCCTCTCTCAGGGGAAGAGAAACATGTCCAAGATGGACCTGGGGCCATGGCTGCCGTGCAATAGAAAAGAGGGCATTTCCTATTCTGACAGGTTATGGATAAGTCCACTCTTGGGATTCCCCCAACTTGAAGAACTGATTTTAGAATACCCATATTGGAGAGACCATTCATGATCCAAGCTGTATCACTTGCCCAGCAAGTCCACTAATCAATTTTTGAACCACCAGTGGGTGTGATGCTATGAAAGTCAGGGAATTCCATATGCAGAAATTCCAAAGCCTGACTGCTTCCTGACACCACCCCCTACCCCACACACTTGCTGGCACAGAACACCAATGTGGTGTTGTCAGCAAGTACATGGATAGTCCTGCCCTGCACATAGACTCATAGACTCATAG
>ML675624.1:46472644-46521477 GCA_007922155.1 Mesoclemmys tuberculata
CTTCTCCCTACTGGAAATACCTCGCCTGATGCAACCTAAAACCGCATGAGGAAGAAACTGGTGGCACACTCTGCAGATTGCCTGTAACCAGCCTGCTGAGTGGACAAGACTTGAGCTTGCAGGTATCTCAGATACACTCCCCACATCATGACTGAAATGTCTGCTACCAAAGTAAGAGAGGGGAGGGATAGGGAGAAGGGGACCCCGCCTGAAAATGTCGCCTTGGATCTTCCACCAATCCAGGGACAATAGGACCTTGTCTGGGATACATACTAGTCTGCTCAGGTGATGTACCTGAGGGGAGACACCAACTTGAACCATGTTTGTAACCCTTTGAGATGCAGCGTGGCATGGGGGATGAAGGGGAGGAAGGACCCATAAGTGCACGCTGCCATAGGCTCCAGGATCCTGAGGCAGTTCTTCATTGAGGTTAGGGGATGTCCCTTGAAGGATGCATAGAGACCTTGTATAGCCAGAAACATTGATAGCGCTAGAACAGCCCTAGTTAGAGTTGAATCCAAGACTCTCTCAATAAATTCTATTCTCTCCACTCCTAAGCATGTAAACAGAGTGTTTGATGGAGACTTTCCTCCATCTACTGACAGGAGTGACTCCATATCAGCAAGTCATCCAGGTGAGGGTATACCAATGAGTACCAGGGGCAGAGGTGAGCTTCCATCACCGCCATGCATTCGGCAAAACACCTTACTGTGGATGATAGACCAGAGGGCAGAACTGTCAGCTGGAAGTGGTCTCCTTCTCCAACAAAATTTAGAAATATCCTGTGGATCAGGTGGAACACCACATGAAAATACATGTCCCTCAAGTTGAGGAGAGTATACTAATCTCCTTGGATCTAATGAATGGATAACAGTTGTGGGGGAGACCATACAGAACCATATCTGCTTCATGTACTTATTCAAGATTCGAAGGTCCAAAACCGGGCGGGAGACCTCCTCAACTTGCTTTGGGTGTTAGGAAGTAGCAAGAGTAGAACCCGCTGGCTCCAGCATGGAGGGGCAATTCTTCTGTGGCTCCCAAAGAACACAGAGTCTGCACTTCTAGCCTCAGTACAGACTCATGAGATGGGTCCCTAAAAAGGGTTAGGAAAGGCACGGGGGAAGACAGCACTATAGGATAACATGCTTGACACCCACTTCTGAGGTGATGAACTGCCACACACTTAAGAAATGTGACAACCTGTTCTCAAAGGGGGGTGGGGAGAGATTCTCAGTGAGATCTGGTATGGTTGGTATGCAGTCCTCAACGTGCAGCAGCCTGCATGAAGAAGTGGTGGAGATGGAGAGCAAGGGCCTCCACCTTTGCTGCTTATGCTTTTGCCTATATGGATCCACTTGCTTAGGCATGTAATACTGCTGCATCAGTTGAAACGGAGCTTGAAAATTTGTTCTTTTCAGGGCTAGCGTACAGGCCCAGAGATTCCAATCTTTTATTGTATGCAGTACATCCTGTGTTTTCAAGGAAAATAAGACACAGCCCTCAAAGGGGAAAATCTTCACTGGTTCTTCTACAGGAATCCCTGACTACTACAGCCATGACTAGCAGTGCATAGTCACTGCCATCACCATGACTCTGGCAGCTGAGTCTGTTGCATCCAGGAAAGTCCACAGCACAGACCCTGTGACCAGCTGACCTTCCACCAGGAGAGACTGGAACTCACCCTTAGAGTTTTTGGGCAGCTTGTTGAGGAATCTGGACAAAAGATCCCAATTTGAATAATCTTAATGCCCCAAAAGGGCTGGATGATTCCCTATACATAGCTGTAATCTCCCAACTGAATAAACTTTTCTACCAGAAAGTCTATTTTTCTTTGCATCTTTCTCTTTAGCAGTCACATTCGCTCTGCCTTGGCAGTGTTTCATTTCCTGCTGCCACCATCAAGGAGCCTGGTGTGGGCTGCTGTAAAACTGTACCCCTGTGACAAAGCTTGGTACTTGTACTCTGGGCACTTTACCACCAGTGTGAAGGATAGGGGTTTGTCATAAAGCTTTTATAGGCTGCAAAATCACCTCATTTATAGGGCTATCAATTTTCCCTATTGTAGTTTGGTGGAAAACAATTATGAGTTTATGAGGATTTTCCTCCACAAGTTCTATTTGCATCCCAGAGATGTAGCCATCTTTTCAGGAGCTTGACAGAATTTAAAATCATTCAATATCAGAGAAGATCACTCCGGTATCAGGATATCATCTGGTGAGGAAAAAGTGTTCACATGAGGCAGGTTAGAGCCTTCCTGAGGTTGGTCTTGAACTACCAATGTAGAAAGCCTGTCCAAAGCATATGATGGATGGTTCCAATCCTTGGTATCCCATGGGAATTTAGTATCAACATCAAGTGGTCTATTGGTACCCTCTGAGATACGTTTCCATAGTGTAGTGGTTGCCCAGAACTGACTTTGGATGGTCTGTCAATAATGGGCATGGAGACTGTCCTTCTCAGGGATTGATTTGTATAGTGCAATGGAGAGGAGCATCTGGATGCCAATGGCATCCCTCATGGTACCCAGAAGGGCCAGTGATGGGGCTGGTATGGCTCCAGAGGCCAATTGTGCCTGGATCAAGCACTCCATTCATGTTGGGATGACTCCTACAAAAGCAGGAACAATTCACAGAGGATGCCAGGGATTCCCTGAAGTGGGAGATGTAGGAACCCACTGTCAAGCTATCTGGAGTGGTCCAGGACTGAGAGTACTAACCTCAACGGAAGCCTGGTAAGAAGCATGGCACTCAAATTGTTTGAGTTCTATACTTAGATTTCATCAGCCAAGTGTGAACTCCTGAGGAACTACAACCACTTTAACACAGAGTCACACACAATCTGCTTGGGTACTCCAATCTATCTTACCACCCAGGTAAGCCTACCTTTGTGATAGATGGTCACTTACACCAAAAATCACAACAATTTTCAAGTTACTCCCAGTCCCAAAGGACCAGTCCTCTTTTCTAGGTCAATTGCACCTTAGATCCTAAACCAAAGACAATGGTTTTATAATAAATTAACTAAAGATTTATTAACTAGGAAAAGGAAATGAATTATTTACAAAGTTAAAGCAGGTAAACACATGCAAATGAGTTAGTCTTAGATTTCAAAAGGTAATAGAAGCTGCTGTAATATGCAAACTCTAAGTCATTTAGAGCTAACTCAGGGTAGGCAGCTGGGAATCCCTTGATTTTATGCTTAGAAATCTTGCCTTCTTCAAGTCCATGCAGCAAAGATAGAACCCTGTGCAGACACAACATTTGTATCTGCATCTGATCCGCAAACTTGGTCCATGGATATCTGCATCTGTGGCTATAAAGTGGATATCTGCAGATTTGCAGGTCTCTAGATATAAAATTTGGATCTGCCTTTGTCCAAGATCTGGAAACATCCACATGCTCAGATATAAAATGAATATCCACAGATTTGTAGGGCTCTAGTCTCTAAGGATAGAGGCCAAGTTTCTTCCACCAGAATGAAAGCTGATGGGACGAGTCCTCATGCATGTGTCTTCTTCATGGGTATGGGGGAGCAATCAGCAAAGTGTTTGTCCTTTGATGTTTCACATTGGTCCTGCATACAAGAAGATTCATTGAAACCAAACGGGCCAAACAGCTTCTGGAGGAAGTCAGTCTTTACATTAATTAATGCTTCTTTCCTGTTCGGTGAGTTACATAGTTAGAGGTTTACAACACAAACGCTTAATACATAATCTTATAACATGGGGTGCAGATATTAAGGGAAATGAATACATGCTGCATCCTACAAGAATTTCTAGTCTAAACACATTTTTATAAATCTAATAATACTAACACACAGGTCAACTAGAGTATTTTCCAGCTATGTATTGGTCAGTGTTCAGGTGAGGCCCAGGGACCTTGGCATTAACTGGCATCTGGTCTGCTGGCGTCACACCCACATCAGACTCTGAGGAGGAGAATGAGTACTCCAAAGGCCCAGGTGGAACAGCACAGGGTGTCATCATCAGAGATTAGGACTGTGACCTACTGCAGTACTGGCAGCAACATCGGGGCTTCCTGGTTATCTGTACAATGCACTGAGTTGGAACAGTTAACACTAATCTCTGAGCTGGCATCAGGCCCAATGGAAATGCCCCCAGACTTGAAGTTGTTGGCAGTGCAACAGATCCAGTGTGGAAGCCAACATGTGCACCACATGCAACGGCCTCAGCAAGACCCTGTCAGTCTGAACGTTCAGTGAGGACTTCACCAAGAGGCTCATCAGATCCTTCACAATTGTGTAGGCTTCTGGAGTAGTTGGGGCCAAAATAGGAGTACTTCTGGAGGAAGAGGAACTCCCTCTAACTGACTGAGATGGTTCCGGTGCCAGGTGAAGGGAGGCCTGTTTGGTAATGTGTGCAATCCTTTGGGATTGGTAAAACTTTTGTACATATGATGGATAAAGATTTTCAGTAATCCCCATCACATTTGACTTGGCTGTCTGGGAAGAAGCCAGAGAGCTGGATGGCTTTATGGTAACTGTGTTTTTATCTTCTGAATAACCAGTGAGGTGATCAGAAGCTGTTTGTTGCCAGCTTGGTATATTTTATGGAAGAATAACCACCAATATTTTGGGGCTTTGTCTGCCCCATTCTTTGCAGTTTTGCCCTGTTTAAGCCATCTTGGCATGGCTCCACTAGAGGCCAAGATCACAGTAGTATTGTCCAGTTTTGTATTGTCTGGTCTTACAGATTTAACAAGTTGTAAAATTGTGCAATTGCACAGAGTCATAGAAATGTAGTACTGGAAGGGACCTCCACAGGTCAGCTAATCCAGTCCCTTGCACTGACACAGGACTAAGTATTATCTAGACCATCCCTTACAGATGTTTGTCTAACCTGTTCTTAAAAACCTCCAAAGATGGAGATTCTACAACCTCTCTAGGTATTTTGCTCCAGTGCTTAACTACCCCTGCAGTTGGGAGTTTTTCCTAATGTCTGATCTAAATGTCCCATGCTGCAATTTTAGCACCTTTCTTCTTGTCCTGTCCTTAGTGGAACAATTTATCATCCTCCTCTTTATAACAACTTTGTACATACTTGAATACCATTACAAATCCCCGCATCTTTCTTCTCCAGACTAAACAAACCCAATATTTTCAATCTTTTCTCATAGGTCATATTTTCTCAACCTTAAATTATTTTCGTTGTTCTCCTCTGGACATTCTTCAAACTGTCTGCATCTTCCCCCAAGTGTGGTATCCAAAACTGGACACATTATTCCAGTTGAGGCCTTATCAGTGCTGAGCAGAGTGAAAGAATTACTTCTTATGTCTTGTTTACAACACTCCTGCATAATTCTATCAGAGATTCCATGAAGTGTGTAGTATTTGTAACACAAACAAGCTGTAAGTGATTTATCCTTTGTACTTTCATTGTCTTTATGAAAATCAATAAGTCATTTATACAGATTCAATAAAATGTCTCTAGAATGATGACCACATTTGATAGACAACTGGAACTCAAAACATCTCATTTTAATACTACGTTATGGCAGGTGCACTCAAAAAGTTGTTCATTGGCAGGTCATTTTAATCACACATCACCCTCCCACATGTGCCTTATGTCCTTCCAATATGCCCTCCTATACTATTTAAATATTTATTCTTTACAGCCACCTCATCAGTCTGAAAAACCACCTCATACAGTTCTAACCTGAACCAAATTCCCTTCTTTTCCAAGCTGCCACTGGATTCCACACACGGATATGATGCCCTACTCTATTCCATCTATAATCTTACCACAGTATCCTACTCTCTGTTGCTTTGGGTAAGTGAAACTGATTAATTACGGTGGTTCTTTTTATTCAGAGTATATACAATTCTGCTTTTGTTAACCATTTACCTTAAACAGTTGGAAGAAAATCTTACTTTAAGCTTCAATTACAAGCTAATCTATATTTGTGATGCTATGTCTACACTACAAGCTGGAGGTGTAAATTCCAGCTTGAGGAGACCTATATGTACTAGCTAGGATTGAGCTACTGTGCTAAAAGCAGAGTGGATCCACAGTAGCATGAGTGGTGGGCAGAGCTAGCCACCGCAAGTACATGCTGAGCATCTCAGATGGGTACGAACTCAGGGCAGTGAGCTCCTCGTGCTGCGGATGCTGCTGCAGCTATGCTCAGTTTTTGGTATGCTAGCTCCATCACAGCGAGCATGGATATATTTCCACAAGATTGAATTTACACCTTCCAGCTCTAGTGTATTCATACCCTTGGGTGATCCAATATATCCTCCTACAAGAACAGAAGTATGGATTGGCATTACTGATATTTTTAAGTTAAGAAAAAAATAAAGCACTGCCACACAGCTTTCAAACCTCTTTTACACATCATAAAAGAAAAAAAAAGTTAGGGTACAAACCCATTTCCCCCCCTTCTCCTGCAACTTTATAGATCACCTTCAAATATGCGAAGAAATTCATCTAAGCTTTTCACACCACATCTCCGCACTCATTTCACTGTGCAGATATCACAGGATCCTCAAACTACTGAGTATTCTTACAGAGCTTAACTTTCGGTGAGATCCTCTGTGAAGCCACCTTTCCCTTCAGCTCTTCATCCATTTTATTTCTCCCTTAATGACAAGGGCCCTGAATTCTGGCAATTTTGTCTTAGATTGACACAACTCATTCAGAACCGGTCAACCTCACTTGAGCACTGATCAGTAACAGTGACACAACTCCTTCCTTTCCCATCTTGTTTTATGTAAAATATGGGTCACAATATTTGGACATTGTAGGGCAAATAGGACTATGATTTATTTTTTTAAATAGGAAGAAAAGTTGAAGCTAAAAAAGCTAATTGAAAGAAACACTTGTTCAGGGAATAAGGCTGAAATACTGTAGTGTTTAGGAAGAGTACAAAGCCCACCCTGGAAGTTTTAAAGAGCTTCCAAAAGTAGTTCCAATTTTCCTTTAGAGTTGGTGTGGCCTGACATTCCATGGTTGTACCAGTACTGGATCCTCCCTCCACACTAGTTACCAAAGACATAACTGCAGCTCTGATATAGTGAAACGTTAATGTTGTCATCTTGTAACAGAGGTAACTTGCATACATTTTTAAGATGGCAACCCTAATGGTGAGATAAGAAGGAAGCAGAATGCGGGACTTGGTCATTTTTATCCAGATAGAGTTACTGTCCAATACAGCGGAGCCCATTAAGTATATTTTAGTTAAAAAATAACTCTCCTTGATATGTTTTGAGAGTTTTGTCCAGGAACAGTAAGATCAGGCCCTAAGATGTTACACAGAGTTACATGTTCGACTTGTGTTGAAATGGTACTGAATCAGCAGGTACTTCTACCCAGTACAATGTCAACGGAGCCAATGGGCAGTCACCCTCTTGCTGCTTTTCTGGTGCAGAGACGGATTTGAGATGGCGACATTCTTACAGTCACCTTTCAGATCAGAACAGCACCTCGGTGCATCTAACACCGTGTTGCCGCAGCAACCACAAGTCCCACTCAGGAGCTGGGCCTGGGGTGCCAGATATGCCCCTCAGTGTGTCTGTATGCTGGAGAGCGGTGTTTAAACTATGGGAACCCTGTGAAAACAGGCGAGGCACCGAATTAGCTACCCCCGACTTCGCGGCACAACTTCTGCGCCGGTGTACCCACGCCGCGCCCAGCGCTTCCATCGGCGAAGCCGGCGCTACAACGCGTGTAGGCGGGGTACCTCCGCGCAGGTAGCTCACGCTGGGCGCTGCCCCACGGCCACACACAGGGTCTTTCTCCATCCGCCCCCGCCAGCCACACACCGCGCCCGTCCCAGCGCGGCCCGCCTGCCGCGTTCGCGCTCTCCGCCCCGACCCTCCGCCAGGGACACCCAGCCCAGGACGGCCCTGGCCCCCTGCTGCAGCCCGCGGGCGGAGACTGACCTGCGCGGCAGGGCTCCCCCATGACTCCGGGCTCTCGCCTCGCCGGGCGCCTCAGAGCCACAGCCTCAGCCCGCCCGGCGCTTCACCTGCGCAACAGCGACCGCCCTCAGCCACGCCCCGCGCGGGGGCGGGCGGACTCGGAGCCAGCGCCCAGGCGGCGGGGCAGCGCCCGGGCCGCCTCATTGTGGTGTAACAATGACGGGGCCGTGGGGAATCCCGGGCGCGCGCGAGCTCGAGGGCAGCTTCCCGCCACCTCCAGAGCACAGGAGGCAGAGCAAATCCTGACTCCCTCCCCCGCTTGGACGGGAGGTTGGGGGCACCGGCTGTTCTCATGCCCCAGCTTGTTCTGAATTCAGCCCCGAGCGGAGTTCCTCGCATGGTTCCTCTGCCGGGAATGGGCTGGTTCCCAAAGGGATGAGGCCCCAATTTACCGACCCTCGAAAAGTAGTGGGGAAATCCGGACCCCATGGAAACCAGTGGGAGTTTTGCCCTTGATATCCATGGGGCCAAGATGTCCCCCCAGGTCTTGCCGACTTGCTGTTGCTGGTTTCAAGTGTACTGTCACTTGGAAGGAAGGTGGGTGGCCAAATCATTAGGATCCCATCCCAGATGCAGATTTTAGACTGGAAAACCTTAATTTGTGCTGTAGCCCTGGGGCCTGGCTCTGTGTTGGGGTGTGGGGCTTGATTACTCACAACTCAGGTTCTAGGCACGTGAAATTCTTTAAAGGAATTTTCTACACATTCCAATGAGCGAAATGGGTGCAGGTGCACACACCCTGTGACTTACTGTCTTTGTTTTGCCTGCATGTAAACATAAGAAGATATTATTAGCTTCATTACCTAATGGTTTCACAACAGAAACCAAAACCTTGTTTTTCTTGTTTCAAACCGATGAAATAAATAAAACTGAATTGTATCACTGATGTAATAAAAATCCATCAATTACAGATATCCCATATTATTCAGATTGGTCATTTATTTGGAGTGCTGTTTTTGATTTCTGCCTCAAAACTGAGAATTATGTTCCAAATATTAAACATCCATTTTAAACAGAGTCTTATTACAAAAGCTGTAGGGTTTGTTGTTAATGTTAAATTTAACATTTCAAAACATAACTTGAAATATTTGGGAACAAAATCTCTTTTTCTTATAAGCATGGTTATAGCACTAATTCAATTTAAAGGAGCTTCTTGTTCAGAAGATACTGGGGTAGCTACCTGGATAACCATTGCAGTGTATTGTGAAAAGAATCAACATTTTGATAATTTCTGGCAATTCCAGGAAAGGGTACATTTGGACCATGTTCAGTGTCCAAGAACGGTGTAAGGACATAGTGATGCTTATTTATGAAAATAAAACTCCCTTGAGAGACTGGTGATTGAAAGCACGACGGGTGCTGTGGAAATAGAATCAGAAAAAGGAAAGATATAAAGCAATCCAAGCTAATAAAAAATAAACAATCAAAACAATAGCAATTATTTAACTACAAAGTCTTCAAAAAGATAACTGCATAATCTAAAACAATGCTGCCGGCAGCATAACATAAACTTATGCAGTTTTTCTATCATCCAAACAGATGTTGGCCATCAAATCATATGTTTTCTGTTCTTACCTTTTGCCTTCTAAAATCTGGATGTTTTGGTAGATGGTTGGCTGGAAACACTAGTATTCTTTGTGACTAGCAGAGAACCCTCTGATGTTAAATTTGTATCAGTCACTTTAATTTATTTCCTCCATTCCTTCTGTTCCAATTCCAGGCATGAACGTTTTTTAAAAAATGCTGTTATGGCATGTATTTTTTAAACAGCAATACTAAGAAGCTATAGAACCTGAAAACTCACAGCTAGCAAACTCATTAAAACTTCAAAACTAAAGAAAGACATAATTAATGTTAACAAATGATTTTAGGGCATATAGTATATGGTATTCTCATGCAAAGGTGTGCAAAAGTGTCTGTATTTCTGTAATTCTGTGTGTATGGTACCTTATATATATTGTAATTTATGAAGGACTTTGGAACTATTCAGGAAGAATGGTGCCATATAATAGTGATATATTAACAGTGATATATTTTTATATATTTTGACCCAGATCAGCTGGTGTAAGTAGTTGTAGCTCCATTTACTTCAATAGAGCTATGCTAACAGAAGATTGGGCCCTTTGTGTAATGTGACATTTATTATATAACGTGAAACATGCTGGGGTGTAAATTTACAATGCTCCAGTGTGCAGAACACCAGCTTTCTGGGTGGATCCTGCTGCTGTGCACTAAACTATTTGCTCTCAAACTGGGGGTTGCAACCCCTCAGGGGATCAGGACGATTACATAATTTGCTCTCAAACTGGGGGTCCTGAGCTGTGAGTCATGGCCAGATGTGGGGCTGTCAGTCCCTGCCCTGGCCAGGCATGAGGCTGTGAGCCCCAACCCCAGCAGAGGAACTTGGGGGGAGGCAAGTGGTGACCCAGGGATACTGTTCACTGCCCCAAAATGTTCCTCCACACCCCCCTAGGGGCTGAGATGGGAGGGACCAAGGAGCAATGCCAGGGTTCCCTGCATCCAGATCACTTTTCCCACCTGGGCTGTGCTGTGAGATGAGCATCAGGAGCTGCTGCTCTGGTGCTCTCTGCCCTTCCTTTATGCAGCCCAGGTGGAGAAAGTGACCCACATGCAGGGTTGCTTCCCCCCCTCACAGCTCCCTAAGGGTGCATGAGGGACCAGCATTAGAGGGGGGAGCGAGCAGCAATATCAACTGCTCTGGGCATTCAGGTCAGTTTCTGCAGGGGTTAAGTAACAAGGGCACAGTGCAAGGATCAGTGGTGAAGAGGGCACAGTTCAGGGGTTTAGGGCAAAGGGGGAGTGGGGAGCCCACAGGGGTTGGGGCAATTGGGGGGGGTGCTCACAGGGGTCACACTCTAAGGCTTGCTGTGTGAAAGGGATAACCAATGCAAAAAGTTTGAGAACCACCACACTAAAAGTTCCTTAGTGCACACACTGATATACTGCTGTTTCAAACTGCTTTCATTTCCTTACGGGGTATAACATTTGTGATATACTCAGTTGCTATAGCAATGGACACTGTCTAAGTGCCAGAGAGATTACATGCATCATGGACAACATGGAAAAAGCCATTGAGATAGGAGGAGGAGAAAGAAATTCTGATTCTGATTTACACCAGTCTGAATCATGATTAGCTGAAGTCAGTGGAATCACTTTCGAGTAAAACCAGTATAATTGAAACCAGTGTCTTCTGATCAGTGGTTCAGTGTCTTCATTTGTACTACTTTTGCTCCTTTAACTGTTATGCACCTACAAATCATCCATCTTTCTTATGAAATCCGATGAGTTCCTTTGCACAATGGCTTTGTTGCCTTTTAAATCTTCTATTAGTAAATAAAAGGAAAAGTTATCACCACAAACCTAATATATTTTGCCACACTAAATACAGTTTGCCATTGAGCAAAATCTGGATTTTAGTTTCTATCAAAGTGTGAACACTTTAATGAAACAAGCTTTCCATGACTTCTTCACTTCATAATAGATAAGGCAATTAACAATTTTATTTCATTAACTGAGGATTTCTCTCTCTCCTTATACACAGAACCTCTTTGGATATATATTATTATGCAGTCTTTCAGAACATTATCCCACACTATTTCTCATATAATGCAATATAATATCATAACATTTTTCTACAGTCTTAGATGCGCACTTAGCACATCTTACAGTGAATGAAGGATGGATTCCTGGCAAGGCAAATGACAGATTTCCCAAGGCTGTTTTAGCTAGCTGTTTTAGCTGACAATTATTTTTCTCAGATGTTATTGCAGAGCTAAGTTTTAATTACAGTAACATTGTTAAAAGACAGAAATTTAGAATTACTGTATTGTTGCCCCTTTTGACCTAAGTAGTTAGTCAAAGTTCAGGGCCCTGGGGACATTCAAGTAGGAAGTAGAAATTGATAGAGTCTGATATTTTCTTCAATGCAGTTCTGTTTATTTACAATGAATATTCAAAGTCCTGTGTCTCTGAACACAGAAGGAAGCAAATAGCAGGAAACAGCTTTTTTGTGCACACAAGAGTACTTTTTTCAGCCTACACTCCTAATGCAAAAACAACCATCCAGGTTTCTTCTAGGGTCAGCCACCATGCTTTCAATTTCTCTCTCTCTCTCTCTTGCTCTCTCTGAGAGAGAGCGCGAGCGAGCGAGCTATGGCTACACTTAAAACGCTACCATAACACAGTTGTGGCCCCACCACTGTAGCATTTCATTGTAGACACTCATTGCAGTGATGAGAGGGGTTCTCCTATTTCTGTATTTAATCCAGCTCAAGAGTTTGTAGCTAGGTTGAGGAAAGAATTATTCCATTGATCTATACTGGGGGTTAGGTCATCCTAAGTACGTTGCTCAGGCAGTATGAAATTTTTACAACCCTGGGTGACATAGTTGGGTCAACCTAACTTAACAGTGTAGACCACTCGTGACACTGTGTCTGAGAACAACACCCCAGAAACTCCATATTCACCAATGTCATGTAATTATGATATGTTATGTACAAAGCTTGCCTTGCTTGGTATTATTTTAAAAGTCTTGATCTGCTAAACATTAATATCCTGTTGGATTGTACGTAGATAAGGTTATAAAATATTGCTGTAAATGCTACTAGAACATGCTGTGAGGTGGGAACCACCTAAACCAGTTTTTCAGGTACACAAAGGAAGTGGCCAGACCTACTAATGGCTCATCAAGGAAAGATTCCACTACCAGATATTGCTTACACTGAGGCTTCTCTTGAAGATGCATGGTCACAATGGGGTTGCCTGACCAATGGGAAGCAGCTGCCAGGTCTCATGCATGAACTGTTCTAGCAAACTGAAACTGGCTATAAAAGGAGGAGCTTGACATTATCACTTGGCTCTACTCCCTTCAACTGAACACCTGAAGGGTTATCTGGAAGACAAAAGGACTTTGAAAGGGGGAAAGGGAGTCCTAGGCAGGGAAGGTTGCCTAGCCTGTGTTTAAGCAATTGCTTGTACCAACTAACAAGGGTGAGAGATACACTGCTAATTCAAATATTGGTAGTGTGTAGAACTTAGACTGTAATCTTATGTTTATTTCATTTGATAACTACTTTTGATCTCTTTACATTTGCCATTTAAAATCTATTTTTCTGTAGTTAATAAACTTGTTTAATGTTTTTTCTTAACCAGTGTGACTTTGAGTGAAGTGTTTAGACAAAGTGCTCAGTAACAAAAGCTGATGCATATTCCTTCCACTTTGAGGGAAGGGCAGACTGGATAATAAACTCCACTGGTCAATTATTTTGACCAGGGTAGATGGTGTGGTCCCAGGGTCCTGGGCTGGGGAGCCAGCTGGAATTTCTTTATGGTTGGTTCATGAATGGCTGGAAAGTATACATTGAACTAAGATGGGTGTGGTCCTTGCCTATGGAGGGCTGTGTAAGTGCAAAACCTGCCAGGGGGTTGTGGCCTGTGTGAGATTTAGCCCAAGATGGTTAGACAAAGACTCAGAGATATCCCAACTACCAGGTGGTACCCCAGGGATTCTGCATACCATCACACCACTCCTCAGTCTTTCTGTCTGTTCTCAGTTTCTTTATATTCTGCCTCCCCCTGCCCTCACATCTAATTGGCCAGGGGGGTGTCTTATTACAAGGTCAGACTGAGTTAGGAAGTTAATGAATGAATCAACTCACTAAATTTAAGAGGCAAATGGTTTAAAAGGAGCAAGGGAAGGAAGTGCTTGGGAGGGTGGAGCCAGAAACAGGAGCTGGATTCAGTGCTAGCCCATGCCACACACCCCCTCTCGGAAAAGAGGCCAGAAAGCTGGAAAACAGTGCAAGGGTATGGATGCACTCATGTGTATAGTTGGAGGAACTGAGACACTAAATAAAGTACATATTGGTGTTTACAAGCAAGAAGGTTTCAGAGTAGTCTGTGTTCATGGAAGAAGTGTAGGTATGGCAGCCATGCCCCATCACAAGCAGGTTCACACACCTCTTTTGTCTAAGGTGGGGCTTATGATTTATGTTGATGGAAGGGTCTGTTCACATCTATAAATCTCAATCCCATAACAATATTTTGCCTAGCATATAGCAGTGTATTGTTTCAGGGCCATACAATAGCACATTCCATAGTGAATATATGAGGATACTTTTCAAATCCTGTAGCTTTGTGGGGAAGCGGTAGCATTGTTGGGGTCCCAGGTAAGTGTTGGAATAGTGTAATAAACACTGCTAAATTTGGTCAGTGGTGATCTTGGTGGATATACTACTTATGAAGGTGCCGAAGAGCCTGTAAAGGTGGCTGCCTGAGGTGGTTTGAGGTTGCTCAGGCCCATATGCTATTGGGCATCTTCACAGTGATGGTTCCCCTTCCCCCGGAACTTATTGCAGAGTGATGTAGGAAAGTATCATACCTCAGCAAGAGAAAAGGGCTTCTCTTCCTAGAAATAGGTGGGCAATGATCAAACTATTTGCTTGAAAATTTCAGTGAAGTTGTGACAGAGGACAAAAATGATATCCAGGCCAAACCAAACAAAATGTTCCACAAGCAGTCAAGAGTTGTAGCAGTTGGCTAGTTCTGTGAGCTCATCCAAGCCAAATTCCCTGTGTCAACAGTTTCTACCTCTTCCCTGAATGTATGCATGCCCAGTGGGTTCTCTCCCTGCATTTGGCCAGGTTGGCTGGGTCTCAATCTGGAGCTCCTTGCTTTCCATAGGATATGCATTCTCCATGTTCCCCTCCTCAGTGAGCTCTTCACTGCTGCACAGGCCAGGGTGTTGTTCTCTTGATATCATTAGTGACCATGTCATTCATTGATTGGTTGTGGGGTCCCCACTCACTATTGTGTTTGGGCCTTTATGGTTCACATTTTCAAGATTTTCTCCACTTTTTTTTTAAATGAAAGCATTAATTCTCTGGTAATAGCAGGACTCCAGGATCTGGTACTTTAAGAAAACCATGAAAAATCATGGAACTGGCCATAGAATTGTGAAAGTTGACCTTGCTTTTATTTACTATTTATATTACAATAGCAACTGGAAATTCCAAACAGGACTGCAGCATATGAATGGACATCTGATGGATGATCTTATCAGATCTGACAGCAATGGCTTCATGCTTGGTGGCATCCGCTGGTGGTGGGTAGGGATACTGAAATCACAGATGCAGAATGAACAAACTTTTGCCAATACCTTAAAGCAGAGGTCCCCAAACTGTGGTGCGTGCCCTCCTAAAAGGGTGTGGAGGAACCTTCAAGGGGACGTGCATGGTGTGGTGGGCCCTGGGTCAGCCCTCAGAGGAGCGGAGAGGAAGCATCACCCAATCCCACTCTGCCCCCATCTCCACTCCAGCCCTGCCCCCCCTGACTGCAGCCTTGGCTCCTGGCTGCAGCCCTTGGTCCCATGCCCGCTCCTGGCTAGGGCCTGCATCCAGGTCCCATGCCTTGCTTCTGGCCAGCTCCACCCATGCCAAACCTACTGATAACATTCTGCAGTAGAAGGAAAGCAAAATTTGTATTTAATTATTTTTTTATAATTTGGATCAGTAATATTGATTTAAGCATTTTTTTAAAACAAATTGTTAATTTTTCACAGTAGTGCAAAATTACACGTTTTAATTTTTAAAATATTTTTACAATTTAAATGTTCTGAGTTGCAGGAAATAATGGAGAGGTCAAACAATTATTTTATGACAGGTGACATCGAGATTCAAAGTGTGAAGAATTCATAAACCATTAATACAAATTATCAACATCACATGTCAAAATATACAAAGTAAATATCCTTAAATCATACCTGTTTTCACCATTCATTCTTTAGAATAAGACTTGTTACAAATGGACTAAAGTCTAAATCATTAGATTTTGATTCTCAAGATTCTCAACCAGTATTTTTCTTATTTTGTGTATCTGTTGATTTAGATGATTATCAATGAAAATATTTTTTCTTTGTGTGTGTACAGTGAAATTGATGTTTACTGACATTTACTGATAAAAATCTAATCCTTCCAAGCCTATTTATTATTGTGTCTGAAGGTATTAATCTGTTTAAAACCATCATCTTTTGTATGTGTTGGCAGTTCATTGTTACATGAATAAATTAATAGAAAACAAATATGCTTGGTAAGTAGAGTAATTTTAAAAGAAAAAATACTGTTTCAGTAACATTTATGGAATAACATAACCCAGCAATGTTCAGGAAATTCAAAGCTGAAGTTGCAGTTAAAAAGTGATGTTTACATAGATATACAAAATTTCAGATGTTCATGTGAATGCCTAAATTTTGGAAATCTTTTGAGTTCAGTCCCTCTTGTGAGATTTGAAGTACTCCATAGTTTCAGGGGACTGGAATTATGAGAACAGCCTCTCATTATATTAATAAATCTACTTCCCACAAACATAACAAAATAAAAGAAATGTTTGAGACTCAGGCCTGGTCTACACTAGGAAATTAGGTTGGTATAACTATGTCACTCAGGACTATGATAAATCCACACCCTTGAACAATGCAGTTAAACCAAACTAACGCTAGTGTAGCCAGGTTGATGGGAGACTTCTCCCATTGACCTACCTGCGACCTCTCAGGGCAGTGGAGTACCTACACCGATGGCAGAAGCCTTTCTGTTGGTGTAAGTAGCCTCTTTACTGAAGCACTACAGCAGTGCAGCTGAATTGCTGCAGCATTTTAAGTGTAGATAAGCTCTTAGCCTCCTCACCAAATCCTATGTATTGCCTCAGAGGGATGAGTAGGTGACAAGGAGTGTTGAGAATGATGAACAGTAAGCCCTGGAGACTACATGGGACTAAAAAGGTCATGAAAGATGTTAGTTCTGGTTAAATATCAAGTGGCCTGCATAAAAACCGAAGATGATGGATTGGTACGTGATCCTGATAAAATACTGAAGCGGTTTTATTACGATCTGTTTAGAAGAGGAGACAATCACCTCAACAATTTCAGTCCTCTTCTTGAACACCACTGATGGAAAAACTTGGTGACGTGCCAGATGTTCAACTAGAAAAAGTCAGTGCTGTGCTCGACTCTATAGAAAAGGACAAATCCTCTGGACCACATTGTATCATAGTTGAAATGTTGACTGCTGGAAGATAGTACCAAAACTGGTCAAATTGTTCACTAAACGTCAGAAGAGCAATGATGTCCTTGCAATGTGAAGAGTGGCAACCAATGTGTTGCTTTACAAAACAGATGACAAAGTGGATTTTATGAACCATCATCCATTAAATCTAGTACCATCTGCATATAAGCTATCAAGAAGATCATTACTGACCGACACATTGCACAATTGGGTGCACAGTAGTCAAGAGAATGAGCTGAGCTATTCTGTCATGGAACATGAGCTCAGAGTGGGTGGAGTGACATAAAAGAATTGAAAATACAAATTACCCCTTTTATACCTCACCTTTCTTGACTACGAGAAAGCCTTCAGTAGTGCTCCAACCATGGCAGAGGCAAGGTGTGCCTACTGCTTACATTAAGTTGCTTAGTAACTCTTACTTTGATGTGAAAGTGCTGCTCAAAGTCATTCCAGATTGAAAGAAAAGTACAGAAGGGCAACATATTGGTTTATGGCTGTATTAGAATTCTTCAAAGAGCTTGACTAGTCAGACAAGTGTCTAAACATTAACAGAAAATGGTGAACAACCTGTGATTTTCAAATAATACTGTCCTGTTACCAAAGACTGCAAGCAAGCTTCAAGATATACTCTCTGGGCTCCATGAGGCAAGCAGGAAGATAGGTCTGCACATGAATCACAAGACAACAAAGATCATATCAAATATACCTGGTGTACAGACACTTACCATCTAAATACAAGACAATGCAACTGAAGAAAGGAAGAGTACATCTACCAGGAAGAGATGGTTTGCGGAGTTAGTGAGCAAGAAGGAGAAAAAGAAAGAGGAATGAGCTCAGGCTGCAGAGCGTTCAGCAGACTAATGTAGTTTATTATAGTATGCTATTTAGCTTGAGGCAGAAATTATACAACATCACATTTGCTTGTTGGCACCTGCTGGATATCATGTTGAAGGACAGGAAAATCAGCATGTGGCTTTGGCAACAGAAAAACATAGACATCTATGAGCAGATAGATAGATAGACATCTCTGAGCAGTCTGCTGGCCTTGCTGCAAGATGGGCAGATAAAAGATGGTGCAAGAAACTTTTAGGAATGGAATAGCTGAAGGGCTGGAATAAAATATATTTTATGGTAATTAATTACAGTGCAATTCAAATAAAAGAGAATCATCCTAAAACCTTTTTAAAGTGCACATTATATCTGCTTTACTGTCAAGATTCCATCAAAGGCAGTCAGGACGAAGGCTAAGAGCAGGAGCAAAACTGAGATCAGGAGAACTGGAAAGTTCATGGTCTGGCTCCACGCTGTGGTCAATACCATGTCTGAGTCAGGAGGCGAAGTCCAAATCAATTCAAGTCAAAGGAAGCAGCAGGAATGGTCATAACGGTTATAGGAAATGCGTACTTTTACCTGGACACTTCTGGCAACACACATTGTGTTTCTGTAGCATGGAGAACCAATCAAGAGCCAGGAGGTTGCTGCCTGTCAAACCTCTTGAAGCAAGCCTTCCATAGTCTGCATCCACAGTGGGCCAGGGGCATGTCTACAGTGGGTCATAGGTCAAACCTAGTTACAGCTGCTGCCCAGTGGCAGCCTGGAGCTATCAGCTATCTGGCAGCTCTGCGGCCTGTGTTCTAGACTCGTGAAGCCT
The DNA here is from genome assembly GCA_007922155.1 of Mesoclemmys tuberculata. Lineage (NCBI taxonomy): Eukaryota > Metazoa > Chordata > Testudines > Chelidae > Mesoclemmys > Mesoclemmys tuberculata. The sequence goes on from ML675624.1 coordinate 46,491,311, forward strand.
TACATTTAACTACATACTGGGTCCAATCCTGCTCTCATTTAGTCAAAGACAAAAATTCCAATAAACTCAATTAAGCCCTTTATGGTACGTGTTCTGAAAGTGTTTTTGTATGAATGGACTGAAGACGTTATTGAAGTCAAATGGCAGTTTTGCCTGAGTAAGGAATGAAAGAGATGGCTAATAGTACTGAGTTATGTTCTATAGTCTCCTGTACAAACTCAGTGCTACAAATCACAAAATCATCTTTACTAATCCTACATTTTCAAAAAGAGAGTTTGTTCATGGTATAGGTTCATGTTTTCTGTGGTCATCCATTCCCAGCTCCCTGAACAAATAGATGAAAACTCCTTTAAGATTACACTATTTCAGAGCTGAAAAAAATGACAGCCTGTAGTATATTAATATCCCAGTTCTTACTACAGATGTTACCATGACACCTTAACAAATCAGTTATGATTCTATAGACAATGCTTCTGGGGCTGCCTGTGTTTTTAACTTTATGTTGTGTAATCTGGCTCAGAGCAGGCCTAAATAATATAATATTAAAAATGCGAGAGCCTTTTCTACACTAGTGCTCCTACTAGTGTTGAAACAGCACCAGCACTAGGAAAAGGTGGGGAATATTTGCACAAAAAGAACCCAACAAATAAACCTATAGTGTGGACAAGACCTAAGCATTTATCCACCTAGATAACAAACACAATATACTAGATTTCTGATTTCCTTTGTGACTAGAGAACAGAGCCCTTCCTTTAAGAAATTAGTGATTTATAAATAAATATGTATATGTGTCATGCAAATGAGAGACTGCAAATAAAGACAGCCTTAATAGGATTGAGAAGAATTATAAAGGAGCTGACAAAGCAAGATATGGAAATAGATTAAAGCAGCCCTAGTAAAACAGTAATCCAGGGCTGCTATCTTCCTCCTATCAGTCAAGGTTACTTAATTCAAATTCAAAACAATGTAAGAAATCCCTATGGGAAAATACTGACTTTTGCATAGACACTGGAGCTAACTGAGCTCCCACTGACAATGGGATTTCTGATTTTGACTTCAGAGGAAGCAGAATTATGCCTGTTGTCAAAAATCATTCAGCAAACATAGGGCCTGATCCTGCAAACTCTTACACATAGTGTGAGTAATTCTATTGATTCCAAAGGAAACACACATGAGTAAGGGTTACTCACTGGAGTAAGGGTTTGCAAGAACACAACCACATGTTCTAAACCAGTGGTTCTCAACCTTTCTAATGCCGTGACCCCGCAATACAGTTCCTCATATTGCGGTGACCCCAAACCAAAAAATAATTTTGGTGGCTACTTCAAAACTGTAATTTTGCTACAGTTATGATTCGGAATGTAAATACCTGATATGCATTATGTATTCTCATTGCTACAAATCAAACATAATTTAAACATAGTGATTAATCACAAAAACAATATTTAATTATATGTTGAGAAATATTTATTACTAATTCCAATAAATAACATTTCACCATGGCATAGCATAGGTTTAAATATAACAACAATTCCAAATAAATAACATTTCACCATGGCATAGCATGGGTTTAAATATAATAACAGTAATATAACAGTAAACAACAGTGCAATATTTTGCAACAGTATGCTGCCAAATTTAGTGAGATTGTTGTGGTTGCTTCTTGCTTACCAATTCAGAAATTCTTGGGGCGGTCTTTGCAAGGGCACAGCGAATATGTATTTTCAGATGGCTTTAGGCGACCCCTGTGTTTTGGTCGTTCGACCCCCGCCGGGGTCGCGACCCACAGGTCGAGAACCGCTGTAATCTAAACCCTTCCCTGCGTCAGATAAGATACAACCCCACTTGATTTTACAAGGAATTCAAGATTCCTTTACATAAAACATACTCAAATTGTTGAGAAAGAAAGAAATAGATTTTGTCCACAGTACTTGTGGGTCATCATGAAAACAACAGGACATTTGGTATTTTAGGAATAAAATATCACATATTGTATAATATAGGCATAGGAACAATTAAATCACTTTACAAAAGGTTCAAGAAAAATTGTTAAACTTGATGGAAATTGAATTTTTAGCCTTGGTGAAACAATAAATGATGTCCTGAAAAATATGGCAGAATTTGGCATATGATTTGTACGTGATTTCATCTGATATTTTGGATACCTTTTATGAATCTACATATTTTGGTATATCATTAACTACAGATTTACTGGGTTTCTAATACTTGGTGAGGTTTTTTTGTTTGTTTTTTGTTTTGTTTTTAATAGCTACAATGTTCTTGTAAATGTGTGTTGTTGTAGCTCTGTTAGTCCCAGGATATTAGATAAAGTGGGTGAGTCATATCTTTGACTGAACCAACTTCTGTTGGTGAGAGAGACAAGCTTCTGAGCTACACAGAGCTCTTTCTTATGTCTGGGAAAGGTACTCACAGCTAAATACAAGACCGAATGGCTAGTTTAGCAGAAGTAGTTAGCACAGAGTCTAAGGGACCATTCAAGGTGAAGTGGCTTGTTTGCACCCCAATAGAACCTGCTTCAATAAAGATATAAACCCCCCACTGACCACACACCCTAGTTGTCTCTTGCCACCTCACACTGGAACCCCTACCGGGTATCATCAAACAACTACAGCCTATACTCACTGGAGACCCCACTGTGAAATAAATCTTTCCTGAACCAACTACAATCCATACTCGCTGGACACCTGTTGTGAAATAAATCTTTCCTGAACCAACTACAATCCATACTCGCTGGAAACCCATTGTGAAATAAATCTTTCCTGGACCTCCTCTTCTGGCCTTCAAAATACTGCCAACCTCTCCAACCTCATCATCCAAAGCAAGGTTCCCACAGACCAGGACAAGCCAACCCAAAGCAGCACCAGACCCTGCCAGAATAACACACTGCAGACAAATCTCCATTGCTACAGCGATCCACACCCCTTACAATACACCTTTCAAGATCCATGGGTCCTACTCAGACCTATCACAACATGTGGCGTATCTCATCCAGTGCATTAAATGCCTCAACAATTATGATGAAACCAGACAATCACTGCTCTCTTGAATGAATCTGCACAGGAAAACTATACAAGACAAAAATACCCTATCACCTGTGGGTGAACGCTTTTCAGAAGTGATCACTTTATATCTGACCTCTCAGTCCTCATCTTCAAAGGAACCTGCACAACACTTTCAAAAGATGAGCCTGAGTTAAATTAATAACTTTGCTAGACACAAAGTCATGGCCTTAGTAAAGACACTGGATTTATGACTTATTACAACAATCGGTAACCTACTACCTCCCTTTTTGTCCGATGACTATCAGAGTGTTAACAGGCCACTCCTGTTTTTTAGAAAACGAAAAACTGTTTTGTATTTTTAGCTTACCATTGTCTCTGCACTTCTTTCACTATAATTAACCAGGCTGTGTCCAGGGAGTTTCTATGGTCTGAAGCATCCCGCTCACAATATATTGAAGTTCAGTTTGGAAAAGTAACAATTTATATCCTTGAAATTGCAAAAGGATTTTTTCTGTGCTCCTGCACTGAGCTATTTGAGACAAAATCCTATGTGTCTTGTCCTATTTCAGGCCCCTTAACTGCTGTTAGCTGCAGTACCTCCACAGCTCACTCACACTGCAGCAGAAGCCTGGGTCACTGTACCTTCATGACTGTTACAAGAGGAAGCATTTCTGTGATGAACTTATGGTTGAAGTTCTGGACAAGGTCAACAAGCAGATCAAGAACCAAAGATAGAGGGACTTACAGGTACAGGAAAAGCGTGGCAAGAGGCAAGAGGAAAGGTTGCATAACTTGAGGATGATTGCAGCATGGGAGCAGGCAATTGTTCACAGTGCCTGGAACAGGAATGGTGGCTAAGGGAGTGGGACAGATCTCAGCAGAAAACTGTGAGCAGCTGATATCTCTAATGGCCACAGGAGTACTGGCTCCTGCTGCATCAACCACACCATGGCTTGTGTGCCCTCTGGGTCACTCTGTGAAGCAGTCCAGAAACAGCTTGGAAAACTCCATGGATGGGCCCTATGAGCAACTGGGCAGGGCAACATTGCCCCAAGTAGCCTTCCATATTGACCCCTCTCCTGTGGATGTATCCACTCACCCTCCCTCCTGGGGCTAAGTGCACAGCAAACAGGGAAAGATGGGAAAGGAGAATAGGGGGTCTAGGTGACATGCAATGCTAGGATTTTGTGTCTTGTACATGGTTTTACTGTTTGCACTTGTTCATGTACTTTGTCTGTTGTTACCGGTATTTTGTTGTAGTAAGCAGCTGGGCTGCTTGGCAATGGGTTAATGTTGTATTTTGCTAATACATGTTTATAAATAACACTGTTTATTTCATCAAGAAAGTTTATTGCTATCACTGCACATCATATAACGTGTATTTGAAATGATACAGGTAAACACATCATCAGGGACAATTAGGAATTAGTATGCAAACACTATTCCTCTATACAGTGTCTATATCAATTCATACTTCAATCACTTCCTTACGTCAATTCATTGTGTGAATCGACACCTCCCCACCAATTTGATAAGTGGTCATGTCAACCATAAGTACATTGCATGGCAATCAAACCCTCCGACTGTTCCCCAAACACTGAAACCACTCCACAATCAATGAGCCCTATGCCCCACTCCCAACACATTCATAAAGGTACTATTCTCAGTTTTCCATTGGGCCATGCAAGTCCAAAGCATCCCTTACTTGTGTTGCCTGGGTACATCCAGCTCCAGCTGTTCTGTAGCTGCATTTTCTGGCTGAGTATATTGATTCTGTGGCCCCTCACTGCCATAGGTAGAGCCCTGCAAATCCACAGATATCCACGGATCATTTTCTGTGGATAGTGGACTAGATGTGGATGATCACAGAGGTCTTTGATTCCCTTACTTTCTGGGATCCTGAAAACTTCTGGAGCAGAGCTGGAGTAGCTGTCAGCCCTGGAACCACTGCCCAATAGCTGATTGGCTGGCCAGTCCTACGGCCATGGAGCAGCCACGGGTCTGCAGTTCAGGGGTCCCCGGGCCTGGCTGCAAGTCAGCCGCTCCACGGCTCCAGGACTGGCTACCAATCAGTTCTTTGGCTGTGGCCAGAGTGGAACATCTGATCAGTGGCGGGGACGTATACACACAATTGTATATGTAGAGACCTGCACGGATACAAAATTTGTATCTGCATCCAATCCACGATCTGTAAAAATGGTCTATGGATATAAAGCAGATATCTGCAGGTTTGTAGGGCTCTATCTATGAGTTTGCCTTTTTCAAAACGTAAGACAGAGCAAGGAGATTTCTACTAATAGCTTTTGTTTATCTGATAGCTAAAATAATATTTTTTCTTGGACATGGCAAGAAAGAAGTTATAAATAATAATGTTTTCCACTAAACATACATGAAACATTTACAGGTATTTTAAGCATCAAGGTGGGAACATTAGAGTCCCTTACAAAACTACATTAGTTTGTCTGAGAAGTTTCCAAATTGACTAAAACTGTAATTATTATAGGCCCCCCTTTCAGCTGCTGATCAGGGAGAATGCCACTCAGACCTTGCTTACATTATTATGCCAGGCTACTTGATAAAATACAAAAGAACAAACAATAAACCATATCTATTCCAGTGAAAAATCTAGTACAATAATAATGTATGAATCTGCAACTAAAATAATAGAAAAGTATCACCAGACAATATTGCTATGTAACACTTTTCCAATATCTATCAGAACAGGAATCATTCTGTAGTCTTTATTTGTCAAATCTCATGCATATTCATAAGCTTCTGCTCAGGTGAGGGATAATGGTGACTGTCACAGTCACTTTCATCTGTCTCTAAATCTCAAAATCCAGCACTAGGTCAAAGGAAATCCTTTTCTAATAACCATGCCCAACTCTTGGAATAATACAGAAGAGTGACATTAGACTGCACATTTAAGAAATTCAGCAATAAGGAAATTAATGCCTGACATGTTGATTATGTTTGGATATTCATTTTGACTGTGTTTACTCAGTGTGGTAATACTGATGACTTGAAGGACTGCAATCATTACTAGGAGTAGCAGATTACATTACCAAGGTAAGCATCTACAATAGCAAAACACCTTCTGACAACATTAGTCTTTTTTTCCACACTTAAATATTTTTTTAAATTTGCTTTATTCTAGATGTATCCTGATTTCTAGAAGGCACGGGATTTTGTTACAATACAGTATTTAATGTAATGTAACTGAATATTTAGTGTGGTGTTCTTCAGTAATTAAGAATTAACAAACAGATGTATTGGGCCAAATTCATCCTTGGTGTTTATCTACTGAAATCACTACATCCCTGAAGTCAGTATAGATATAACAAAGGTGAATTTGGACCATTGTGCCTATAAGAAAGTGAGAATTGGCTAATGTAAAAAAGCACAGCAGATGGATCTGCTAATCCTCCATTCATTACAATTCTGTGCAAGAATAATGCTTTCTTTTATTTACTTGCAACCTAAAGATCTTGGTTTATCACTGGTTAAATAAATAGTTTTTGAAAAATAAGAGTTAGGACAGTTAGCTATTTTTCATAGCTGTCTTATCTTTTAAAAAAGAGAATATATAGAGTCAGATTATTTGTGAAATCCATGACACGATAATATTTGTGAAATATTTCTAAAGCCAAAGTTTGTTTACATTACCTTGAATTCTAACTTCCTCAATGTTATGCTCTGCTGTTGTGGAATGGGCTAGAAGATAACAATCTGTTAATTTGTGCTAATATGATACATTAACAAAAATTGTGTAGGTAGAGACTAAGAAAAACCTGTATTAACATAATTAATATAGTCCAAAAATATTTTGCTTAATGTGACTTCAGTAGGGCAGGGATTTTGAACCACAAGTGCTCAATAGAAATACCATGCTCACAGCTCAGGAACAGTCACCTTACCTGTGTGCTCACATATAGGCAGACAGTTGTATTGTCATTTCTAGGGGACAGTTTTGGCTTTTCAGTTTAAAAACATGGCCCTTAACTTCTGAAATTATCAAAAATATTCTTTAATGCTAATAGAATTTGAAGACAGAGGAAACAACTTGATCCTGAACTCTCTACTGAGATCCAAATTCTGACCCACTCACTTGGGACTATGGGGTGCCACGTTCTTTCCACCTCCATGCATAGGAATTTCCACACCAGGACTGACAGGCTGGAGAAGAAGGGGCCTCAGAGTGGCTGCTCCACAGTGAATCAGTAGAACATTAGAAGGGAGCTCACAAGGCCTCTACAGATTCTGGCCACGCTATATCGTTTGTGGAGTGATGCATGGATAGGAGACCAAGGATCTTAGGGGGAACTTGCAGCTCAATCAAAGCCTCCAAATTCAGTGCTTGAGGGTGGGGAACATGGATTTTAAGGGTCCCTACTGTCCCCTTTTTACTTCCAATGTCTTGGAAGGAGGAATGCTTCAGTCCATTGGGTCCCTGTCCCCAACTGACAGCCTCCTTTTAAAATTCTCAGCCAGGACTATACATTGCTATGATTGCAACATAGGCTGATTGGAAAAGCCTTATGGGGTAGGTAGGTTCATTTGGATGAGAAATCAGTGACAAGAAGTTGTAGTAACCTCAGTGTAGTCCATCTATTTACTGAAATATACACAAAATCCTGTTTCTTTGAAAAACAGAGGTACATACAGCAGACAGGTGTTTGCAGAAACTCCTAGCTATATATTCCAGCCCAGTACCCAAGAAGTCTCTGTCTTTCAGACTCTTTTTTCTTATGGTGTCCGACATAACACTTTTAAGGCTCTCAGAAAGCCCACACACTGTCTCCTGCAGCATAACACAAAGTCTCTCCAAATATTGTTTGCTGGATGCTTAACCCCCAGTTTTGCATTCAGTCCCTGCCCCCTCTATACAGCCTTACCACACAAAAGGGCTTCAGCTGAGTGCTTGAATTAGCATTAGTGACCCTCTGGATGCAACAATTTTATGGCATCTCAACTTTCTATGGACACAGGTGATTACATCAACAATCCTTACTGGGCAATCCTGAGCCCCTTTAATAACTAGGGGGTTGCACACTTTATAACTTCCACAGGCTGAGTGGACTGCACACACAAGGAGATCTTTACATTCCTCCATCCCCCTCTCTCCCCACAAGTGACCTGAGTTCCAGCCTTGACTCCTCTGCTGCAACTGCCACCTTCTGCTTCATGCCAAGGGCTGTGTGTGGTCCATGTCCCACTCCCCCCCATACCATTGCTCCCCATAATCTCCTTTTTCCTCTCCCAGCCAATTTTGTTGGAAGAGAGATTTCCCCTGAAGGGTAAACAGTGCTTCTGCCTTTGTCTGGTACTAAGTTTTGACCAGGAAAATGCACAGCTATAATTTACACTAACGATCCAAATTGGATCTTTTGGTATAGCTTCTTCAGGGAGTGGTTGAATCAGGGTTGATCCGAGCTGCCATAGCTGCACTTTTTTGGGTGCCACCACCATTACCTACTTTTGGTATTGCCCCCCACCCTGTACGTGGAGATATAGCTGCTTAATACAGCTGGTATCATTTCAATGACTAAGGCTCTCAGACACTGCTTATTGCTGCACAATCCAGTGAAAATCCTCCTTCCAGCACATATACCATGGCGGACTCGAGCCTATTGTTTAGGTCTTAGAAATTTATTTCTTATGTGACTACCACCTTAGAGACAAGCTCTACCAGTAGCCATTTTAAAGGCTGAAAGCAATATCACATGGAATGATACTTCTTAGTATTCAATCTTCATCTTTTTAGCTTATGGACTCTAGTAGATGTCTGCATAGCCTGCATGTATTGCCTGTTTGACTGACCGTTGGAAACAGGGTTTCTTCTTAGATCTCCCAGATGAAATGGGTTAGAGAAGTGGGAATGGTGACTTCTATTTCACACAAAGTAACACGAAGACATAATCTACCACCAAATGCATCATATTCCTGTTTAGTTTGGCAGATACTGCTATAGCATGCATCACAACGCTGCTTCCATCAAGTCCTCAGCAAAAGGCTGGACTGAATGGCAAAAATACTTCCATCAAGAGCGATTCCTGTCAGTGACTGGCAATTCCAAAACTGTCATCTTTGTGAAGCTCCAGATGCTTTTGCATTTAAAATCCAAATTGACAGGCTGATTGAAATCATATATGTGGACACATCTGAAAATATTTAGGACAACAACTGAATAACCCGTTGTATATAGTGACTGAATTTTACCAGTATTTCTGAAAGGGTTTTATAAAACACCTGTTTTTATTTTGTAATTGAACACTAAGATTATGTATTAACCACAGTGTATTGTGTAAGGGCTAGAGTACCAGCTTTCATTCATGATTTGCTATGAAATTCTCTTTCCAACTGCAAAACACTGTGCCAGGCACAAGTCCATTATTCATGTGACTGCATGGTACTCTATCTCAGGTACTTACATGGCTTTCATCAACGTTATATTTGAGTGCCTCTCAATCTTTAATTATTTTAACCTCACTACAACCCTGTGAGGTAGGGAAGTGCTATTATTCCCATTTAACAGATGGGGAATTGAGGCACAGAGAGACTAAGTGATGTGCACAAAGTCACAGAGGAAGCAATGTATTGTATTGTGACAGAGCAATGTATTGACCCTGGGTCTCTCAAATCGCAGGCTAGTACCCTAACTACCCTAAATCATCCTTCCTGTCTTACTCAGCACATGGTGGGCCATGTTTGAAAAAACTAAATGATTCCATATGGAGGGCCTCCATCATGGTCCCATTAAACCGGGAGTTTTGCCATTGGGCTTCATGATGGTCTCCATGAAGTCAATAGAGCAACCTTTCTCAGCTGCTACTGTTTTTGTGAGTTCCTAGGAAAGCGTTAAGTGTGAAATCCTGCTCCTATTGAAGTCAATGGCAAAACTTAGTTCAAAAGGACCAGGATTCCACCCTACATATGTAGAAGGCAAAGATATTGGGCCTGATTCTCCAGTCACTGACACCAGTTTAAAACTAGTGTAATTCCACTGACTTCAACAGAAGTATTCCAGATTTACACCAGGCTGAAACAACAATCATCTCATTACATTTATTCTAAATTTATATTATATAGACCAGCTGAACTGCATTTGGTTTTGCAATTTGTAGTTTACAGTCACATCTAGAGTCTACTATCCCCCAATCTTAGAGAGTCATATTTTATCATTTTTATTACTTCTTAGTTGTTTTGCAGTAGCAGCTAAAGGCACCAATCAGGGCCCACTTGAGCTAGGTGCTGTATAAACACATAGAAAGACACAATCTTTATCCAGAAGTGCTTGCAATCTAACCCAGGGCAAGATGCAACAAGTTGCTGTGAAAAATAATTGGAAGAAGAGGGGAGGGAAGATTAGGGCAGTATGCTTCATCTAGAGTGCCTTTGAAAATTGTTGTTGTAATAGGGTGAGTTCTTAACATATTTTTACACTTAACAATACTTAATTATTTTTCTGCTTTTGTGGTACAAGTCACATATTAAGCCTGAAGCCAAAACTACTGACAGACACAAAACTTCCACTGACTTCTGTGAGAGCTACAAACTTGTAAAGACTGTAGAATCAGGTTTGTCTCATAAAATTAGATTTTTATGCTGTAATATAAGTATTGTGTATAAAGATAGTGTTCAATGTGTTTTTGAGTTGTACATAATAAATGTAAATCACATCTATATGTCTAGAATTACATTAAAATGCCACCTTGCTTTACATTCTTAAAACACATAGTGTCTTATTACATTTATATTTTTATTTGGTTGAATGATCCCATTTTCTGCTATTGTGGAAGACATTCTGGTTCCCCGCCCTTAATTCTACCTCCTATTTTCCAGATGTGTAATGACTGAATCAGGAACAAAGAGATCTATAGTTAAATTGCATCTCTCTCTAATTTCTATGATCAATTTCTACTCTTTGTCTTAGATAAGAGCATGTGACATGCAGATATGAGGCATTCTGAGGTTTCTTTTTATATAGAACCTTAAAAGTGCTTCCCCCCCCATTTTGAAATGATTCCTCTCCTCTCACCCCAGGAGGACCAGTTTGACCATGAAGGTTGGTGTGATTAACACGCATCACTCCTATATAAATGTTCCCAGGCTGACAGTACAAGATGCTGATAGGGGCATAGGAAGGATGGAGAAAGGAGACAGCAGGTAAGTCAACTATACTAGGTCAAATTCTGCTCTCAGGAATTTTTACTTTTATTAGTTTGCAGGAGAGTGACAGTCCTGTCATTTTCTCATATATTCATAAGAAGTTAAGCTTTTAACCGACCTGTGATACATTGCCCATTGTAATTAATTAGGATAAATGTGACTATATGTTAGTCAAATTATCTGGCTTCCTTCAAAAATGAATTCAACCTACTAAAAAAAATACAGTCGAATAGTCACATTACCAAGTTTTCACCATTCAGCAAATCCACTCAGACCTTGAGTTAGGGCAATATTGCAAAAAATATAGCTGTGAATAGATCCTACTTCGTTGGCATTCACAACCCTTTTTCTGATTATTTGTAGACATTTAATTGAGCCCCTTTTTATTAACGAGGTCCACAAAAAGCAAAGCAAGATGAATACCATTCTGAATAAATATTTGTGAGCATTAACATGGGGAAGGCCATTTTGAAAAACATTTTTGCTGAGAACCACACATAGTTATGTTTGTGTAGAGAATGTTCTTAGATAATTTTATACACAGAAAAGGGGATTCTTTCAAGTTTCTAAAGCTTAGTTCATCAAATCAGGGAACTGAAATAATATTCTGTGACTCAGATGACCAATCACATAGCAAAAAGAATGAGTAACAAATAGTGACGGCTCATAGGCTAACACTTTCATGCTTGGCTGTCCAAATTTAGATAATTCCATCCGTGTTTTGGCTTCTAAATAAAAAGCATCCTGATATTCAGAGGCGCTGAATACCTGGGGCACCAACTGAAATCAAATTGTAGCCTATGATTTGTTTACAACCAGTCACGATGGCCACAGTTTTCAAACCTGGTGCCTCAAGTCAGGCATCTAGGTTTAGGCAATTAAATAAAAATGCCTGATCTGCACCTGCAGCAAGTCTTGTCGACTTCAGTGGGAGTTACAGGTGTTTGGCACAAAATTTTGCATTCAAGTATTGCTTGAGGAATATGTAACTAGACAATTTGCATGTACAAGTGAAGTGCAAGCTGCAATTTTGGAGGTTGATTTGACACAGGTGAATTTGGAAGTTAAATGAAAAGTGTGATAAACCCAGAAATATATGCTCAGACCTCCCATTAAGGGGTCATTCAACAGACAAGTTAACTTAATTTTGCAAAAATGCTATTCCCTCTGCTATGATATCCACTTTCTAGTTCACTAAAGAATGCACCATGGGTTGCATGAGAATATCCTATAACCAAACAATGTACGCTGATATAGGAGTACATTTTCCTCTTAATGTAAATATGTAAATCTTTAACCCTGCAAAGATTTTGCATGTGCTTAACTTTATACATGTGAGTAGTCCCACTGACTTTGCAAGATTGGGGTGTAGGATTTGTATATTTCTGCGGGATCAGGACCTATTTGGGAACAGGTACTGAAAGTTCTTCTGTGTTTTGTAGAGTGCCAGGCATACTCTACAAACTCTAAGTGCTTAGCAAACAAAAATCCATACCAAAAATGTTAATGCAACTTTAAGGATTAAAGATAAAACACAAGTAATTAAGTTATGCCTAAGGACAACTATTTATATATCATTGCTGTAGTACAGAAAATAATTTCTTAACTGTACATACCGTTTAATTTTAGGTTTCTGGCTGCAGAGTATGATAGTTCATCCATATTACAAAGACAGGAGCATGGGGACAGCTGCAGTGGTTATTCTTCCACAAACAACTCACAGGCAGTGAAAGGAGCATTACAGAGGTGAGTTACACCTCATGGATCCATGTTTAGCACATGCAGTACACCTTCATATTTATGTGTTCACCTATCTGTGTATCCATTTATTTACACAAGTTTAGTGGAGATATTTTGTTCATCTTTCTCACATAAGACATCTATTTTAAGGAGACATTCTTGAGTTTACAATAAAAACATATATAAGTTATTTTTTGGAAGGAAATGCCCTCAAATCTAAGTGATTGAGAAAACTCTCAGATATAGCCACTAGTTATATGAAGTCTATGGCATGGTGCCATATTTGTTCCTAACTGTTAATTAAAATAATAAATATTGCAGTAGCACCTAGAAACACCAACACAGATCAGGGCCCCACTGTGTTTGGCACCAAATGTACACACTATTAGTAAGAAACAGTCCCATCAACTAAGGTTTGCAGTTCTTGTTCTTTGTCTCCAAACATTCTTGTCAAGTGCGTTTTTCCAAGCCCACACCAACCTTGTTCATATCCTCCTTCAGCATCTCAAACCACCTTTTTTGGGGTCTTTCTCATGATCTTTGTCCCATGACTACTAGCTCTTCTATTCTTTGGCCAATATACCCCACAGTTCTTCTGCAAATAGTATACAATCTGAAGACAAGCCAGACAAAATTTGGTAGGAAGATGGGGAATTGAGACACAGAGAGATTAATTGACTGGCCCAAGGTTGCAAAGTCAGTCCATAATAGTGCTGGAAATTGAACTCAGATCTCAAGTCCCGAGATTTGGGGCAGAGACTGTCTTCTTTAGTTTGTACAGTGCTTAGCACACTGTGGTCCTGGTCTATGACTGGGGCACCTAGGTGCTACTACAATACAAATAGTAAATAATAATAATAATTCAGTGCTTTAAGTAGAATTAGCCAGTCAACAAAGGGAGCATTAGTTAAAAAAAATAAATAAAAAACCCAAGCAATCTATTTGGATTGTTGTGCTGACATCACTGTTACTATCATTAGTTGTGATGCCGATACACAAGCAAGGAACAGAAAAATACAACAAATATTTTTCCACTGAAAAAACAAACAAGAAAAATATTTACACCAATTGTAAAAGGGCAAAATTGATAGGACAAGAAATCTTATTTTCAGGCTTTTAAGTGAGAATAAACAATGCAATATAAAAAAACAGGGTGAACTGATTTAAATCAATGTGAGTTAAATCACAGATTTTAATCATGATTTAAATCAGCAAGAAGGAAACTGATTTTAATCGTTATGAATTTGAATTTTTTAGTTATTTTCTTAAAGAAAGTTTGGCAACCATTAAAAACATGTTGATTTGTAACTAAATATAGCTTTTAAAGTAAATTTGATACTTTTTGCTAACCAGGATATATACACACACACACACAAATTTATTAAAGCAATTATACAGCATAACATATATATACGGTGTGTGTGTATATATATATATACACACATACACACACCGTATATATATGCTATATATATATATATATATATAGTAAGATTATTAATTTTTACATTTTTTATTATGCTAGAAATAATGAATGAAATTTCTTATTTACTAGATGACAAATCTCAAGTAAAAAATTAATCAAAATATATTTAGATGGAAAATAAAATTAAATTAAAAATGCACAAACAATCATTTTAAAATAATTTGACAGCTAAATGAAACTACCTTATGTATGCTAGATACTTAGGGAAAAAGTTTATCAAAAACTAAATGATTTATTAAACAAAGGAAGTATTTTCTGCAGTTAATGAACTAAACTAATTGTTTCTGGTCACTACATCCTCCAAGATTTCAGAACTAGTATATCTCATCCTCTCCCACCTCATTTTTATTCACAGATTGGAAGAGAAAAAAAGCTTTTCTATTTTTCAACTCCTAATCAATTTCCCAAATTTGATTCAACTAGTCATTAAACTGAACTAGTAAAATAAACTGAAATGAAGAAAATATTCTCCTTGCATCTTCAGAAGAGACTATTGCGCTCAAAAGCTGGCTTAGCACATCAACAAACTCTGGTTCCAGATGCTTAAGCAGTGACTTTCATCAGTTCAGCAGTTTGACTTTTTTTAAAACTTTGGCAGCAAACATACTAGTTTATTTTTTCAAATTTAATTTTAACAGTTTTAACAGATTTTAGTAAGTTTAGTAGACAATGACAATTTCAAATGTCAAATTTAATTTTAAATATGTTTAGTTTGAAAAATAAAAATATATTAATTTTTTTAAATCCATTCATTTGTATCCACCCTGTAAGAAAAGTATTTAAAAAGTGAAATAATGAAACTAAAGTCATATGTAGTCTAAGTTTTCTCTAAGCCCATCCTATTATTATGATATCTAAACCAGACAGTATCAATTTAAAATATATGCTTATAAGGAGAAAATTAAACTTCAGTTTGTATGCTGTTAACTGACAGATTCATTTTCAACTTTCTTTTAGTTGTCATATAACATTTAAAACAACATGGTAAGATTACTGGAGAAAAACACTGCTCTGATAGCCTTAAAGCTAGTAATTGAATGCAAGGGCCCTGTTTTGGACCTATGGTATATGCCAGGCTCTTTGATATCTTTGGTGCACAGAAGCATCAAGTTCTCCTGCTATGGCATGGAAAAACATGTCACTGCAAAAGTTTTCACTGAATTAAAAACAACAGAGTCAATGCCATTATACTTAATTTAATAACAATTAGAATGTTTATCCATGTATTTCACTGTCAGAATTTACAGCTTCCTCAGAATTTAGGGCTGACAAATTAGAGAAAATGGGTTCTTGTCTTAGGATGTAGGTTCACTGGGCCACCCACAGAATACCCTGCTCTACACTCTGCTCCCTGTGGTGCTGATAAAACAAAAGGCTCTACGCTCCTACCTTCTGGCTGAGGCTCTCTTTCCCCTCATACTGGTGAATGAGGCAGGTGGAAGAGGACTCTGCCTATTTGGGAGTTCTATCGCACATCAACCTGGCTTTTGGGAGGAAGTTATGAGATTTTTACAAGCTAAGTGAAAGAGTTTGTGTGGCCTCTTCAATTCCCAAGCCTTCAACTGGTGACTTTCTCTTCTCTGTATGTGTGTGGGCATTCTAATTAGCTCATCTCTTGCTGTCCCCCTGAATTCAGTGATTTTTCTCTGTCCCATAGAGACAGGGGAGAATGGGAATATTGTGACTCATTTCCACAGTCTGGCAGCTCCTCCTCTTCTGGATCTGTCTGATTTATATAAAGCCAACCATCCTCATTCTGTCTCGTGAATGAAATCCATAGTAAAAGTGACCTTTGTGCAAACACACTGTGATATCTGAGTTCAATAAAAAGTGGGTTTAAAAAAAAAAATCACAAAAAAAAATTCGGCTTCTTTTTAAAAATCTTTAACTAATATTTCTATCTATTTTTAGAATAACCACTTATTTGGTTGCCTTAAAAGACTGGGAGAAGAGGATTTTTGATGAAGGCTGCCAAACCCCAGACTCTTTCTTGGAAAAAGTTCAAGATCCACAGCTAAAACAGAGCAATAATTGTAATAATCAGAATCACTGTGATGAGATATCTGAAGAAATCATGTGAGTTTTGCCACCTTGTGTACGGTGCATGTCAAATGTACTTTATCTTGCCTTGTTTATGTGGATTTTCATCTGCATGTTTTTATATCTCACTTTATGCCACAAGATGATTTTATTTCATTTAATTTTAATAAAATCTGTTTTTATGAGGTGCAACATTAATGTGCAAAGGCCTAATTTAAAACAGTAACCTTAGTAACATAACCAAATGCCCTATGTGAGCATTCAGTTTGCTCAGTCATAAAAAATGTTTCTGTTTGAGTGTCTAAACATGATATACCTTATGAAGGCACCTGGAGTTTAAAAACCAAATCTATGGTGGTCAGGCATTTAGAAGGGAAAACATTGTTTGTAAAATCCTGACTCCACTGAAGTCACTTACAAAATTCCTCATATCTTCAATGGCACCAAGATTTCATTTGAGTGGTTTTCTTCACCTCTATATTTACTGGTTCCATCTCAGCTGGTGAATATTTTCATTCTAATCTTATAAAGCCAATTAGGCAATGTTAACCAACTTATTCAGCTGTAAATCTTACAATAAAAGAGTGTTTACAGGTACAAGCCTATTTAGTGCCCTGCAGCAGATATCATAACTATTTTATTTTGCTGTTTCTTAGGGAACAGTACCTACCTGCTGCCATTGCACAGTACAATGTTAACAACAACAGTAATAAACATGAGTAAGTACTCTACAGTTTCAGTATAAAGAAGAATAAAGCTATTTGTCATGTACAGAATGGTAAATAAAATGCAATATACCTACTCCTTTCCTTGCAAATTATTGTATTATAAAGGTAATCCAAAGAGAAACTACATGTATGTCTGAACTGTATGTACAGCAAATGTGAATAGCACGTCATCATTGCTAAGACAAACATATTTAGTTTCCTATTTACTCATGTAAAGAAATGGAAATAGTTAAACACTGTAAACAAAGGTATTATTCAAAAGCCAAAATTCTTAAATATAATGTTAGACTTATAGATCTCAACTGATTTTAATAGGAAAATATGGTGGAAGTAATAGTTACATGCATCCCAAGAGCCTCTCACAAAAATATTGTTTCTTTTTTAGAGGGGAGAAAAAGAAAAAAGAAAAGAAAGGGTAAGATAAGACTGTAACAATATTACATTATAAGAGACAGAGTTACTTTTCAAGCTATCATTCTAGTTTTTCTGTAAAATCATAATATTTTAATCAATTTTTTCAGCAAGTCTGAAGGTAAAAAGGAAAAGAAGAAGGACACAGAAATGCAAAAGAACAAGGAAAAGAAGGAAAAACAGAAAAATAAAGATAAGCTTAAGAAGAAAGATAAAAAAGAGGAGTAAGTGTTCTTCATTTGGGTTTCAAATGTTGTTCTAGTAAAACTGCCTGGCCTGTACAATTGAATCCAATCACGGGAATACTGCAAACAAGTTGTGTATGTTAGCTGTAGATAAGTGAATATGCTAACCACTGTTAGGACTTGTCTGTATATGAAGTTGTTCCTGATTAATTCCATGTGTGGACACACTTATTCCAAAATAAGAGCGCTGTGTCTGCTTAGCTTAAACCCTAAACAGGGACAAGGCACACTTATTTTAGAATAACAGTGTTCAAGTGTGCCTTATCTCAGTTTAGCTTAAACCCTAAACTGGAACAAAGTACTCTTATTCTGGAATAAGCGTGTCCACATATGAAGTTAATCAGGAACAACTCTTATGTATAGACAAGCCCTTTATGGATTTAAATTCTTCCATCTGCTTAAGTCATTTTCATAGCTGTTACCACTCCTTCTGCAAGACAAAGCATAACTGTTTCACTTAACAGCAGGGAGTAATTTCAAATCAAATCAAATATGAATATATAGATTTTGTTTTCCTGTTTTAATTTAAAAGTCTAAATATCGCAGTACTGTATTTTCAGAATCCTGATAACTTCACTATTACTAAACTCAACAGGGAACAGATATTCGTACAAATACAGTGGATCTAATGTACCTGGATGTCAGTAAAGCATCTGATACAGTTCCACAATAGTTACATTGAAGATGTGGATTAATATAAGAAACAAAAGGTGGATAAGGAACTAGTTAAAGGGAAGACTGCAACAGGTCATACTGAAAGGTGAACTGTCATTCTGGAGGGAAGTTACCAGTGGAGTTCCTCAAGGGTCAGTCATGTGGTCCAATCTTATTTAACATTTTCATTAATGACCCTGGCACAAAAAATGGGAGTGTGCTAATGATGAGATAAAGTTGGGAGGTATTGCCAATATAGAGGAGGAATGGAACATCATACAAAAGATTTGGATTACTTTGAAAACGAGTATTAGAAATGGGGTGAAATATAATAGTACAAAGTGCAAAGTCATATATTTAGGGACTAACGACAAGAATTTTTGCTATAAGCTAGGGATGTATCAGTTGGAAGCAACAGAGGAAGAGAAGGAAGACCTGCATGTACCTGAGGATCACAGGATGAATATTAGCCACCAATTGTGAAGCAGATGCATCAGTCAAGCTATTTCCAGGAGAGATGGGGAGGTGTTATTACCATTATACTGGATCTGGCAAGACCTCATCTGGAATACTGTGTACAGTTTTGGTCTCCCATATTTAAGAAAGATGAATTCAAACTGGAACAGATGCAGAGAAGGGCTACTTGGAAAATCAGAGGAGTAGAGAACTTCCCTTATGAGAAGAGACTTAAGGAACGTGGGTTGTTTAGCATAATAAAACAAAGGCTAAGGGGAGACATGGTTGCTCTTTATAAATATATCAAAAAGATAAACACCATGGAGGGAGCAGAGCTATTTCAGTTAAGGGCCAATGCTGGCATGAGAACAAATGGATATAAACTGTACAAAATTGGATGAGGGTTTCTAACTATCAAAGAAGTGAAGTTCTGGAACAGCCTTCAAAGGCTAATATTGACTAACAGAAAAAAAACAAGAAAGAGAGACTGCAGGAATGGAGAAAGGAACACCAGTGTGTAGCAGAATGGACATTAAGAGGGAAGATAGTACCAAAACAAATAACATTAACAGTCAGGTAGGCGATACTGGCAGTAGAATGACCATAGTTAATCAGGTGAGGAATCTAAGCAAAGCCAAACAGAAAGAATTAAGATGTCTTTACACCAATACAAGGAGCCTGGGCGACAAAATGAAAAAACTAGTACTACTGGTGCAGGAAGTGCAACCAGATATTATAGGGTAACAGCAACATGGTGGAATAGTAGTCATGACTGGAGTACAGATATTGAAGGATAGGTGCTGTACAGGAAATACAGAAGTAAAGGTGGTGGAGTATTATGGAAAATACAAACCTATACACAGTACTTATAGGGTTGCAAAACTGTTTTTTCTTTGTGTTGTGTATGTTTTACCACTTCATGTTACCACTCATCTTTGCATGTGTTTTTACTATTCTTCTGCATATGGATTAATATACTGAAATTTCTCTACATGTAGTGTACAGAATAATTGGGCCGGTTTTTGGCTGCAATCATGTGTGTGTGTGTAAAGGGGGAAAGAAAGTACCTCTACTTGCTCATCTGTGCATGGGACAGCCAGAATTGTGATGCTTGTGCTCCTGAGGGACAGCAAGAGAGCCACCAGACATTCCAAAGTAGGCATGATGGAATATGGCTATCCCCTTGCTCCTTTTCCTCCCCTAGCTGTACAACCAGGGTGAGTGGTGGGAGCAGTACACACTGCACCATCAGAGGCTGCAGTAAATACTGCTCTAGGGTGCACTGCAGCAGTGCCCTCAAAAGGTATTTTATCTGTTTGTTTTCCACTGGCAAAATGCCTCCAGGAACTGCAACTGGTGCAGTGTCCAATTATGCTTCTTATTATGGAAGGAGCTACTAAAGCCACTCTGACTCTTTATTGTTTTCATTTATCTATTATTTACATTTATACAAATGCTGAAAAGGGCATCTAGTTATAGACTAAAAAGGCATCAAGATATCTCAAGAGAACTGAAGGGAAGCAGTACAATTCAGTCTGACCCAGCACCAGCAAACCAGGCAACTTAAAAAAATCAAATCCCCTTCCCCTTCGGTCCAGCAATTACCCTTCATTTTCAAATACCTGGGGAGTAGAGAGAAGTTTTACAGCACATCAGAGTCAGGCTTTCCTGAAGCAGATTGAGCAATGAATTCCAAAATGTAGAGAATGTCCTGTCAACAGCCCAATCTGTAACACCAGGCTTCAGCTCACACACATCTGCTGATCTTAGCTATGGTATTTTAGCATGGGGAGAGAATTGGTCTTTCGTGTATGTAGCTGCTGAGACGCTTAGATTCATTAGTCTAAACCAATGCCTTAAATTTCACCTGAAGCCTGACACACAGCCAATGCAGAGATTGGAGCACTTGCTGAATGATTATGATCCCAATGAGATCCTCCACTGACCAAGCAGGTTGCTGCATTCTCCATCAGCTTCAGCTTCTGGCTGATTTTAAGGGATAACCTGATATAGAGCGCAGTGCAATTGTTCAATCTTGAGATGATAAAGACAGGGATGACAGTCACAAGGATTGGATCCAAAAGGAGAAGGCACATTCTTCCAGCTATACAGAAATGATAAAAATGTGATTTAATTCTTGCTGCTACCTGATTTTCTCCCAGCAGTTGGAAATCCAGCCAGATGATTGCAAACCTAACCAACAGGTAGAAGAGGTGTTCTCAATTAAAGGGAAAAGCATTCTTGTCACATATTCTTGTTGCTTTCCCCAAAAAGTCTCACCACTTCAGTCTTAACTGGGCTGAATCTCAGCTAGCTAGCTATCGTCCATGCCTCAATTTCACACATACAACTAAGATCACTGAACATTTTGACTGGGTCACATGAAATGGTGACAAAGCTGCATGTCATTAGCATGCTGGAAATGATGCAGTTCTTGTCTCCTTGCTAACCTTCTCAATAATGCCATATGCATATTGACCAAGAGGGGTGAGAAGATGGAACTGTGGACAAACTTCATGTAAAACTTCATCATCATACTTGTGAGAACCCACTGCAAAGACAGACTGGGGCCACAGTAAAGCAGCCTCACCCACCCATATTGGGATCCACAGGCGAGTCAACAGCACCTACAATCTGAAGTGTCTTGTTTTTCTCTTGGTATGTTTAGACATTGTACTTTGTAAATAAATAGATTTTGGGGAGCCAAACAAGAGAAATGTAAAGCAATTAAGTGTTCTATGTTCCTTAGTTTCTTTTGCAATCTTTAGCAATGTTTCACCTTTCACAACCATTCTTAGACTCTCCTAATACAGAAGGCATGATCTGGTCAACACATTCAAATACTAGTGGACATTTACGTTCTGAAAAGATGACTTATAAACACGGAGTCATTTATCATACAAAGAAGAAAATTAACTTAGTGGGAAACAGGGATTTTGGAAAAGGTTGAAAATACATGCATTGCTGTGACTGTGTTGAGGCCTGCCAATTTAATTTCCCTTGGCAATACGTCCTAGGTTCTAGAATCTCAATCATGCTCACCAATTAGTTTCTTCTACTTCATGGATTAAGCAAGAAGGCTAATTTTCATTTAAGGTGATCTTGCGCAAGTGAACTGCCTACTAAATTAAATGACCAGCTTGTGTTAGTAACCATAAAACATATTTTGTGGTTCCGAAAGTCCATTTTGTTTTTCTAAGTTTCTCATTAATATTCCCTTTCCTTTTTGCTTACTGCTCAGGGAGAATAAAGAACTTTTTGTTATTGATCCATCAGGAAACTTGTATTACTACTGGCTGTTTTGCATCACACTACCTGTCATGTACAACTGGACCATGATCATTGCAAGGTGATGTATAACAGTGTGTATTTTTCCCTATCCTCTCTCTTTCCCCATTAAAGTAATGCAATCCTCAAATCTGGTTGCCACGAGGAAAACCTTCTGTTTATCAGATTGAATGGATATAGACACAATACTTTTACTATGTTTGTATTCAATACCAGACTGAAAGGCCAGTCTACAGACTCTTATGCTCAATAGTAGAGATTTCACACATTTATTTACGATCTCTAGAGTTCTTTTCAGCACGTCTTTTGTCCAGTGCAATAAAGGACTTTTATTAATTTAATTTCATTATTTTTTCTGTCTGATGCTTCAATATTTTATCAGTCCTACGCTCCCTGATAATGAAATGCATTCACATTAATGGAGGTTTGCCAAAGTTATAAGCAACATAAAACAGGATCTTATAATGGAAAGTGTTAGGCAACTTTAACCATAGGCATAGCTATCAGCTCCACCTACAGTTATTCAAATTAATTTTCTTCCGTTAAAAAATTTAAAAATCCCTATAATCCAAGCATTTTCTAAAAGGAGATCTGAAAACAGGTTTTTCCAAAAACTTTAAAATACACCTTGTAAATACTTGTTTTTGTGTTATAATAGTTTTGATAAAATATTAAATTTTCCATGATGAAAGTCCTTTAAAGAATGTATAAAAAAACCTGTAGGGCCTCCTAATATATGGCAAATGTACTGTATTAATTACTGTTCTCATGGGCTTATTTTAACTGTGCGTTTTTCTTTTTCTATCCAGAGCCTGTTTTGATGAACTTCAGTATGACTATTTGGATATGTGGTTCATTTTAGATTATGTGTCAGATATAATCTATATTGCTGACATGTTTGTACGAACAAGAACAGGTAACTGTACTCACTGTTTAATTATCTACATTTATTTGTGTTAGGCACTTTAAGGTGCTCATCAGTATGATTTAGGGGCCAAATACAACAATTAAAGACGACTCAACTCTCTCCTGGAATGGACCAGTTAAATTGACTCTCTACTTACACTTTATTTTTCTGAAATGAAGATGGTGTAAAGAAGTATCTTGCTGGATATGTTCTGGCATCATTCACTGGCGGAAGAACTTCACACTGAACTACATCCTGACATACAAGGTCATCCTGATTTCCAGCAGAAAGGACTTCTAGAACTGAAGTCCTTCCATTGGAAACATAATTTATACAGTTTTGGAGTAACATTTCAAATATTTCTCAGACACACACACACTTGTTTATATTCTGTGATCTATTTTAATGTCCTAATTTAAATATTCCATAAAGCAAGGATCAATCTAGTATTCCCTTTTAAGGTACAACTACCATTGAAATCAATGGGAATCTGCATGAAAAATGCTGCTTATGTTCAAAACAGGGCTTTGGTAGAAAATGTAAAGTGGTAGGTGAAATTGCTACATAGAGAACATCATTATACTTATGGCAAGGATGTGCTGATTTGTATCCTCCACTAATGAAACTTCTATAAAGCCCCTGTCACTGAAACTATACTCAAATTATTCTACCTCATCAAACTAAAGCCAGAAGTTTTAGCTTTTTTCCTTTGTTAAAGATTTTAAAATCTCTTTATAATCCAAGTTGTAAACATTTTATAAAAGCATAGGAGAAAACTCCAAGGGAGGACAGTATTGCTTATACCATTGTGGTTAATCCCTGGTGTGCAAGGGGTCATAATGGTGGAGGAGACATAAAATTATACCTCACTGCCCCAGATGTAATGAACCTAGCCTATAAATTGCAAATCATGATATACCATGTGGATAAAATCCTGCACACACTTATGCAGTAGTAAGGAATATATAAAACTCTTGTCACCGTGTAAACCAGCTGCAGCTTTTGCTAGCTGAACTTGAGAACCATCCATTATAGGACAAGGCAGAGAATCCACTTGCTCTCTGTAGAACAGCGGTTCTCAACCTGTGGGTCGCGACCCCGGCGGGGGTCAAACGACCAAAACACAGGGGTCGCCTAAAGCCATCGGAAAATACATATTTCCGATGGCTTTAGCCGCTGAGAAGTCGCGCTACCATCTGTAGCAGCGCTATTCAGCTGGAACGCACACCGTTATGGATGCGCGTTCCAAACTGAATGCCTGCGCGCATGCGCAGACGTGATTGCATCATCCGTCCGGGGCCTAAGGGGCGGGGGAAGCGGGGGGAACGCTCCACAGTCCATAGCAGCGCATTACGTGTGTCCGGCACTTTTGTGATTAATCACTATATTTAAATTATGTTTGATTTGTAGCAATGAGAATACATAATGCATATCAGGTATTTACATTCCGAATCATAACTGTAGCAAAATTACAGTTTTGAAGTAGCCACCAAAATTATTTTTTGGTTTGGGGTCACCGCAATATGAGGAACTGTATTGCGGGGTCACGGCATTAGAAAGGTTGAGAACCACTGCTGTAGAAGTTAGGATCAAAATTTTCAGAACTGTGTTACTAAAATTAGTCTCTTAACTCTAGATTTAAGCACCTAAATCAGTAGCCTGATTTTCAAGAGTGCTGAGCATCCAGCTGCTCTGATTAGCTTAATTATATTTACACACCCATTTTTACAAATCTTACTCTAGGAGCAGACTTGTTTATGGGTATGGTGGGTGGACAAGGAATGGAATGCACATACATGAGCTGTGCCCTCACTCTAACTCTTCCTCTCCCACAAAAGGGCCATGAAGGTTACTAGCTGCTAGGGCAGCAGAAAATACAGCAGGAAGAGGGTGGACTTGGTAGGTTGTAAGTGTGACACTGCCATCATGGGAGTTGGTTCTTCCCTCCATAATTTCCACAAGACTCTACAGAGTCCAGCCTGGGCAGGCAGTACAGATGGCTCTCCTTAATCAAGTC
The DNA here is from genome assembly GCA_007922155.1 of Mesoclemmys tuberculata. Taxonomy (NCBI): domain Eukaryota; kingdom Metazoa; phylum Chordata; order Testudines; family Chelidae; genus Mesoclemmys; species Mesoclemmys tuberculata. The sequence goes on from ML675624.1 coordinate 46,516,475, forward strand.
ATCTCAGTCCAAGATTTGCCCCCAACTGCTTATCTGCAAAAATTCAAAATAGGGCCTTAGGGACAGTTAAAATATATAGCTGTTAAAACTACGCATCTTGATAAAAAATATGTATTGCCAGAAACTGTATAGCCAAAATAATTTTAAAGATGGATTTGAAATTCACATAGAATGCAATAGATGATAATGTAATAAAAAAGTCAAAGTCAAATAATAAAGTCAAAGAATTTTTAAAGATTTTATATTTTATTTTAGGTTACCTGGAACAAGGTTTGTTGGTGAAAGAAAAAGTTAAGCTTAAACAGAAATATACAGCAACTTTACAATTTAAACTAGATCTACTGTCAGTCATACCGACTGATCTACTGTACTTTAAATTAGGGCTGAACTATCCAGAACTAAGAATAAACAGAATACTTAAAGTATCTCGTATGTTTGAGTTCTTCCAGCGAACAGAAACAAGGACAAATTATCCAAATATCTTCAGGATCTCTACTCTTGTCATGTACATTGTGATTATTATTCACTGGAATGCATGTGTGTTCTATTCAATCTCCAAAGCTATTGGATTTGGGGCAGACACATGGGTCTATCCGAATACCTCCGATCCTGAATTTGCCCGTCTGGCTAGAAAGTATGTATATAGCCTCTACTGGTCGACACTAACCTTGACCACTATTGGAGAAACGCCTCCACCTGTAAAGGATTCTGAGTACTTCTTTGTGGTTGTTGACTTCTTGGTTGGGGTGTTGATCTTTGCTACTATTGTTGGTAACATTGGTTCTATGATCTCCAATATGAATGCAGCCAGAGCAGAGTTTCAAGGAAAGATTGATGCTATCAAACAGTATATGCACTTTCGAAATGTGAGTAAAGAAATAGAAAAGAGAGTTATCACGTGGTTTGACTACTTGTGGACAAATAAAAAGGCAGTGGATGAAAGGGAAGTTTTAAAATATCTACCAGATAAATTAAGGGCAGAGATTGCAATCAGTGTTCATCTGGATACATTAAAGAAAGTTCGGATTTTTGCAGATTGTGAAGCTGGCCTATTAGTTGAACTAGTTTTGAAACTGCAGCCTCAAGTCTACAGTCCTGGAGATTACATCTGCCGCAAGGGGGATATTGGACGAGAGATGTATATTATCAAAGAAGGCAAACTTGCTGTGGTAGCTGATGATGGAATTACACAATTTGTGGTCCTAAGTGATGGCAGCTACTTTGGGGAGATTAGCATACTTAATATCAAAGGCAGCAAAGCTGGCAATCGAAGAACAGCCAACATTAGAAGCATTGGATACTCAGACTTGTTTTGTCTATCTAAAGATGACCTCATGGAGGCTTTAACAGAGTATCCAGATGCAAAGACTCTGCTGGAAGAGAAAGGTAAGCAAATCTTGCTGAAGGATGGGTTATTGGATATAAATGTTGCAAATGCAGGAAGTGATCCTAAAGACATTGAAGAAAAGGTAATTCGAATGGAAGGAGCAGTGGACAACTTACAAACAAAGCTTGCCCGGCTTTTGGCTGAATATGATGCCACACAGCAGAAACTGAAAAAACGACTGACACAAGTTGAGAAAATACTGAAATCAACTATGGAGTTTCAGTTCTCAGATTTAGAAGAATGAGATAAATAAATCAGGAGCGTCAACAGTAGAATATAACACTGGGGACTAACACTAGTGGGTAGGGTAACCAGATGGCAAGTGTGAAAAATTGGTACAGGGGTAGGAATGGGGGTAATAGGCATCTATATAAGCAAAAGCCATGAATATCAGGACTATCCCTATTTAGGGATAGCTGGTCCCCTACTAGTAGGTAAGAATAGGTCCTGCAAGGTAGCGATTGCACTCAACTCTGATCTTTGCAAGATCTGGCCCTTTATTTTAAGCTACTACTTAGTTGTGAAACATCACTTATTTCCTATGAGACAATACACAGACAGTAAACATCAAGAAAAAAATAAGATGAAGAATTGGGAATATAAAAGGAGCATAAATCATCGCTCTCATGCTAGGAAATGCTACTCAGTCCTGGGCTTGCAGTTATATTTATGAAGTGCATACACAAATTTACTGTCTTGATATTTAATCTCAGTGAAAATGTTACAATATAAACTTATTAATTGTTTTATCCTTTATAATTGTATGCCCTTCAGGACAAGGACTGTGTATTTGTATTTCCTTCGTATTTTGAAAGTGGCTGGTATATTTTAGGCGCTAAAGCAATATAAATATCAATAAGTTGCTAATGGGTTATTTATATTATCCTTTATGTAACACTGTTTTAAAACAAGTGCATTTAATCTATATACTATAATATGCTGATAGCCATGTAAAGTTGAAATGAATATTATAATTTTCTTCTCATCGAACTATGGAAATAAGGAAACATTTGGTAACACTTTTATTGATTATCTGAAGTCTGTATAGGTATAAATGTAATATGGCCTTCAAACAACCCCGCAACCTCTCATCATCAGAAGCAAGCTCCCCACAACCAGGTCACACCAATGCAAGCAGCACCAGAGCCTGCCAGAACAATAGATGTAAAACCTGAAGACATATTTTCACAACTATGATGATCATTACATCCCACAACACAACTTTCAAGATGCATGGATCCTACACATGCCTATCACAACAGGTGATAGCTTTTGGGGCATTTGCACAGGATGAAGTCTACTATGTGGGTGAAATCCGACAGTTATTACGCTCTGAAATTAACTCCCATAGAAAAATGATAAAAGACAAAAACATCATATCACCTTTGGGCAAACACTTTTGACAAAGTGCTCACTTCATCTCTGACCTATTAGTCCTCATCTTGAAAGAAAACCTGCACAACTCCTTCAAAAGACAAGTCTGAGAAATTAAATTCATAACTGCTGGACACTAAAATCATGCTTCAACAGACAATGTGGTTTTATGGTTTATTACATAATTGTAGCCTATTAATCCTCCTTTAGTTTATGACAGTAGAGGTGTTAATTGCCCACTTCATTTTAAGTGGTTCCTTGCATTGCATTAACCCTTTATGTTTAACAAGATGTTCTACCATGTATTTAGCTGCATGACACTCTAGTTATCTTCTGCAGACTTGAAAAGCCGCTCTGTGATGCTTGAATACTTGTTTCTTCCACCAACAGAAGTTGGTCCAATAAAAGATATTACTACACAAACCATAATTTTGGCATTTCCTAACATATTAGTGCTTGGCTTGGAAACATTAATAAACTACATAAAAAGAGAGAAATAGTAAAATAATGTTATTTATATTGCTGCAGCACTTACAGGACCATGTCCTACTTTGCAAAGCACTATACAAGCATTTAAGAAACAGATGATCCCTGCCCTCAATGGCTTATTCTAAGAGTCTAAGTAATGAAACTCAAGATTTCAAGAAGGATATGAGATGTTGCCTATAATAAGGCAACTTGAGTTCCAGTGGTTAACAACATGAAGCAGCTGCCAGATATCATTGTTGTGGTTTTTTGTTTTAGTGAATAAAAGTTGAGATCTATTGTCATAACCATAATTTTTAGTTTGTTTTATTGGCCCATTAGGCTGTGACATCAGTAAAGGCCACCAGATGCCACAGTTGTTATATGAACAAGTTTTCTTGACAATAGAATTCTTGAACAAAAAATCATTGAATGCAAAACAAAATGCTGCATTTCTAATAGAAACATCAAACCAAATGCTGGTGAACTTCAGACAGACAGAAGTTTTATAACATTAAATATTAACTTTAACAAGTATGTATTTAAAGTTTTCTTTTGACAAAGTATGTACTTTTAAACAAAAATGTAGGTTTTATAGTGCAACTCCAATAATAAACAATTTGGAAGAATTTTAATATAAAACAACATTTAAAAATATGTTTTAAGTTACATGTTGAAGACACTAACACATTTAAATCATGCCGCATTTTTGGAACATCCTAAATCCCTCAATCCTGCAAAAATTTAAGTGCATGTACAATATTACTTCCATGAGTAGTTCTGCTAAAACCAATGGGACCTCTTATGAATCAAGTTGTGCACAAGCTTCAGTATTTGCAGGATCAGGACTTAGAAATTAGGGTACTAGTTTGGTCCATTATAGACACAGATCCTACTATATTCAAATGTGTGTTTGGATTTCAAAGACCCCTGCAAAATTGTTTTGTTTCAGAATTCTACTCTCAAGAGTTTACCATTAAAAGTGAAACAACTGTCAAGACAACACAAACGTATACAAATTTGGTAAGAAGTCTTGTGTATTTAATAGATTAAACCTATATGACAGATGGAATAAATATCTAAAGTATTACAACAACTTTTAAGAACTTGTCACTGTAGTAAATCCCTTCGATTACAAAAACATTCTTCAATTTCTGTTTTGTGAAGTAAAAGTTTTGGAGACTTTCTTACAGTGAAGTTGCTGAGTATGCATGGTGGTTGATCATTTTATCTCATAATAGACTAATTGCTATGTAAGTAACATGTTAATATCAAAGCCACGTAAAATTAAAGGGGTAAAATAACTGAAATAATGAATTATTGTTTTCCCTTAAGTGATGTAATAAATAATTATAGTTTATTTCAAATGTTATTTAAAGTTTTCAGTGCTGGGTTAAAAATTCTAACAGTTCCTCTACTGTAACTGACAAAGATTGCATTGTGTATTGAGTTTCTATCTAGATTGCAATTTACTCTGTTTAAACTTAACAATTCAGTATGGCCCTTCTTTTCTAACCATGAGGACTCAGCGAACAGCACATCCTGACTTACTGGCCTTACATTAGAATTTTTCTTCTGACTTCTTCACATACATTCTGAATCACTCTCGTAAGCAGTTTTAATTCTTTTACTTAGGGCTTGTCTATATGGAGACAAGGGGCATGTCTACACAGATCCACAGTTCAAGTTATGAGGGGGTAAAGAGCGGTGAGCACCAGAGTGCTGTGCTTTAACTCATAGGTCAGAAGGGACCAATATGATCATCTAGTCTGACCTC